>JAJKFI010000363.1:260295-326050 GCA_029204185.1 Lerista edwardsae
CAATCAATCAATCAATCAATCAATCAATCAATCAATCAATCAATCAACAGGTACTTATATACCGCTTTTCAACACGAAGTTCACAAAGCGGTTTACAGGCAAATAGTAATGAAGTTAAATGGCTCCCTGTCCCAAAAGGGCTCACAATCTAAATAAAGGCAGACTGCCAGCAACAGCCACTAGAAAGACTGCGCAGGGGTGAAGAGGGACAGTTACTCTCCCCCTGCTAAATATAAGAGGATCACCACTAGAAAAAGTGCCTCTTGTCCAGTTAGCAGGGGTCAATGTGATGTGGGTGGGACTACAAACCCAGGCAGAAACTAAAAGGCAGAAATCTCGAGTCCCCTTTTAAAGGCATCTAGGCCAGATGCCATCACCACCTCCTGTGGCAAGGAGTTCCATAGCTTAATTACCTGCTGGGTAAAAAAAGTATTTCCTTTTATCAGTTTTGACTCTCCCAACACTCAATTTCAGTGGATGCCCCTTGGTTCTGGTATTGTGAGAGAGGGAAACGAACATCCCTCTATCGACTCTATCCCTCCCATGCATAATTTTGTATGTTTCAATCAGGTCCCCCTGTCTGGGGTGCCGGGGGGCGATGGTGCTGTCCTGATTGGTCTCCCACCTGCCGACCCTGTCGCCGGAGTTCTAAGCATTCTTTGAGGCTTAGGGTTGGCCCCAGAGGGTTGGGATCAGAGGCAGGGTGTGCTCCGTAGATCTTCCGTAGGCCAGCTCCACAGCTGCTCCATCCAAGTGCACAGATCTTCCCTCTCATCACTGGCCCCGGGGTCAATAAAGCTTTCTAGCCCCACCCCTTGCTCCCTCGCTCCCACCCCCTTGCCATGGCTGACAGATGTGGGCACCAACCGTGAAGGGGGTAGAACTGGGCAGCTTTCCCTGGTGGGCCCGCCCCTCCTATTGATGGACCAGGGGACAACCGGCCCGTGCCAGCCGGCCTTGGCTCCCCCCCGACCAGCTGTGGGGGTCGTGAACAGACGCTGCTGGGTGTTCACCTCCTGCTCTCCCACCTGCTGCCCCATACCGTTTTGCCTATTCCCTCCCATTTTGGGACAAGCAGATATAAGTGGATTTTGAACCTCTGAAGCTCCCTTCCTGCACGAGTCCTCCCTCGTCACCGTCTGGGATCACATTGAGCTTGCATGGGCAGGTGCACCCATTACAAGAGTCTGCGGTCCCACCTTGATGCAGCCCAGCAGCCAAGCCCCAGCCTGTCACAGAGGTAAGGCAATGTTCTGTTAGCGCACGAAGAGCACTAATGGTTTTTCTTATGAATTGAGCCAATAACCTTTTAACTAACTACTTTAAAAAAATGCACTGAATTAATTGGAAATAGTACTTAAAAATGCTCACTTGATAGAAGTGTAAGCTGAAGTTTCAAAAGGACTGCTTCTGTGGGCTTCTTCTTCCCTTTGTTTGAGCAGCTGCACCCAGCAAATAAGAGAAGTATATTGATTTTTCTAAAACCTCTAACATTATTTTGAAAATACTATTGAAGATCATAAATATACACAGTTTACAAATATTTGCATTCTATAATTGCTTTTGAAATCTGGAAAAAGTTCAATTACATTCCCTCTTTTTTCCTTTTTTCACTTTGACAGAGGAAGGTTTTTAACTCATTCATTTCTTTCTCTTCACTATGCAACAACGGCTGTGATCCCAAGATCTGTGCTTGGAAGTTACTTCTGTGCAGGTTATGCAATAGAATGATCTCACATCAAAGGGAAGAATTTAAGTAAAAATATCCTATGTTGTGAAGGGTTATTTTTTATTTTCAAATATTATAACCCACTGTTTCTCATCAAACTCATCCCAAACAGCTTACAGGGCCAGTATTAAAACCACTATCATGAAAGATAGACACATCCCCAAACAGAAAGAGCAGCAGGACTGCAATAATAAAACAGCAGGCATCAAAGACATTGCATCAGCTACAGAGCAACCACCTAAAACTAAGCATATGTCACTTGAGCCCCAACATTCCACTTCAGCCTAATTTTTCACTGCTCATTTGCCATTGCACCCAGCCATATTTGGGTACTGCATTTGAACCACTCCATAGTGACCCCAGTCTGCTCTGATCTACGTAGCTCCGGCCTAGGTTCTCTTCTTGATTGTGTGTGTGTGTGTGTGTGTGTGTGTGTGAGAGAGAGAGAGAGAGAGAGAGAGAGAGAGAGAGGAGGAGGAGGAGGAGGAGGAGGAGGAGGAGAAATACCACATGTGATTTGATAGCAGACATCATATGCTTAGCATTAATATTTAAAACTCATGTGTGATTTAAAATTTTGGAATTAGCTGTGATGTCAAGTTGAACTGAACATTTATGGAAAGTCTCATTTCAAAATACACTTATCGGGTCTCCTCTGAGACCCCGCCTTGCCTGAGCTTCTCCAGGAGGACCAAGAGTCCCACAGCCTGCTGGCAGGCATGCCCCTTTGCCGGGGAGACCCCAGCTGCACCCCATGCCAAGGCCTTGCAGCCCCAGAGGGGAGGCTCCCACTCTCCCGGGCAAAGGGCTCCAGCAGCAAGGTGGATGCCTGGAGGGCCCTGCCCTTGGGGCTGGCATCAGGCACATGTCCAGCTCTGGCTGTGGGCCAACTGGCACCAAGCAAGGCCTGCTCAATGGGCAGGGCAAGTCCCCGAGCTGTGAGACAGCAGCCCCAGCCGGGAGAGGGACTACTCGTGAGGCAGGAGAGTGGGAAACAAGCCACAGCTGCTCAGTGGCTCCAGCTGAGAGAAAGGTGGAGCCACTGCCTTAAAAAAGCCAGTGGCCTGTGATGAGGGTCAGTGGAGGTTTAGGCTGCTGGCTCAGCCAGATGCTGGCAGACCGCTGATGAAGGAGCAGGCAATGGCAACCTTCTGCCCTCTTTCCACTGACCAACTGAGGCCCTACACAGGGTAGGTCAGGGCTTCACCTTACTTAACTCTGGGCCTGCCTGACTTCTGCATGCTGAAGTTCTGCTGGGGTAGCCTCTGCCTCCCTGGGGTCTGGACAACACTAAAAATGAATAAGATAAAAAGGTCAGTATTGCTGCTGATTCTGAATTGATTAATGACACATTAATTTGCCATTTAGATCATAGCATTAACTATTAATAATCCCTGACACTCAAAGGGTAAATTCTCTTTTTCTCCAATTAATTAACAACTCAATCCTAACTCCCTGTGTGGATATGCAATGGCAACGGGCAGAACTACCACTGTATACTGTGGGGGAATTTTGGCCAACAGAGGTCTTCTCAAGGTAAGGAAACGTTAGTTCCCTTGTCCAATGGTAAGTCTAGCAATTGCTATGGGTCACCTTGGACCTGCACCAGCTCAGTTGCTGCTCAGCATGTACGACTCAGCATGCAGTACTGTTGCTAAACCAGCCTCTCTCCTGGGCCTGATAAGCCCTACACTCTGCTGCTTTCACCACCCTATTCCACCCACCTTGCCCTGTTCAACCCCCTCCCCTATCCCACTTTGCCAGCTCCTGCACAGGCTTGCATCACTGTGCAGACCTTGCTGATTGCAGCTTGTGGCTGCAGCCAGTCCCATGTACTGGCCTAATCACTTTTTCTGGTTGTAAACCTGTTTATGCCGGTGAAACGCACAGTCTGCCAGCATAAATGGTGGATAGGATTGAAGCATTAAACAAATATTACTATATTGTTAAATATCTATGTTCTTGGTGTATTTTAAAGCAAAGATCGGAATCTTCCAAGTTCTCAGTACAACAGAGTGTTGGCTTTCTCCACTTTTCCATTAGGCCATATCCTAACCCCTGTCCCTGGGCAGGGCTGCCCTGATCTGGCTGTATGGACTCATGCCTGCTATTTTGCGGGTACAGATCTGAGCAGCCCCACAGGGCTGGCTGAGGCTTACCCCAAGGCAAGGATCATATCCCCTTCCCCCATGGTGAGCTGCGGCCAGTGGTGTCATCCTGGCGGAACGGCATGGTACGCCGTTCCGCCAGTTCTGCGGACGGGCCCGGGCCACGCTGCCTCTCCCAAGGACGGGCAAGCTGCTCCTGGGCCCGCCTGCCCTCCCTCGTGTCCCAAATCGCTCTGAAATGGAGCGATTTGGGCGCTGTGAGGCGCAAGGAGGCGTGGCTGCCCTCCGCCATAGGGGCAGAGGGCTGTCAATCATCCGGGTGTTCCGGTTCCTGGCGCGCCTGGATGACGTCTCTGGCTGCGGCTGCCTGTGTTAGGATATAACGCAGGTCAGATAGTGTAGGTTAGGATTCTCCAGTGCAAGTTAGGATTGTGCTCTCACTCAGTGACTCAGGCCCAATCCCAGAGCCTTCCCACCACTACTGCTTGCCAGAGAAGCACCGCTTGCCACAGCAGATATGTTCTGTGCAGTTCAATGCAGTGCAGGTGCAGAGTAGAGTGGAGGCTGGGGTGGGGGCTGGGTGGTGACTGGGCAGGGGGTGGCCTGGGGTGGGATCAACATCACCAGTGCAACTAATATCCTATCAGCAATGGTGTGCCTTGCGGGGGTCCAGGGGGTGTAACAAAGGCTGGAGTGTCAGTGGAGCCGCACTTCACCCGCAATCGAAGCAGCAGTAGGAGGTGCGCAAAGCCTCATGGGCAGCTCGTACTTGGAGCAGCAGTAGACCAAGAGCCACAGGGATGGCCACAGCGGGGGGGGGGGGGGAGAGAAGGACAAGCAGTGGAGATCATCAGTCAGAGGCAGCAAATGTTCCTAAATGTTTTTTGCTCCTGCTTGCTTTCCCTCTTGCCTCATGCCAAATGCTTGCCTTCCACCTGTTTGGTGTCCTGAGCATGCAGCCGACAATGCAGTGAGCACTGATCTGTGAGCTGAGCTGAACACTGAACTCGGCACCCACAGTAAGCCTTGCTCCCCCTGCCGCCTCCCCAGCCAGCGGCATCAAGTGCTGTGACTGGGACTGCTTATTTTGTGCTGCCAGCCAACTGCGGGGGCAACAGTCTTGGCTGGGCTGCTGCTTGCACGGGTGGCCGAATGTAAGTTGCACACTGGCAATGGCAGCAAAGAGTCCGTTGCCTCCACTCATAGCCAGCTGGCAGTGAGATGAAAGTCGTGGCACGCATGGGCTTCTGCAAAAATTGCTGCTGCGGGGGCAACAGTCTGAGCCAACGCCAGACTTTTGTCCCCCCCATGTGTAGCCTTGTGCAGTTGCAACCGGGTGCACTTATTTAGCAACACCTCTGGTCATCATTTTGGTGCCTCATCACGCACTACATCAGCGTGCGAGGGGGGGTAATGGATAGGATTGTGCTAAGGACTCTTACACACACTACGAGCGTTGTCAGAATCATTATTTCACGTTTGTAGTTGGGCAGGTAGACAGGCAGGCAAGAAGCTTGCTCTGCCTATGAATCAAGCTTTCTTCCTCTTAGTCTGACCCTTTGCAAAGGTAAGTGTGGCTTTAGGGGAAGATTTGAGTGAGGTGGAACTGGTAGAAAGGACTACAAGTAAGGTTAGAAAGCCTTTCAATCTAGACCAGTGGACCTAAACTTGCCTCAAAATGAGTAGTTTTTTTTTAGCAAAGAGGAAAACTCATGTCATCCCTAATTTGCAATTAGGTCAGGTCTAAAAAATGAACATAAGAAAAGCCTTGCTGTATCAGGCCAAGGGCCCATCTAGTCCAGCCTCCTGCATCTCATAGTGGCCCATCAGATGTCTCAAGAAGCCCACAAGACAACAGAAACTTGTATCTCGCTGCCACTTCCTTGTATCTGGCATTCTGAGGTAACCTATTACACTTACACCACCCTCAAGGAAGACACCAGACTGCGGTTGGAGTTTAGTCTTATTAAGCACAAATGACCAATTTTTAAGTAATGTACTGAACACGCCATCCCTTCCTTGCCATTCTGGGTTAGGCAAGAAAACCTGGCAGCCATACCCAATTTAAATGACAGGAAAAAATTCCTACCCAGCCTTCATGGTGAGTGATCAGCTCATCTTGGACTAAAGGCACCTAGGCCAGACACCATCACCACATCTTGTGGCAAGGAGTTCCACAGACTAATTACATGCTGGGTAAAGAAATAATTTCTTTTGTTTGTTCTAACTCTCCTAACACTAATCTTAAGGGTGCAATCCTAACATGGAATTAGGCCATCAAAGTGTGACTGGCACAAGCACCACTTTAAAGTACGTTCAAACCACTCTCGGTGTCAGGAAGGATGGCGCATGTTTGTGTCCTGGCCTCTCTGCCTCTGAGGGTGGTCCAAACATACTTTACAGTGTCTTTTGCAGAAGGTAATTACACTTCCTGGAAAACTGTAGAAATCTACAACAAAGTAGAAAGAGAAGGGAAAATGAATTATTGATACTATATTATTATATGGCAGCTGATTATGACCTAATGGTGACACAGATAAAAGAACATGCATTTTCAGCACGTCAAAATCTTCTCGTGTAGAAAGCATAACATAAATGTTGAGTAAAAGCCGTATGCTGAAGTTGGACCACTGCTTTTCATGATGTTGTGATTTTAAAATTGTACGTCTTGTACACATGACAGAGAGATATTTGAGGAGGGGGGAGATACCTGTCTTGCAGTACATTTACTGTAGAAGAAAGGTTTATGGCTTTGGAAAGAACTTGGATCTAGCTGACGTTTTAATTAAATTGTGCTAGATTTGAATTCTTGTATTGAGTTCTTGTTCAATCTAGGGGTCTTGCTTAGGAAATCTCAATCATGAAAAAAGTACTTGCTATTTAAAAGTAAAACTGACCAGAAGTAAAATTAATTTAGAAGCAATTTGCAAGGAACAGATTTTCTTCATGTTATATCTTTATTTTTCTATCAGTTTGCCTTGTGTTTCATTACATTTTTCTAAAATTCAATCTGGAATTAAAGCATGTACAATTTAGTGCAGGTTTTAATTCATTTCATTTATTTGCATCTTCCCCTGCCTCCCATTACAAATCCACATGTACATGTTAATAAAACACTATGAAAAACTATATTGATATATTTGTATATATGACTACATTCTTTTTGAATGGTGTTTTACCAATGCACAGATATAGTCTTGTCCACTGATTAACATAAAATATACTCCATAATGTTAATTAAATTATGTAAAAAGTACAATAAATACTTTTCAGTTTTTTTTGTGGTGTTTTATCAATTATCTTATAACATCAGTAGTTTGGTAGCAGGGGAGACTCAATGAACAAACTAATACCTATAGTGAACTGTGTACATGCAAGGCTGTGTTGTTGTTTTTAAATGCAGAAATTAAAAAGAAGCAGAATAATGGGGGAACCCTGCTGCATGGATTTTACTTTGAAAGCTAGACAGAGAACAGAGCAGATTATAGAGCTCACAATGGACCCTGACAAGCTCTGTAGCTGGTGCAAGTCCGAGGAGAAGATGGGGGCGGGGAGGCTGCTAAACGAGGGTTACTCAGCTGGCGCAGGGGCAGTTCTGGGAGGAAGGAGGGCAGGCAGGAGGGAGGGAGGAACTGGGCAGGGGGTGGGTGGGCCAGTGGGCAATTTGGGCTGCGCAGCTTCCTCGGACCTGCGCCTGCAATTTTGTGAGCGCAGATCCGAGGAATCTGAGGAGGTTCCTGTAGCATCTCAAGCTATGCTGGATATAGCACAGGCCTGCTTGTTCCAGTGCAGCTGAGGCTTGCACCCTCATTCAACTTCTGATCAAGCTGAACCACCCTGCTCCACCTGGTTAAAGGAAAGGGTTCTGAAGAAGGCTCCAGATTCTTAGTCATATGCACATTCATGCACACAAATACTAACAGTGGCCTTTATGCCTAAAGTCTGAGTTGGCATCTTGCTTTCTTTTCTGGTATAGAACAAAAGAGGGTCAGTCCAGTCCTAAGCTGCCTGGTAGCCTCTGCTGCAGCAGTAGCCAAATAGCTACCCCTGCATCCAATGGCAGCCAGACGGCCATCAGAAGCTCCTCAGAGGAAGCCCCCTTTCCTTGGGTAAGCCTGGAGACCTGCCAATGGGTCTCTTCAAGTCTGTGCTGGCTATTTTGCCGGTACAGAGGTGAGGTCCTCTGAGTTGGGCCACAAGGGGCGCCATCAGTCCCAACCCCACTGCTCCCTCCCCCACCCAGTTACACCCTCCCACCTGGAATTGATGCAATGCCGGTGGCTGGTTCACTTACTGGCCACTGTAGCTGCATTGTCTCCTCTGGGCAGTGGGCTCTGGCACTATATCAGTGTGGGTGGTAAGCCCTTACTGCCCACACGACATGACTTATGGCATGTTTGCCGCACCAGCAGAGGAGTACACTTGTACTCTGGAGGGTTCTGGATTGGCCCTAAGTTTTCATACTGGTCTAATAGGGTAGTACACAGAAATGTATTGGGACAGATGGCACAACTTATAGGATATGACATGCCAAATTTTTGAAAATGTCCTGTCTCCTTTATTTCTTACACCCTGCATGTGCTTCTATTGACGAAGAAATATATTGCATATATTACCAAAGCTGAAATAATATTGGATTGTTTTAGTAATGCTGTAGATATACATACCTTTATACTGGATGGGGAAATTCATTCAGCATCAAATATTTGGTAGTGTAAAGTTTGTTTTTCAGAAGTGTTCTAAATATTTGTTCCTAGTTTGTTCAGAACTGTCAGGGATTCCCCAGGGCCCAAACTGGGGAATGGTAGAGATGCAATCACTGTGATGGTGTCATTCTGGGCACAGATTTGGGCTGGGATCCGTCTTCAGGGCTCCTGCGCATTAAAAAGTAAAAAAAAAATGATTGCAACTCTCTTCCTCATTGCTATCGCGAAACCGGAAGTGGGTCGTGATAGTTTTTCTTAACGTTTTTTAATGCACAGGGAGCCCTGCAGAGGGCTCCACAGGGCTCCCCAAATCCACCAAATGTTGGGGCAAGCTCTGGTAAGCCCCCCCCCACCTTTAATCTAGGCCCAGAAGCTACGCAATCGTAGCAATAATGTGGCTGCCATTCCCCGCCCCTGCAAGCACTTACAGAGGTTCTTGAACTCCCAGAGAGTTTGAGAACTGCTGTCCTGGAGTAGTTCCAGCAGGTATCTGTCTAGCCTGTTCTTGAAGATCTCCACTGAGAGGGAATCAACCACCTCTCTCAGCAATCTGTTTCACTACTGCCCTTACTGTCAAAGATTTCTTTCCCATATCCAAATCGAATTCTCCACTTTCTGCGGTTTGTACCCATTTGACCTAGTTCTACTTTTAGTGTCCAATCCAATGGGCCTTTACCATGGGTGGCATGCTCATATTGCTTGGGCAAATGTCACACAAGGTGCCGTAAAGCGCCTCCAACACTGGCGGTAAGCCATTACAGTGGTCATGGGTGCCCAAAAGGGAGTAACACTTGCCAGCGATGCAGCCATTTGGGGCAGGACAGGAGGGCATTGCAAGGTGGGGGCCTAAATGGGGGCAGGACCAGTGGCGACTCTCACCACCGGTTCCTGACTCCAAGTAAGGCCTTTCTCAGAGGCTTCTGCACTGCCTAAAAAGGCAGTGAAATGTCTCCTTTCATTGCAGAGCCTCCTGGGGCTGCCCGGCTGCCACGGGATGCAGGGGTAGCTGCCTATTTACAGCTGCATTCCTGGGAGGTCGGGCAGTTCTGGATTGGGCCTTTAGATGCTGTTGGGAGGAAATTTGTTCCCTCTTCCACACAACAGCCCTTTAGATATTTGAATTGGCAACATTCAAGTTTACAATTAAAACTGTTTGCAATTAAACCCACATGGCAAATCAAAATTATTAAATAAGAACATTACTGACATGTACCCATACAACTGAAGGACAAGAAACTTGGCTGAAATGATCTTCATATGTTCTGGATGAGACTGATTTTGAATACTGAATTAGAAACCTGTGGGTTGTAGAACATCCCTGATATAAAACAAATCATAGTTTTGTCCCAACTTCAGCAGAAGCATATAGCATGGACTTTTCCCTTTTGTTAGTGCATCCTCTTATGAATGTAGTTTAGATGACATCTGGAAAGTGCCAAATTTTTTCCTGCAAAGCAAACAAAATATATGCTGGAGTGAACAGATCAAGATCTCAAGCAAAGCAAAACAAAGCTAGAGGCAGTCTTACCCTTACAATACCCTGAGCACATTACCTTGGCACATACTTTCAATAATGTCTGCAATGATCAATAGGTATTATACCTTGAATTTTCATTTTCATAAAGAATGCTTATTATGCAAAGACAGAAAAAACAACCAATATTCCCACATGCAGCCATTACTATCGAACGCTATATAAATAAAATCACTTGGAAAGCAAGATAATTGAAAAGGCTCAAATTAATATCAATATGTGATTCTTGATTGGAATTCCTATGAAGGAACAGAAACACAGAATAGGCACTTCTGTGATTAGCATGCTTTCAAAGAAAGATGAGACCCCACTACCGTTTTATCTACTTCATACATAGCAACATCTGAAACATTATTTTAGGTACAGCAAAAGAATGGCTTTGGCAATTTTGAAATATATAGTAAAATATCTCAATTTTTTGTAATTGTGATATATACTTGAAGGTTCCTTAATTATTTCTCAGGGTTAAACCACTGAGCTGAGCTGAGGTTGACTGGAAGGTTGGGAGTTCGAGACTACCTGACAGAGTGAGGTCCCGTTGCTTGTCCCAGCTCCTGCCAACCTAGAAATTCAAAAACACATAAAAATGCAAGTAGATAAATAGGTACCACTTTGGTGGGAAGGTAACGGTGTTCCATGCACTGCAGCGTATAGTCACACCGGCCACAAGACCACAGAAGCTTGTCCTTGGACAAACACCAGCTCTTTGGCTGAGAAACGGAGATGAGCACCGCCCCCTACGGTCGGTCACGACTAGACCATTCGGTCATGGGGAAACCTTTATCTTTACCATCCTGGACCAGCATTGTGCACTGTTCCTGTGCTGCCCCAGTGTTGTCGCAAATGTGTCATAAGGCATGTCTGCGCCATGGATATGGTTGCTGAGCTGGCACAGTCAGCAGCACCTGTCAGCACATGGACACTGTGCCACCTGTCAGCTGCACCGGTCGAGTGCCAGCTGTGATCTACCAGTATAGACCTGCATCAAGGGTGTACCAGAGGTGGGCGGGCGGTGTAACAGGGTGGAGGGAGGGAGGACCCATGGGCGGGCCAGTCTGGGGAGCTGGGAGGAGACAGGAATGGCTGCAGAGATGTAACAAGGGTAGAGCCTGAAGAGCGCCTGCCTCAGGGTGCTATACCAAGGGGGTGCAATTTTCCTGCAGACCCACTTTAAAAATGTTTAAAAGTGAAGAAAAAAGCCCCAGATTGCTTTCCCTACTGTTGCTCAACAAAACCGCTGAATTTGGAGTGCTCTTGAGGCAGTTTTCTGAGGTCCCTGCTGCCTCTTCCAGGTTGCATGGAGGCCCCTTCCTTTGCCCAGGACGCTACATATACTTCCTTGCCCCAGACACTTTTGTGTCTAGTTATGCCTCTGCATGGCCATTAAACCATATCCTAACCCAGTCTCTGGGCTGGGCAGCCTCAATCCGGGCTGCTCCTGGCTAATTGGACCTGCGCCTGCTATTTCACTGGTGCAGATCCAAGAAGCCCCATAGGGCTGGTTGGGGCTTACCCTGGTCAAGGAGAAAATAATTCCCTTGCCCTGAAGTGAGCACTAGCTGCCTCCCAGCCTGTGTTATCAATCAATCAATCACTAGTATTTATATACCGCTTTTCAACATAAGTTCACAAAGCGGTTTACAGGCAAATAATAACATTAAAGTTAAATGGCTTCCTGTCCCAAAAGGGCTCACAGTCTAAACAAATGGAGAACACCACCAGCAACAGCCATGAGAAAGACACTGTGCTGGGGTGAAGAGGGGCAATTGCTCTCCCCCTGCTAAACATAAGAGGACACCACTTGAAAAAGTGCCTCTTGTTATCCTGCGGATATCGAGGCACGCCTGTATTCAAATGATAATGCTACTTCATGTCCTGTAAAATTAAATGTCCTAGAAGAACTTAATAGTTTGGCTCAGCATTCCAGATTTTTTCTTCTTCATTATGGGAATTAATGACGGTTTACTTATGTTAAGCCTATAATCTTTCCATATGTGCTTATAAAAATCCCTCAGACATTTACTGAAATAAAACATATGGGTGCCACATCCCACCTGATGACTGCTGGGGCAAGTAAGTGTTGTGCTAGATGGCAGAGGGATGGGAGTGGGTAGCAGGAGGGCATTACAGAGGTAGAGGGGATGCTTTTGGGGGGAGGGCCCAGGAGGGGGGACAGTGTAGCAGGCCTTCACTGCATCCTAACCCCATCCCAGGCCTGAAAGCCCTCCCCAGGACTACTTGATTTTGCTCCAGCTAAATAGCTGGCACAAATCTGAGTAGTTCCATTGGGCAGGCAGGAGCATGACATGGGTAAGGGAACAAATGTTCCTGCCTACTCAACTCTGATTCTGGGTATTGCCTGGGACTGGCCCTGCTGCGCCAGTATTGGATAGTATTGGGCTGTGATCCTATTGGAATATTAACATTATAAATCAATAATCTCCACTTGGATTTTTTAAAAAGCAAAATGATACACAGTGCATTTTGGATAGTGCATATTCCTTCTCTAGTAACCCAAAAAGGAAATCTAACTCTGAGTGACAGACCTGCCAGGGGTGATGATTTCTATTCCATCAGATATGTTGAAACAACCATGTTTCACGTCCCTCTACATGGGGGACATGTTTTTTTTTCTGTATTTTTCCCCTCATGTCAAGAAACAAATTAGTGAAGTTTAAACCAGCTTAAGGCTCTGTGTAATGTTTTATAGCTGCAGCCAAAAGAAGAAGAGAAGCAGCAGCCTTCCATTGGGGACCCAGAATCTTCTCATTTACATGTTAAGTTAATTGTGTTACAGATATCCCGTCTTCCCCTAGGAGTTTAAGAATGCTGAAACATGCTGAGAATATAATTTGTAATGAAAATTCAGTTTGAAATAACCAGAAACACAGGACATAACTTAATATGTGTTTAATACCCCCCAAGATATGACTAAGGTTTTGTTTTTTAAAAAGTCTTTTTTGGACAATCACATTATGAAATTTGAGGGACTTAGGCTTCCAAAAACATTATAACAGGCTCCAAAAAAAAAAAAAAAAGGCAACTGAAACTGCACAAGAAGCAACTGAAACTGCACTCACATAGTAGCCAAGGTACCAAATGTAAACTGAGCTGATTCACAAAGCTGAATTTTCTTAAGGGAAAAAGAGCATTATATATTGTTACATATACTCAAAACCAACAGCGCTTTTCTTATCAACATCTTCCACCAATTTCAGAGCAGAAAAGACAATATGGGTGGAATTAAAATTACCTGAAGTGGCCGAGGTGATAAAGATGATGGTGTGGTCTGCAACTTTCATTTAATGTTTTGAGGCCTAGCCATGGATTGAATTATGGGAGTGTCATAATCAACATAATTAACAAAGACTTCTGAGATTTTGTAAAAGTAGAGAAATCAGGCTTATCACAATAGAGGAAAGCTTGCTGTAAATCTTCATGTTTTCCACCTGAGATTGGTTCTAGCTCCTTTTCTTTTCCGAAAACTCCTTCATAGCTCCTGAAGGGCATGATCATCTGCCCTGACCTCCACAGCCAAAAATACCAAAACAAACTACATGTGGCTGATCATAGCAGATGTATTGTTGAGACAAAATGGGGAGATTTGAACATGTGAATCCAAAAGAACTGAGAAGGGCGTTTGGTTCCCCGCTCCTTGGTAGGAAGAACCTTCCTTCCTTCCCTTTTGTCTTGACCAAAAAGGGATTGAGCCCCTTCCCAAAAAGCTTGCCATTCTTAAATGGGGATGCCACGTCAATGTCCCAATTGCATAGCGAAGTGTGCCTACAGACTGCTATACCCATGAATTGGGCAAAGAATTGGATAGTGTCCACCATGGTATCAGATACGTATGCTGCCGCAGAGGCCATCTTGTGGAGCTCTGACAATGCTTGAGGGGATAGCTTATGGTGTTTGAGTGTGAAGCGCTGTAGCCATAAGAGGAGGGCCCTGGAGCAAAGGGAGGAGGCTGTGGAGGCCCAAAGGGAGCAGGCTGAGGCAGTGAGGAGTGAGTTTCATTGTAGCTGACGGTGCATGCTTTCTGGGCTGGTGGGGAGGGCAGAACTAGACGGGGAGGGGCAGAGTGTGGGTGGGACTGGCTGTGACCCCCATCTTAACCCTCATTTTGGAACAGGCAGCCCAACACGGGCAAAACAGCCAGAGTTAAGGAGTCCTATTGCGGGATGTGGGGCTTTCCACAGGGGAAGAGTCCGCGACACCCAAGCAGCTCAGAATCCATTTACCCTATACATACCACATTTTGCAGGCCAATCCTAAGGCTGCCAAGCGTGGCAATGTGGCTGCAGAGCTGGTGCTAGGTGTAAGAAAAGTGCCATAAAGTGCTCTTTTACACTCTGGGAGTAAGCAGCACTGGTAGGAAGGCCTGTGCCTGCCAATGGTCACCCGGGCAGATAAGTGCTGTACCAGGAGGTGGAGAGGTGGGGGGGCATTCTGAAGGTGCAGAAATGCTGGTTCAGGCCCAGGAGGACGTGGGGATGGCAGAGCAGGTCTATGCTGCATCCTCATGCACATTCCAGGCCTGAAAGCCCTACAGGGAACACACTGAACCTGTCTAAGGCCTTCAGAGGGTCTACAAAACCTATCTTCTGTTGGATACATATATATAGGCAAGAGGGGGCAGAGGGGGCAGTGTTGCATATATATACGGTAAAGATAGCACCTCTATTTGATTGGTCAGACACAACTTATTGTTTTAGAATGCCCAGATGGGTGTGGTCGGTTATGACAGTTTAACTGAAGAAGTTGACAGTTGACTTTTTGTTGTTGTTCTTTCTGTCTGCTGACATGTAGGAGAAGGGAGCAATCAATACTAGCTCTATAAATCCTGTCAGGAAAGTGAATGTAGATATATATGAAATGCAGTGAAACAGTAATTGTAAATGTAACCAGTTAAAGTATGTTCGAAGCTAAGCAGAATATGTTACAAAAGTAAAGAACGTTTTTTTGTTACAAAGTTACTAAGTGCCTACAGAGTACTTCTTTCAGTCTAGCAGCAAGAAGTGTGAGAGAGAAACATGCTTGTTTTACAGGGGAATTCCACAATGCTTTAATCGACTCTGTTTTCCCCTTTCTTCAAGCACACAGGATATATACCATATCCTTGTAAAAGGAACATATATATCCCAATATCTTCTAGGGCTTTGGAAAAATCAGGAAATGACCTTTGGCTTTCTGGAGGCATAATGAGGACCCAGAGGCTACCCGTGGCCTCCCTGGACCTCAGGACACCCTCTGCACAATCAGAACACAGCTTGGAGGGTGAAGTGCATACCAGCAAGGCCAAGAGGGCCAGAGGCTCATAGGAGCCCAGAAGCTAGCCATGGACTGGATAAAGGTTCTCTGAGGGCCACATCTAGCCCCCAGGCCAGGATTTGGAGACCCCCGGTACTCCAAATCATGTACCCATACCATGATCACACATTGCTGAAGCATCTCTCCGAATGTTTTCCTCTGTACACACATGCATATGTGTGCATATGTGTTTGTTGTGTATCAAAATAAAGGTATAACTAGACCTATTATGATAATGATAATGATAATGATAATGATAATGATAATGATAATAATAAAATACCATTGATGGGAAGATCAGATAACTAATTGCCTCAATCCCTCAATCAAAAATCAGATAGCCGCTAACTGCCCTGAAAACAGCCTGATTTCCAAGATAACTCTACTTGCCTTGCAGACAGCTAACCTCCTGCAGTTTGCAAGCTTGCGTAAATACAGGGAGTAGTCCAGCGCACTTACCATATCAAATCAAAAGAATTCAAACGAAAGCCCTCTCAACTGGATTCGACAGTACTAGGTGTGCATATTGCCAGGATGAAACCCCGGGAAACTCCGAGTACCAGAAGTGGGCCATTTACAAGATGCCATTCTGAGAATAGGCCAAAATGCATTGAAAAGTCCTATACGTAAACTGCGCCAGTCCCAAGCTCGGACACAGTCCAACCACAGGTATGACTGCAGTTTTTCTCAGAGCTGGGTGTGCACATTGCAGGAAAGGCAGTCCGGGAACATTGGAGTACCCGGGGTGGGCCATTTCCACCAGGTCCCAATCTGTAAATGGGCCAAAATGCATGCAAAATCCTAAAACCTCAGACTGGAACCTGGTGGAAATGGCCCACCCCGGGTACTCCAAAGTTCCCGGACTGCCTTTCCTGCAATGTGCACACCCAGCTCTGAGAAAAACTGCAGTCATACCTGTGGTTGGACTGTGTCCGAGCTTGGGACTGGCGCAGTTTACGTATAGGACTTTTCAATGCATTTTGGCCCATTCTTAGAATGGCATCTTGTAAATGGCCCACTTCTGGTACTCGGGATTTCCCGGGGTTTCTTCCCGGCAATATGCACACCTAGTACTGTCGAATCCAGTTGAGAGGGCTTTCGTTTGAATTCTTTTGATTTGATATGGTAAGTGTGCTGGTAAGGAACTGGACTAGAGATAAATGTTTGAGGGCTCAACCCTAACCCTGTGCTGGAATATGCAGGCTGACTGGCCTGTCCTATACCCGGCATGGGGTTGGGGCAGGCTGCAGTGCAACCTGAGGCAAAAGGAACTGATTCCCCTTACCCTGTGTAATGCGGCAGTGGCCCAAATGGGGCTACTTGGATCTGTGCCACTGAAATCAGTGGGAACAAATCTGAGCAGCCAGGATTGGGAATGGACCACGTGGGACAAGGTTAGAATGTGGCCCAAGTGCCAGAACCTGGCACCACCCCCTTCTCTTGCAGGTCTGCTCATGGGCGCACTCTCTGGTGGACAACTCGATGAAGGTGTTAACCCAGGGTGCGGCAGCAGTGAAGAAGGCCAATTCCATGCTTGGGGTAATTAAAAAAGGGGTTGAGAATAAAACGGCCAATATTATTATGCCATTGTACAAATTGATGATAGGGCCCCATCTGGAGTACTGCATACAGTTCTGGTCTCCACATCTCAAAAAGGACATAGTGGAACTAGAAAAGGTGCAGAAGACAGCGACGAAAATGATTACGGGGCTGGGGCACTCCCCTTGTGAAGAAAGACTGCAGCGTTTGGAGGTCTTTAGTCTAGAAAAAAGGCACCTGAGGGGGGACATGATTGACAGCCCAATCCTAAGTAAGGCCGACATAGTTAGGCTGACATAGCAGGGCTGTATCTAAAGCCCATTAGTTGTCCAGCAAAGTGCAGAACAAGGGGAGGTTTTCCCCTTACAGTCATGTAGACCCCAGTCATCCCTATGGGGCTGCTTAGATCTGTGCCTGTGTAAAAGACAGGCCGGAGTAAGAAATCGAATTGACAGCATGGGTGCCTTAACTTTTATCAGTTAGCCTAGGGGAATTTCTGGGAGGTTTCATGAGACGAGCAACCCAAGGACAGCGTGGTGCCAGCTGCCTCCTCCCACATTCCTTCACAGCTGTAATTCATGATGGTGATTGTCTCCTCATTACTAGGCAGAAGGCAATTAGCCCTGATTGTAAAGCAAGGGATGAGGGTCTATGAAAATCACTTTTGGCTTGTGTTAGTTGTTCAGCTTTTCTCTGGCTGTTCCAGACATGGCTTGATCAGTTGCTGAGAAGAAGCAAAGATCTGCTCACTTGCTTCCTACGATGCCATCTGGGTAATATCTGGTTAGGAATTTAGCATTAAGCAATGTTAGCCTCAGTAAGAATAGAAAGTTAGATTTTCTTATGTTTTATTTGTTATGCGTTATATCTCATTTATGTTTGCCTTTGGGCTGTGTAATAAAGTTTTTGTTTTAATAAAGTTTTGTCAAGCTTAATTTTGTCCAGCTTCTGTTTGGGGGAAAAAGGTTTAGCGTGCTGGCTAAATCCAACCCGCTCTTTGCCCATTACCATTGCAATAGGAACTGCTAAGAATCACCCCTGGGTGATTTGGATGATCCATAGACATACCACCTGACTCCAGACAGTGGAGAACCAACTAAACTATCATGGCCAACCCTGAAGGATTGCAAAAGTGTGACCATGCTGGTTCACTTTAAAGTAGGCTATGCTGGATCCAACCAACCCACCTCACCAAGCTGGTCAAACAACAAATGAGAGGCCCTGGCTAGTGGCTGGACTGCCAAATAACATACCTAGGATGGAGCCAAATGACATACCTTTCTACCTGACCCACACACTACCTGTCAGCTATAAGGTGACCAGAAAGTGAAAAACCTAGCAACAACCCATCGCCCACACCAGTCTGGGGTAGCTGAAAAACCATTCAGGCCAATCAGGTTGGAAGCAAAAAAATTCCTACCTGGCCCAAAATTAAGTGACCAGTTCATCTCAGATTGAACAATAAGCAAGCAGGATGCAACCTCCGAGGCTGGGACTGGAGTATGTGTAGAATGCTCCAACCCCTCCCTCCATGGCCAGGATGTCGAAACAGCCTGAAAAGCCTGCATGTGTGGAGGTGGCAGGTCAAAAGGCAATGAAGGGTGACAGGCGTATCGTTGGTATTCTGTTCCACTCTGTCATGGGCTCACCAGTTTTCTTTTGTTAGTGTAGTAAACTGCTACCCATACCATCATTTCAGAACAGTGGTCACCTTCAGTTGTTGCTGCTGTGTTGTTGGTACAGTAATGTATTTATGCCAAATGGTACTGCATATGGAAATGTGGTATAAAAATGGGATATGGCTGAGTAGGTCAGCAAATGCCTGGCCCAGCTGTCCTTCCAAACTAGCTGTGCCCCACCAAGTTTTTCTTGGCTTTCCTTTGGCTCACTTTCTCTTTCTGTGCCCCCAAATCGTGGGGACCATTTTGCTAGCCTGGCTAATAACAGCTGATTGGCCTCTGCTCCATAAATGTTTCAAATCCCATTTTAAAGCTGTCTAAACTAGTGTCCATCACCACATCCCATGGCAGAGAAGTCTATAAATTAATTAGGCTTTGCATGAAGATGTACTTTCCCCTGCCTGTTCTGAATCGCTTACCCATCAATTTCACCCGGGGAAGTTCTAGTATTATGAGAATGGGAAAGCACAACATGCACACTTTTACAAAGTTCTGTCTTATATCTTTCCAATCAGTTGTGATCTTTTTTCTAAACTACACAACCCCAGGTAGTTGTACCTTATTTGTACAAAGGATGCGCAATATTTTCATTATTATGGAGAAACCATTTATTATTGAAAATAAAACTGGTGACAAGTAACAACTGTGTAGTGTAGTAATCTATGTATTAAGGCTTTAGTGTATAAAATCATTATTGGCTAATTTATTTCAAACAATTTCTTCCAATATGATGTGGCATTTATACAGATTTTTGACATTACCCAATTTCTTCCATAACATTTTGCATCTTGCTAAATAATTCTTCCCAGAAGAGAGACTGATCTTGCCTGATATCATCTGTATAACAGTCTTTTCTTCATAGCCTAGCAAGGCTGAGGGATGGGTTCTATAATCACTCCATCTGCACAAGTAATCAGAATTGTTAATCCAGATTCTCAGGGGGTAGTGTTTATTTGTTTATCAGAAAATGACAATTAAGGAGCATGGTATTTGTTGTTCCTCTGCCTCTCAATTCAATTCAGGAGACAGAGAATATGATAAATCCCATTATTTCCAACATAAAATTATATTCCTGGGAATATTTATTGCTGTCAACTGGGCAAAAAGGCACTTAAAGTGATAATTCATTTATATTTAGTAAGAGGAGAACAATTGTCTTGGTTTTTGTCAAAGCCATTGCTATTTTAGAGGGCAGCCTCCAGTTTAAACTTCTGCTCTCAAGGCTGATAGTTTTTCAGTTTGGCAAAGTATTAATTATGGCAGGAATATATTGGTAGGAAATGAGAGCTCTGAGCTTGATAATACTAAAAACAAACATCTCCAACAAACCATCTTACCTATCAACCAAGGTCATGATTAACAAGAGGCCTCAAAGACACTACACATTCAGTTAAGCCTCCTGGTAAGCAGGCATGCTGTGTTCCACCCAGAGGAGGAAGATAACACCATCCAGAATTAAACACTGGGGGACAAGCAATTTCCAGCTCAAAACAACTCTAGTCAGGTGATGGGAGGATGTAGAAGGAGAGGCCCAGAAGATACAAGATGGCCCATAGCCAGATCAGCTGTGATGTGGCCTGAAGGAAGATGCACAGAAGTCACCATCATCATGCCTCTTCCCAGTCTGGACTGACAGCGCAATCCAACAGGCCACGCAGTGTTGATGCAATGTGATTGTGTCAGGGCTGACCTGGGAGTGCCAAGTAGGGGTGGTACCATGTTGGGACAGGGGAGGGAGTGGGCTGTGGGAGGGTGGTTCTGGGCGGGCTGCGAGCGGGCTGGCTGGCATGCTGGCCAGGGACAGGGGAGGGCTTGGGATTTTGGCCATAAGGCCAAATCCTATGCCAGTCTGGGAGGCTGTGCAGCCCCAATTTGGGCCATGCAGTCTCCTCAGATCTGTGCCTGCTGAGATAATTCAAAGGGGCCCAAGTTGGATGAGAAGTGGAAAAGGCGGTAGCCTGTAGGTGAAGAAAGAAATACACAAAATCCTTAGCAAGGTGTTAGTCATGAATAGCTTAACAAGCAATTGATGGACCTATAACAGAGATTGTACTTTTTTGCCATTTGCTATTTTAATCAAGAAATTTTTGGAAAACATATCACCCAAAAAAACACCCCCCTACCCATTGCCACTATGCAACAGCAGCAAAGTAGATGCACCAGCAATTTCTCCAGAGATGGCTCACTTCTTACTCCACTGTCCCAGTCCATCATTCTGGCCGAGACAAGGACCTGCTTATAGTAGGCCTGTTGTAACGCATGCATGCACGCATGCACAGAGAGAGAGAGAGAGAGAGAGAGAGAGACAGAGACAGAGACAGAGACAGAGACAGAGACAGAGACAGAGACAGAGAGTTCCTAAACTCCTTTTGTCCTCACAACAACCCTGTGAGGTAGGTGAAGCTGAGGGATAGTGACTGGCCCAAGGTCTGGGAAGCTATGAAGCTTTTTTAAAATAAATTTATATTTTTATTAAAACAACATAAACAATCTAACCACTACAGAACAAAAACTAAATAAAGACCAAATTCCGAATATATAAGACAAGGGTGGAGCAATACATCTAAATTTCTTACAACTTTTATCTTAAAGACAGATTCGTTTTTTTCTTTTCTATGCTAAGAAAATGGAGAACTTACTGTACTTCATAAGTAGACAAAGGATATTAGAAGTTGAATTAAATGTAAACTAGGTTAAGAAAATTTAGAATATGTTATATAAACAGAAGGTGAATTAAAGGAAACTAGGTTAAGAAAATTTAGAAGGGGCTGATATGTAAACATGGCTATGGTATCTTGCACCTTTCTTTTGTGTGTGTTTGTCTCGTTTGTTGATTTGTATTTGTTGTTATATAAATAATAAAAAATTTCTTACAACCTAACTATATATTAGTAATTAGTCCATTTGGAAATTGTCTCTTAACCAACCTCTTCTTCTATTCCTTTACTTCTTTTTCAATCTCCTTATCATTTATTTTAATCCCCAGTATATTTTATATCAAAATCATCCATCTACTCATCCAAGCCATACTTCGTTACTCCAAAATTTCCCTTCTCACACAGGAAGTCAATGAGTGGTTTCCAGTTATTCATAAATGTCTTTACCAATTTCTTTTTAAGTAAAATTGTCAGTTTTTCCATTTCGATTAAATCCAAAATTTTTAGCCACCAATATTCAATTAAAGGTACTTCTGGAACCTCCCAACATTGTGCATAAAGTATCCTTGCTGCAGTTGTCATATACAAAAATCAAATTTCCAAGTCTTTTGGAACCTAATCCTCGAGTATACGCAGCAAAAATGCTTCTAGTTTTATTCGTAAGTTTACTTTAAAAATCCGCTGCATCTGCTGGTGTATCTGAATCCAATATCTTTTTGCTTTTGTACAAGACCACCACATGTGGTCAAATGTACCTTTGACACTTCCAACATTCGTTTGATACATTTTAATACATTTTTATCCATCACCTGATAGGGAAAGGAAATCAGCAGAAAGCTGGGTAAGGTTGATCTGGTCCCCAGACGTTTGCCGAAGTTTTGGCAATATTATACAGTCTGATGCTTTGATGCCATTTAGGGTGTCCTTTTCACAAGAGAAGGCTCCTCAGATCCTCATTCAAACTTTCAATGCTCTCATTTCACATGTCCGTTTGCTTTTGAAACAGCCTATGCAGGCCTTGCCCTCTGGGAAGCTCAAAGGATCACCCTTCAGCCTTGACAGGGACTGCAGAGACCTTAAGCATTCTGTACACCAAATGTGCCTCAGAATGAGGCCACAAGAGCCTCAGAAGGGTCCCAGATCCCAGCCCAGTATTTTACCTTTAAAAAAGCAACTCCAAGACTTTTTAGCCTGCAAGCAACAAGATTCTGCCCACAAACAGTGGGATAAATTGATTAGGGCTACCAACTCCAAGAACCCCAAATGTTTCTGGGCCCTGGTGAGGGGTATTACCCACCCAGAGAGTTGGACTTCCGTTATCCTTCTGTTCTCTCCCCTCAGGGCTGGTGGCAACACTCTTTCTCCCTATTTCACAACGACAAAGGTGCTTTCTTACCCCCCGTAGCCCTGCCTCGGTCTGATCTTCCCTCCTGGCCTCCAGTTTCACAGAAGAAATAGAGGACCTGATAGATCAGTCCAGACCTGGGAAAGCCCGAGGCCCAAATTTGATCCCATGTGAAGTGTTAAAAGCCTTTCCAGCATGGTGGTCTTTGCCCCTGGCTAAGCTTTTTACATCTGTTGACCTGACCAGTTTAATCCCTGACTCATGGAAGAATGCGATCTTAATTCCCATTGATAAAAAAGGCTCCCAGCTGGACCCTGCTAACTACAGGCCAATTAGCCTCCTATCTTCCATAGGTAAGCTCTATGCAAAATATCTTTTGGGCAAACTGTTAGCTTGGATCTCCTCTCAGAATATCTTAGGTCCAGAACAAATCAGATTTCATAAAGGGGCCTCTCCCACTGACCACTGCATGATTTTAGCCAACCTGGCCAAGAAATCTCTTAGGAACCCCAGGTCCAGGCTCTTTGTGGCCTTCCTTGACCTGAGAGGGGCATTGGATATGGTGGACAGGGAATTATTATGGGCAAAGCTAAGTAACCTTGGCACAGATTCCAGGCTCCACTTTTTAATCACTAAACTCTATGCAAATTCCACCTGCCAAGTCTGCTGTTCCTCTTGTGGCACTCTGTCGCCCTAAATATCTCTTGAAAAGGGAGTGAAACAAGGCTGTCATTTAGCTCCTTCCGTGTTTTCCCTATTTTTAAATGATATGGCTCCCTTCTTGTCCCAGATTGATGGACACTCTCCAAATTTGGGGTCTAGACACATTTTGCTTTTGCTGTATTCCGACGACGTGGTTCTGATCTCCCAATCCCATGTAGGCCTGACTCGACTCCTCAATAAATTCCTTGATTATATGACTGCAAATAGGTTGGTCATGAACTTTGAGAAATCCAAGATCATGACCTTCTCTAAAATCTGGAGACCGAGGACTTGGAAGGTACATCAAGTTCATCAAAGTACATCAAACAGGTCAACACCTTGGGGTCAATTTTCATTACAACCTTCATGGCCCCCCCATAGGAAATTAACCCTTAACTTTGTTTCATACTGTATATCTCCCAATCCATCCTTCGCTTCTTTTTTAAGCAGGGATATCAATTCCTTCTGGCAGCATTGAAGGTCTTCAGGGCAAAGGTGATCCCCCAGCTTCTCTATTGATTCCCAGTCTGGATGGTTGCCTCTACCTTCGAATCATTACAGGCCGGGTGTTTTAGGAAGCTGTTGGGTCTTCCTAGAAGTGCCTCAAATGCAGCAATGTGCTTAGAGCAGGGCCATGGTGACTTCTCGACTATAGTGGGCAAGGATCAAATGCTGGCTATGTGTTTGTTTCCATGCTAGCCCAAATAGCCCTATTTTTCAACTGCTATCAGATACCATGACCCCTACATGGCATGATAAAACTATTGCCAAAGTAAAACCATTGGGCTTCTCATTGGATGCCCTATCGACCCTCCCATAATCTGAAATCTATAGACAGTTGAATCAGAAACTCCTTGACAATGAGTCCCAAACTCTCCATTCTTCAGCCTCTAAGGTCTGCGTTTTCACATTCCCCTTCCCTCTGGTTGGTTTTCTCCTTAACTCTCTTTCTTAATTGACCCTAGGGAAAGTGCCGGATTCAATGCCGTGCCCTCTCAAGTTACCCAGCGAAGGCATAATAAGATCCCCTTCTCTAACCTTACTGCCCATGTAATATGGGTGCTGTAGAGTTCCTCCCCCATATTCTCTTTGATCGTGGTATCCATGTGCAAGCTTGGGCCTTGTATTGACCCCGGCTTTAGATACCCAATCACAGAGCGCAATCCTAAACTGGAGTTAGGCCAGTATAAGCTAATCCAGCAAAGTTTGTCCAACACAAGGGCCACCACAAAGCATGTTTGGACTACTCTTGGAGTCAGGGAGGATGGTTCACATCTATGTGCTGGCCTCTCTGACTCTGAGGGCACAATCCTAAACAGTGCCAGACTGGCGAGGCTGACAGGCCAGTGCCATATCCAACACTGTTTAGGAGAGGCTGGAGCATCCCCGTGGCAAGGGACCATGCGCTCCCTTACCGTAGGGGAGGCTCCAGCCTCCCCTATGTGCTCCTTGGATCGGCGCCCGCAGGCAATTCAGAACTACTCCAGCTACAGAACGTGCATAGTTCTGATCCCATCAGGACCATCCAGTTATTGGGAAGATAAAGTTTTCATTTCTTACCTTTGCTGGCCAGACTGGTTCTCAACTGGTGCACAGGATGCCATGGATGCTGTGTAGGTAGTCCTTATGTGTGCTAGGCTGGGATAGGATTGGGCAGTGAAACTGCAATCCAAAACACTCCTCCTGGGAGTAAGCTCAATTGAACAAAATGGGAATTGCTTCTGAATAAATATGTTTTGCAAAGGTTCCCAAAGTGTGGGTCACAACCCACCATTGGGAACCTTTACTGGGCCAATCCCCCTGAAGGGTAGTGGCCCATTAATGGTTGCCTGACAGCACTGCAGCAATCATGGAACTTCAGGCACCCAGGGGGTTGATACCTGAGCTGGGGGGGCCACATCAGCCTCTGCAAGGGTTTGGGAAACCCGCAGCCCCCTCAGTGGGCCTCCACAATGCTAAGGGCAGCTCCAATCAGAGATCAGAGCCTACTTCTGGTTTTTTCAGACTCCAAAATCCTTCCAGAGGCTGGCATGACCCCCAACTCAGGTATCAATCCCCAGGATGCCTGCAGCATACTGTTAGGCACCCCCCCCCCACCCATGCCTCCAATCCTGCCAGCACATACAGTGGTCCCAATGTCTGAGTAGGATTTTAGGATTGTGCTGTAAGGCTGCAATCCTGTTCACATTTACCTGGGAGTAAATCCCATTGAAATAAATGGGACTTCTGAGTAGATCTGCATAGGCTTGTGCTCTGCAATACTATAGTTACAGTTAGTCTTCTTTATATGTAACATCACTATCTGCAACCTCACTTATCTGTGAGGGCCAGAATTGCTACTTTCCTCCTTATCTGTGCCTCTGGCCTTGTTATCTATATCCTTGCCATGCAGAGACCTTCCAAAAGCTACAGGGACCTTCAGAATGGCATCTGCGACCAGTACTGGTCCCTTTAAAATGGCCAGCTGAAGCATCTGCTGGCCATGTTTAAAGGGTCCTCGCTGGTTGTGGGTCCATTTCTGAAGAACCGTGCAGCCTCTGGAAGGTCTCTGCAGCATTCAGATATCTTTTGACACTTCCTATTGCACTTTAGTAGCTTCCTCTGCTGGATTCTTCTGATAGCAGATAAGGTATCTCTTGCACCTAACTCCATTGATCCCATAGGATCGATGATTCTCTATCTGTGAATATGCCAGCTGCATGGATTTCCAGGAACCTAATGCTAGTGGATAATGAGGATTGACTGTATATGGGAATAAACACCAATGAAGTTAAGAAGACTTAAACATCGACAAGCGTAGGATTTAAAACCCTTTTACACTTTTACCTGAAAGAAACATTGTCAGATTTACTTCTGAGTAAACATGTATTGGATTGTGCTGTAAATAAGTCAAGATTTGTAAAACCCTGCTGAAAATTGAAATATAGATGATTACAGAGTCTTAAAATACATAACAAGGTAAAAAAGATACCACAAAACTAGAGAATAAAAAAGGGAAAGGAAATAAAATAATAAAGAAGCAAGTCATTAGATCCACTAATTTGGATTGCATGAGACAAGCCATTCCTCATCACAATCTAGAATTAGGAAGAGCACTCCTGCTATGCACTGGGTGATGAATTGGTAGACAAAAGCAGCAGTCGACACAGGGATGAAGAACCATGCTGTGCTGTCTCATACAAAATGAATATCAGTGTTATATTATTAAACCACCCACATTTTTCAAATACCTGCTGGGGATTAGAAAGTATAAGCAAATCATCAATAAGAATGTTTTGCTGCTAAGCAAGTTTCTTTGGCTGGGCATTTAGTTGAGTTGCACCTTCCCAGCCTAAATAAAATAAAAATAAAAATAGTTGCTGACTGCAACTCTACTGCTGCATGGTTGGGACATCAAATATCAGCCAGCAGATTTCTTTCTTTTCTAGTCCAGGAAGTTATCCTAAAAGTCTGTGTGACTTTTAGCAGTGTGTGAAGCAAGTAAAGAGTAAGTACATTTATTGTTTGAGCTGAGACAATATAAAAAGAGACAAAAAAAAAAACACAATACCTTTAAACAAGAAATGGTAAAAATCCCTCAGTCCTAAATTGCAGGTCAGCTACATAAGTGAAGACAGAAAAATAAACTGGCAGTAGATTTTTCTGTTCTATTTGTTCTGGTAAATAATATCAAGAATGGTCTGGAATTGACCTGTTGGAGGTCTATTACATATCTGGAAATCCCTCCAAACTCAGGATTGGGTCTTTTAGGCCCTGACATGAAGCAATAAATTGACATCACATATCAAGCCATAAGAGTCTCCTTGTCCCTTCCCTGCAAATATCAGCATTCCAATCTAACCTCCATTCCATACTATATGACAGGACTTACTTAATTTTATTGGATTTACTTGTTTCATTCATCCACAACGATATACCACTCTTTTTCCAAGGAGCTCAAGGCAGTGTTCGTGGCTCTGTTGCCTCCTTTTATCCTCACATCCTTTTATCCAACAGGTGGGTTTGATTGAAATTGTTCACTCTGCAAATTTTGTGGCTGAGCAGGCATTTGAAGCTGGATCTTCTTGGTCCAAATCATATACAGTCAATCCTCATTATCTGCTAGGGTTAAGTTCCTGGAAAACCTAGCCGATACTTAGTTAGCGGAAACTGAGAGCTCAATCCTAACCTGGAGTTAGGCCGGCACAATTATGCCGGCAAACTTTGGCTAGCACAAGGGCCACCGTAAAGCACGTTTGGACCACTCTCGGAGTCAGGGAAGATGGTACACGTCTAAACATACTTTGTGTCCCTTGTGCCAGCCAGACTTTGCTGGCCTAACTGGGCCAGCCTAACTCCAGGTTAGGATTGCATTCTGAATCATTGAGCCTACAGGAAACATGAGGTTAGGTGCAAGGAGACCCTCTTTACCATACACTCAATGGATATTATGAACCTAAATCTATTGTATTACAGTACTACAGTCTTTCACCCACTCTGAACAGAGTGACACTTCCCCTGCAAGGACAGGTGCGCAGTCTGGGAGTGCTCCTGGACTGTCAGCTATCTCTGGAAAACCATGTAGCAGAAGGCCCAGCTTCGATTGGTGTGGCAACTTCGACCATACTTGTGCCGTCCCGACCTGGTCACGGTGGTCCATGTATTAGTGATTTCAAGGCTGGGCTACTGTAATGTGCTATATGTAGGGCTTTCCTCAAGAACAGTTTGGAAGCTACAGTTAGTACAAAATGCAGCAGCCCAGGTGGTAACAGGGGCTGGTCAGTTTGACTCAGTAGGACCACTCTTTCAGCAGCTGCAGTGGCTGCCCATTCACTTCTGATCCCAACTTAAGATGATTGTACTGACCCTTTAAGGCCCTTCATGACTTAGGTCCAAGCTACCTAAAGGACCACCTTCTCCCATACATACCTGTTTACCCTCTTAGATCAAATAAAAGGGCTCTCCTTCAAGTGCCCCCTCTGTCCCAAGTAAAGGGATGGCAACTCGGGGACAAGCCTTCTCTGTAGCAGCTCCACAAATATGGAATTCCCTACTAGAAGAACTAAAAACTAAACGTTCCCTCATGGCCTTTTGGAAAGGGCTCAAATCATACCTATTTAATCTGGCCTTCTGATGACTGTGTGGCTGTCTGTCCTCTGTCCCTCTGGTATATTGTCATAGTCTGTTTCACTCCCCTGGTCAATTGTTTTTCCCACCTTCCAATGCGTCCTGATGTGGAGAACTGGGTCTGGCTTTCATTCCTGTTCATTCTCGATGTTCCCGTTCATGTTAATTTGTTGTTATTGTTGTTTTAATATGTTGCTTTAATGTGTTTTACTTATTATATTTTACATATTATGGTTACATTGTATTTTGTTTTTGTTCTCTGTAAGCCGCCTTGGGCATTTGCTTCGGCATAGGAAAGGCAGGGTATAAATTCTTCAAATAAATAAATTTTACAATGTTGTTATATTGCATCTACGGTGAAATTTTCTATTTTATTCTAGTCTATATTTTATTTTAAGAAAAAAACCACAAAAAATGAGCAGATGAAGATACAGTATAGCACAGAAAAAAATAATTTTAAATAATAAGTAATTTTAAAAAATAAATAATTTTTATTAATAAATAAAATATTTATTAATAAATAAATAATTTTAAAAAATAATTATTAAAAAATAAGAAGCATTGCTTGATTTTCTAAGCAGATTTTTTTTTGAAATTACAGTGCAGGCACCCTAATTGCCATAACAGAAAAACACCAAATGGCAGTTTTTTTTGTTTTTTTTTTAAACCCCATAGAAAATGAGCAGATTAAGGCAATGTTTTCTCTGCCAGTACAGAAAAAAACACTGCTAGGTTTTCCAAGCTCCCCCAAAGTGAAGTACAATACTGAGAAGCAGTCATAATACAATTGTTAAGGGAATTGGCACTCATCTGAAATAGCATAGATTACAGGAGGAATCGCCAAAAAGATGCTTGAAAAATATTCGCAGGACAGATAAAATGGGAGAGGTTCAACGAGCAAGGGACACAACAGCAAGTTCCAGGATGAAGAAGGGAGTGATTATAAAGAACAAACACAACAAGGGAAGAAATTCAAAGAAACCAAGGCAGGGCTGAACAGACTTGCTCCCTCTTTGCTTTTGTTCACTCATTGTAGTTTGAAATTTGCAATACTTCCTTGACTATCAACTGTAGGTTGGGAATTGGCTGGCTTCCAGTGCTTCTTTCTCTTTGTTTTGGAGATTTATTTTGATAAGAGAGGGTCCCTGGAATTTTGAGGCAGCCCTAGAAAGTCCAGAGGGGGTGTTTTCTTAGCTGATATGGAAGAAGAGGTCCTGGGAAGAGAGGGTAGGTCACCAGACAGCCCCTCACGGATAGGCGAGATCACATATACTAAGGTTGTGAGTGACAAGGATTGAATGTAGTCTGTTTGCTACATTGATTCTTTGAGGCATGTTTTTAGCAGCTTACAGGGATGTTCCAAAGTGTAGTTCCCATAACTCTTGGCATCCCCTGGTCATTGCACTGTACTTTTGCAGGAAGGGTGTTTGAGAATGCTTAGTTCAAAGAATCAATGCATTTGAGACCACACACAAGCCCTGGACTGTGGAGTTTGTTTTGAAATGTTTCCAGGCATGGGGGTTGTGTGTCCAGTGCCTCTGGTTATAGAAGTTGCTTCATTGCCATAAAGCAGTAGTACTCAAATGTTTTAGCATTGGGACCCACTATTTAGAATGGCATGTGTGTAGGGATCCACCAGACGTGATGTCATTTCTGGAAGTGCCATCATTGTGACATAATTAAATGACATGCCTGGAATGCAAACTGGCATTCTTAGACTGAAGCAATCGCACAACCATGAAACATCCCTGACAGAAAGCAAGATTTGGACAAAATATTATGTAAAAACACAACTAAAACCTGACTTTTTAATTAAAAAAACCCTCACTTAAAAATTCAAACTGTTAATACTCAACAAAATAGCAAGACTATTGTCTGTATCTTCCAAGAGGGCACTTTCTGCGACCCATCTGACATCAGGTCGTGACCCACCAAGTGGATCCCAACCCACAGTTTGAGAAACACTGCCATAAAGGATGTTAGAAAAAAGGTATGTTTTTCATGATATGTATACAGTATGTATTTCAGTAATACACTGCTCATAGATCACAGAGACTGCTCTCTGTGAAAAAGAGTTGCAAAAGTGTGCAGCTTGGTTGCTCATGTGTGGCTCAGTTGCTGTACTAGTGGTGCTTCCCCCCCCCGCCCCGCTTTGAGCCTTGTTTTATTTGTCCTTTCCCTATTTGCATGCTCTGGTGGCCTTCTGCTTTCTGCTTTCCCTTCAAATATGGCAGAGCTTCCAGCAGAGGTTCCAGCACTAGCACCCCTACACCATTGGCACAACAGTTAGGATAGGGCTGCCCGTAAACGGTACGGGCAAAAGACTGGGTTTTGCAAGGCCTAGGTTTTGCAAGGCCTCTTACTTTGTAATGTAAACTGCTCCTCTCCCTCGCTGTTGTATCCAATAAGCAATGCGGAGGCATTGCTTTCGCTGCAAAGGCTGGCTATGAGGGCATGGGGAAGGAGCGGTTTACACAACAAGGCAAGGCATCTTGCAAAACCTAGCCCCCCACCCTTTGTAGGGACGCTACTGCTACTGATGCTTAAGATTTCACATTGAGTGAACTTTACTGCACAGTTTTCACTTCAGATCTTATATTGTATGTGGTAGTTATGGGTGACAGAGCATTACCTTAGAGCTCCTTAGAGCACATGATAAATGCTAATTAATAATACATTTTAATGGGAAATTATTAAAGAACAGAGATGCACTGTATCATTTCATCAATATGCTAAAAGCATTTATAAGTGCCCTCTTCATTTTAAGTTATGAGCCAAAAGTGCATTAGTCTACTTTGCCAGTGAATCCATGGATAGTCTAGCAGTACCTATAAAATTCATGTGTGCTAATGTTAACCCATATGAATCCATGGCCTGGTTTTTATTCCTTGATTTTTATTCCCTGATTGAAAATTGTTGGAAGGTGCTTCAAAAATAGTATGAAGAACGAACATTCTACTCTATATCATGTCAAATTTCAGTTATGGAATTAGAAGTGACTGCCAGTATGTGACTACTTAATGAATGTGTTCATTCATATGGAGAAAAGTGAGTGGCATCTGGATCAAAAGAGTATGAGTGCCCAAGGTATGGTTCACCTGAGGAAATCTAAAATTGTTGTGCAATTTTGCACTGAATATTTCTTTAGAACTAGAAATCTGCTGATTAACTTCTCTAGGCATTTGTAAAACACATAGAGCCAATTTTAAATTGAATAGGTTAGCAATCATTATGATGCTGATTTTTAGTACACCGTGGGTGTATGTATGGATACAGCATACACCTATTAGTTTTGGATGCTCTAGTCTGATAAATAGAAACTGTGGATTGTTTCCATCACTGCTACACCAAATTGCATTGTAGCCTTACTATATGATGTCATAGAGCAGCAATTTTCAAATCTTTTGGTCTCCAGAATGCTTTGCACTCCTGAAAGGAATCCTGGGGAGCCCACTGGTACATGCACAGGGAGTCCACAGTCCAATCCTGAGCCTCACAGCATGCTGAATCCTATGGAGATAGCTTCAAAATGGAGATAGTTGAATCCTGGCCGTGCTGGGTTACTGCTGGAGGTCTCCTCAGAGGAAGGGAGCATTTGCCAACCCTGCCCACTAGTGAGCCTGCTCTGCCCTTCCCCCACACAGTTCCTTCCCCTCCCCACCTCTCATGTGCCCCCGTCAGGCATACTGGTGGTTGGTGCTGCTGGAGCATCAGCCGTTCTGCCTGCTTGCACTGGGGCCAGGCACTGACTTAGCGCCGCCCCAGCGTGAGCAGTGAGGTGCCATGGATGTGCTTTATGGCAGGTTCACTACATTTCTAGTAGGTGGTACACATGTATCAGGATGTGGTGGCGCTGCGGGTTGCCTAGCAGCCATGTTGGTATACTCAAAACAATCCTCATTCCAAGCATTTCCAAGCATTTCAGATTGCTTTGCTCGTACTGTTTAGGACTGAATAGTTTATTCCTGAAATAAAAACTTATGAAAATAAAAACATGTGATCGTGTAGAAACATTATTGGTAACCTGATTATGATTTAATATGCACTTACAAGGTTAAATTCCTCATAATTATATTACTGAACATACCGGATTAAATGACAAATACTTAAACTCAGATTGCACTATTTTGACAGACTTTATTGAAATCTACACACGCAAAAAAAAAGTGTGAACGGGAAGGAAAGAAAAAAGGGGAAGGTGGGCAAAAATTAGATAAATATATAGGAAAATTACATTAAAAAATCTCTTCATAACACAAGTAGTTGTCAATATGAGAGTAGTTCTTTTTCACTTCTAGACTATTAAGAGTATTTTTTTAAACTTCTACACTCACCCCCCCCCAAAAAAAACAAATTCCGTTAATGTTCAGAATTTCGAGAATATTACAGTAGAAAATGGAAGGCAGGAAAAAAAGTGTAAACGGGAAGGGGGGAAAAAGGAGGGGGAATATATATATATATATATATATATATATATATAAATATATATATATATATATATATATATACCCTCTAAACCATTAACAGTGGGTGTCAGAAAATGGTGAATAAGACTGCTAGGAACAACAAGAAATTACACAGCTTCAAAAATAAAGCACTCACTGTTTCAGTGAACTGTAGTTTTATTGAACCGATGTAATGTGAATACATGAATCTTTCCATGAAAATTAAATCCCATTTTTCGTTCAGCGATTCGCACACCCGTATGCGGAACACGCAGGCATGCTTAAAGAGGTTGAAATTAACTTTTACATGCGTGCAGGGAGATTTTTATTCGTGAATTCGCGGCAATCCTCCTCCTTGGCGGCAATGATCTGAGTCAGCCATATTGGTCTACCTAAGGTGGCTTCAAGAAAATGACGTCATGTTGCCTCCAGTGAATTCTAGCTCCATGGGAAAAGTACACAACAGTTTAACTCCAATGCTACTCAAACAATTGGCCAGTAGGTGGAGCTGGCACTACTCAGGCCTTGCAAGGCTGAAGCATGCGTGGCCTAGCCCCAGATTGCTCTGAGAGACAAAGGCTTGTAATAACCTGCCTGGGAAAACACAGACTCAGAATAACTCAAAATCTAATGCATGCTCAGTAATACTTGGGTCCTGCTTCTATATCCTCGCTGCGGGGCTTCTCCCAGCAGCCATCCACTCTGCCTCCCCACAGACCGGCTCTCCCTGCGACCCTCCAGCAGAAAAGCCCACAGGAAACGGGTGGGTTTGTACTTACCTGTGAACACCCCTTCTCAGTAGTTCCAGGCATTGTCAGTGACATCTGGGAAGCACCTCCCCCCTCACTCAGGCAGGTCAGATGACAGAAGACTTGTTGAGAGGGGAGGGGCTCCTGGATACCCCAGTCGTGTGAAGCCTCGGAAACCTCCTCCCCAAACGCTGCTCCTCAGAACAACTTGGCAACTGATGATGCTGGCCAAGAATCCTCTAAACAGCGAGCAAATCTGAATCAAGTAACTGAAAACTGACTAGTTATTCTGTTATGTTTTCCTTTATTGTGTATCTTGTTTCTTTCTTTATTTTGAACAGCAGAAGGAGAAAATGCTTGGTCATATGTTCCTTTATTAACCAATTAATCAGGAACCCACCAGAATTAGTCCACATGTGGACCAACAACACTTAACCGGATTGAATTAACAACTCCCTGTTAAGTAACAAATTCAACGAAGGCCACAGTTTCCAGGGCGGGCACTGACACTGCCTGGAACTACTGAGAAGGGGTGTTCACAGGTAAGTACAAACTCACCTGTTCTCCAGTAGTTTGAGGCATTGCCAGTGACATCTGGGATGTACCCAAGCCATGCCCAAAAAATTACAAAGGGTGGGCAGAAACTGTGGTATCCTGTAGCACACTTTGCAGGACCTGTCTGGCGAAGACAGAATCCCTAGAAGCGAAGCTGTCAATTTTATAGTGTCGAATAAATGTGTGGGGTGAGCTCCATTTAGTTGCCCTACATATTGCCTCTAAAGAGGGACACGCCCTGAAAACAGCTAAAGTTGCAGCACCTCTTAGAGAGTGTGCCAAAATACCCGCTGGTGGTATCAAATCCCAGGCCTTGTAGGCAGTTACAATAGCCTCTCTCATCCAGCGTGAGATAGTATTGGGAGAGGATCTAAAGCCCTGTTTGGAAGAAGCAAAGTGCACAAAAACGGCCTCAGACTTTCTGAAAGGGGCAGTTCTAGTCAAATAGAGCTTAAGAACTCTGCATACATCTAAATTGTGCCAATCCTCATTAGTGTCCTGGTTGGTACTGGGACAGAAGGAAGGTGAAATTATTTCCTCTGATCTGTGAAATAGGGAATTTACCTTTGGCAGAAATGATGGGTCTGTTTGAAGGATTACCTTATCCTCACGAAACACACACAATTCCTTGGTTACTGATAGTGTGGCAATTTCAGAGACCCTGCTTACAGATGTGATGGCTACCAAAAATATAGTTTTTAAAGAGCGGTCCCTAAGGGAACAAGTATCCATGGGCTCAAAAGTTGGGCCAGTGAGAGCCTTTAACACTAACAGAAGATCCCAAGTAGGGGCTCGCGTAACCGGTGCTGGATTCAATAAGGCCACCCTTCTCAAGAATTTCCTAATGTGGGGATGTGAAGACAGAGCCGCACCCCTGGGATGCCCCAAAACTGAAGCAATGGCAGATACCTGGCATTTTAGTGTGGGTGCGCTTAAACGCTTATTTAACTCAGCTTGCAAGAATTCCAATAAATCATTTACCTTAGGCTCCCCCGGGTTAACATTTCGATCTGTACACCAACTAGAAAAAACCTGCCAGGTATAACTGTATACTCTATTTGTGGAAGGCCGTCTATCCGAGAGGAGTGTGGATAGAACTGCTTCTGAATACCCCAACCCAGTTAAGGCCTGCCGCTCAGTCTCCAGGCAGCTAAGTGGAGAAAGTCTGGCTGCGGATGTTGCAGGGGTCCTTGAGTAAGAATGTTCGGTCTGTGTGGTAGTAGAAATGGTGGAGCCGTGGACATTTCCTTGAGATCGGAGAACCTTCTGGGCCAATGTGGGGCAATGCTGCTTCTTGTCTCACCTTTGCTATCACCCGCTGAATTAGCTTCAGTGGAGGGAATGCATATAGTAGACCCTTTGGCCAAGGCTGCTGTAATGCATCTAGCCCCATGGTTCTCGGCAGCCTCACCTGGAAAAGAAACTCTCTGTCTGTGCATTGAGATGGGTTGCAAATAAGTCCACCCTCATCTCCCCGAACATCTGAGTCAGATCTGTGAAAACTTCCTTGTGCAGCATCCACTCTGCATGGTCCACTTGCTGATGACTCAGCCAGTCCACTTTGACGTTTTCTACCCCTGGGACATGTTCTGCCCTGAGCTGTAGAATATTTTTCTCTGCCCACAGGAACAGCCTGCACAATTCCTTTTGAAGTGCCAGTGACCTGGTACTGCCCTGGCTATTCACATAGGCCCTGGCCATCATGCTGTCTGTGTATGTCAGAGCCCTGATCCTTCTTCCAGATGGAACTAAGTTTTGAAGAGCTAGATGGATGGCTCAAAGCTCTTAAAAGTTTATTGTCCTTGAGGTCTCCTCGGACATCCAAAGGCCCTGAGTGACTTGACCCTGGGAATGCGCCCCCCCCCTAACTGAGAAGGCTGGCATCTGAGTAAAACAGAGTCCAATCTGAAAGCTGAATCGGGCTCCCTTGTGACAGTCTCTGTGGCTGAATCCACCACCTGAGATCTGCTATGGTCACAGGGTTCAGTGTAATTCTTTTCCTCTTGCCTGTTGAAACATAATGTTGGTAAGGTAACAAAAGGTGTTGCAGGCTCTGGGCTCTGAAATGTGACCAAGGTATGGTCCTGACATGATGTGAACATCCTGAGCAGGCGAGCCAACGTCAGAACATCCGAAGTATGGTCATGAAGCACACTCTGTGCTAGGGCGTAAATCCTTTCCTGTCTGTCTTGTGACAGAGTCACCTGAAAACTCACTGTGTCTATTATGACACCTAGGTGGGAGATCGACTGAGATGGAACTAGGTGACTCTTTTCCCTGTTCACAACAAAACCGTGGTAAGTGAGGCAGTGAATTGTCTTGTTTAGGTGAGCTAGCCCCTGTTGGTAGGAGCGAGATCTCAGGAGAAGGTCATCTAGGTACGGATAGACAGCAATGCCCTGAAGACGTAGATATGCCACCATTACTACCAGAACCTTCGTGAAATCTCTGGGGGCTGATGAAAGTCTGAAGGGCAAAGCCCGGTACTGCATTTGAAGGCCCTGATAACAAAAACGCAAGTACTTTCGATATGCTGGCCTGATGGGTACATGGAGGTAAGCTTCTTGCAAATCCAGTGACGCTAATTTCCCCTGGTTGGAGTATGGATTTGAGGAGAATGGATTTGAGAGTCTCCATTTTGAATTTGGTTTGGGTCATCCATCGATTGAGCCATTTTAAATCTAGAATGGCTCTGTAGTCGCCCAATTTTTTTTGCAAAATGAACAGGTGGGAGTATACTCCAGAGCCCCTCTCGTTCTGTGGGACAGGTTTGATTGCACCTATGCAAATGCTTTTAATGCGGATTGCTTTTAATGTCTGTAGGTGCTTTTCCTTGCAGGAAGATCTGCATACCTGTAGAAATCTGTCCCGAGGAATGTGTCGTAGCTCTATGGCATACCCCAACGTTACTGTCTCCTGGACCCAACGATCGGTTGTTATAAAGTCCCATCTGTCAGCGAATTGTTGGAGACATCTGCTGATGTGTGGAACACTTTGAGAGTCAGGTGGAGTTGGACTTAGATTCCTTGGAAGAGAATTGATGGGATGATTGGTTGCGTGGCTTGAAATTGGTCTTGCTGGCTCTTTGGTTGCCAGGCATGCTTGAAAGAAGTTGAAGTGTTCCATCTGAAAGATGTTGAGGTGTTAGATGCAGGCATTCCTGATGGTTGGGTGTGAAAGTCACAAAAGGGCCAATAAGACTTTTGATATGGCTTATTGGAACTTTCACAAGATGGCAAGACCTTTTTCTTTCCCTTAGTTTCAACTAGCATAGGGTCAAGATCCTCTCCAAAGAGCTTATTGCCCCTGAACGGTATGCCAACTACCTTGGATTGTGAAGTGACATCGACGTCCCAGTGTCTCAACTATGTATTACGCCAAGCTGCTACACTAGCTGCCATGGCTCTTGCTGAAAACTGCACTGCGTCCACTGTTGCATCAGAAGCAAACGCTGAAGAAGCTGACATTTTCCTGATCTCTGCCCTGGCTTCTTTGGGTATCTCAAACTTCTTCATGAGGTTTTCAGCCCAAAGATATACTGCTCTGGCGAATAGTGAACTTGCCACTGAAGCCTTCAGTGTTGCTGCTGAGGCCTCATATGTCTTTCTCAAAGCCATCTCTATGCATCGATCTGTTTGTTGCTTGGGTAAGCCCTCAGAGTCAGTAGGCAAGACTGAGGACGAACCTAAGGCAACTACTGGTGCATCCACCATAGGCAGTTTCAGTCGCTGCATCATAGGAAGGTTTAGAGCGTACAATTTAATGGAAGGCTTTTGACTCTCCCTATTCTTGGCTGGGGAGTTCCACTCCTTTTCAATCAAGAGGTGCGAATATTCAGGCAAAACAAACCCCTTATCAGGCTCAAACTGTGTTCGGAAAGCTGCAGCAGCACCCCAACAGAATCGCCAACAGAGGAAGCAGAATCTGATGGGTCCTGGCTCCTTTTCAGTTCCAAAACTCTCATTACTTTGTTAAACATGGGTGGGGGGGGATTATGTGTGAAAAAGACGTGGATGCCTGGCTTCAGCAGGAGTTTCTTCCTCTGACAGTTCCGCCGCCTCACCTGAAGAAGATAAGGGACCCTCTTCACTGTCAGAATCTGACTCATCCAATCTAGGCTTCTGTGCAGGGGACAGCAAATCTGTACTATCTTCATTGATAGAGTGGTCTCTCTTACACCGTGCCTTACTGTGTTCTTGTGGCTTAGTAGAGGCTTGCTGGAGAGAAGGCTAAGAAGCCTGATTTAACAGCTGACTGGGGCCAGCAGCTACCTCATCAGAATTTGAGGTGACATCAGATCGATTATGAACAGCTGGCTGTTGAGGTGCCAATTTCATCAACCCTAGGGCTGTGTTCATTGCAGTTGTGACGCTACACTGTAGGGTAGCCTCTATTTCCCCCCCAGGGTAGCTTTGGCATAGGGCCTGGTGTGGGGTTCTGTGTTTCCTCCATAAGAATGGTTTCCTCCACCCTGTCTGGACTGGCCATGTGATAATAGTGTGTGTGACAGGGTTAACAATGAATTGAGGAACTGATTTATCACTCACTTGATAGGAGGCAGAATCAAAGGACAAAAATTTGCTCTTTAAACCATCTGCAGCTGCCGACAGAATTGGACTGAGGAGAAAAAAACCTTCCCCTCAGCGAGTGTAATTCTACACCCCTGTGATGACATAGAACATGTGACAGTAGGGGTGTTTTGTACCTCTTAGGGGAAAACCACGATGGCGAAATTTCCAAAAATAGAGACAGATCTGTCCGCCTCCACCTCAGAATGAAACCAATGTTGCAACGGAGCCCCTGTGCTCAGGAAACATTGTCTCATTGAAGTCTATGGTATCATGGGGGTTAAACAAGGTCACAGGGGTGGCGCAATTTGTTAGAACTGTGCTTGTATACAAACCATGATTGGTAACAATAAGCTCTAGCTGAAGCAATCAATAAGCTCTAGCCGAAGAAATCAGAGGGGTCGTCTGAGGTGAAAGTTGACCGTCACCGTCTCACACAGAGAACGGAGGTCAGTTGCGATATCAAGCCTCGTACTGATTATGATCTCTCACTGCTCCAAGTAGGAAACGGGGGTGAAGATCATGTCAGAGGCTGCCCGTGTCAGATCCCTCTCCGCCCCATCTGGGAACAGAGGTAAGGACTGTCAGCAAGGCTCATCATGGAAGCTCCATCTCTGTCCGATCAGGGCGCAGAGGTTGGGCTGTCAATAAGCGCTGACCATAGGCGCTGTCAGTTGTGATCTCTCTCCGCCCCAAGCTGGGAACAGAGGTGAGGACCGTAATCATCATGATGGTTCACTACCCGTCTCCGTCCCCAGGGGTGTGTGGAGGTTGGAAAAGAATCAATTTTTTTTTTAACATTGGCTGAAGGCAATTCCATACGTTCCTCGTTGATCGTTCCTCGATCTTCTGTCATGTTAATTAACTTTTTTCTATTAGCTTAAAGAGCCTAGAATAAATGACCTGCTCCAGCCAAGAGGCTAGGTCAGACTGGGATATCCAGGAACCCCTCCCCGCTCAACAAGTCTTCTGTCATCTGACCTGCCTGCGTGAGGGGGGGAGGTGCTTCCCAGATGTCACTGACAATGCCTGGAACTACTGGAGAAGAGGGAGAGAGACTCTGTTAGTCCCATGATCCTTAGCTGAAACACATTTGATTGGTTGGCACTTGCTCCCTCCTCCCCCCAGTTGAGACATCCTTGATAGTAATAGACCAGGTCCTCGGAAATGCACTTTAAAACATTGCTGTTTCATCACAAACTGTCTTATGTAACATTATGTAACACCTATCCATTGCTTGTGGGGAAATATTCACTGCATTTATTTTCTGGCCATTATTATTATTCATGTCATCTCATGACTACTACTATCTCTCGGCCTGACCTACCTCACAGTGTTATTGTGAGGACAAAAGAAAGGGAGGAAACATGCAAACCCCCCCTGAGCTCCTTGGAGGAAGGATGCATACAATGTAAAAACATAAATAAATAAATAAATAAATAAATAAATAATTTTGTTCTAAGGGGAGTGTCAAAAATTTATGTGTCAAATGACCTAGCTACGCCACTGCTCAAAACAAAGTTAATTTAGAGTTTCCTGTTCAGGAGAATTATCTGAGAAATTTTGAGAAAAACAAAGAAGTTTTTTAGTAGAAAAATCCCTAGTTTAGTTATCTATGGTAGAAAGAAAGTAGGGAGAAAGAAATGTGAAGGTCTTGGATTTAGGAAAAGCAAACCATAGATTTGGGGAAGAATAGATAAATGAATAGATTTGGCCCAAATCCTAACCCACTTTCCAGCACAGACATAGCTCTGCCAATGGGGCATGTGCTGCATCCTGCGAGGTAACTGAAGCCTCCTCAAGGTAAGGGTGTGTTTGTTCTCTTACCTCAGGGCTGCATTACTCTTGCCCAGGAGCTGGAAAGTTGGTTTGGGTTGCGCCCTTAGTCTTTTATCACTTGGAAACATCAGATGAGGTTAAAGAGCAAGAATATTTGCATGATTGCTTAGACTCATGTGGATATTTTAAAATTTGGGATTCAACATTCTTGATATCAGTGACAAATGACCTCAACCAGAAGGGTCTGTTTTATATATGCATAATGTAATTTGAGAAGTAATGTTTTGGGCTACTGGGAATTCTTAATATAATTATGTTAATTTGCAATATGTTTCTGGGTGTTCTTTTAATAGAGAGATGCTGAAATTAAAGCTCATGTATTACATTTAAAATGAGGTGCAAAATTAGATACACATATCAGAATGCTTTATATAAGCATCACTCATTTAGAAAATAGGATTAAAAATTCCTAGATGTGCTTACTTCTAGCTGTTTATTGCTGTGTATTCTATTTTTTAAGTGCACAATCCTGATTTAAATTTACATTAGAATGAATGTGCAATAACATTTCTAGGACAGCCATATCATTAGCTTATTTATATTGCAATGCTAAGTCAGCCATAATTATTTACCATCAAGACACAAAATATCAGGGCAACGTGGAGAGATGGAGGGAAGGGTAATGAGCCCAGATAAACTACAAAACTGAAGACAATTAGCACTGTGCAGGCTGGGAGGCATGCAAAAAATCCACTTTTATTAAAGTGTGGGTATTTTCTACACATTGACATTGTATTGTTTGGGATGCGGGTAAACAAAAGCGATATCCAAAATATTATTGCACATTGCCTACATCTTGTTGTCCACAATAAGCATGAGAAGCACACTATTATGAAACCGCTGGGAGAGGTCATCCGGGGGTTTGGAGTGGGGTGCCATCAATATGCTGATGACACCCAACTTTATCTCTCCTTTCCCCCTGATTCTGAGGAGGCGGTTGAGGTCCTGGATCGCTGTCTGGAGGCGGTTGGGGGCTGGATGTGGGCGAACAAGCTGAAATTAAATCCGGATAAGACAGAGGTGCTTTTGGTTCGGAAATCCACAGCTCGGGTATTGGACTATCGTCCTGCTCTGAATGGGGTTGCACTTCCTCTGAAGGAGCAGGTTCACAGCTTGGGGGTTCTCCTGGATCCACAGCTACACCTGGAGTCCCAGGTGGTGGCTGTGGCCAGGGGAGCCTTTGCTCAGCTTCGGCTGATTCGCCAGCTGCGGCCGTACCTGAGCTGTGCGGACCTGGCCACAGTGACCCACGCCCTAGTGACATCTAGATTAGATTATTGCAATGCGCTCTACATGGGGCTGCCTTTGAAGACGGTCCAGAAATTACAACTACTACAGAACGCGGTGGCACGGGGTGGTTGCTGGGGCAAGTCGGTTTGACTCTGTCAAGCCGTTGCTTCAGTGACTACACTGGCTGCCGGTTCTGTTCCGGGCCCAATTCAAGGTGCTAGTTTTGACTTTTAAAGCCCTTTACGGCTCGGGTCCAGGGTATTTGAGGGACCGCCTCCTTCCATATAATCCTACCCGTACTCTTAGATCATCTGGAGGGGCCAAAATATTGACTGTGCCGCCACCAGGAGAAGTGAGAGGGGCGGCGGCCAGGAAGAGGGCCTTCTCAGTGGTGGCCCCCCAACTTTGGAATACCCTCCCCTTAGAATTGAGAACTGCTCCCTCGTTGTTAACATTTCGGCGGGGGCTGAAGACCTTTTTATTTCAAAAAGCTTTTAATTGTTGACAAGCTGGCTGGCTGGTTTGTTATATTTTATACCGTATGATCCACAGGGCTTCTTGTTTTTAAATTTTATTGCTTTGTTTTCATTTTGTTTTTTTGTACTGTTTTAATATTGTTTTTAAATGGTTTTTTAATGTTAAATTTTTATATTTTATGTTGTAATGCCGCCTTGGGTGCCTTCGGGCAAAAAGGCGGGATATAAATCTAATAAATAATAATAATAATAATTCTTGATACAAAAGAGAAAATAGCAATATAATGCAGATCCGAATTGTTGGGCTTATTTGTGTAAATTGATTTCTTTTTTAGCGTGAACTTTAGTGAACACACATTCAGTGTGAAGTGATTACACTGAAAAACATTGTACTAAAGAAATCTGAAGAGATACAAATGTTCTGTTTATAGTAATTCATCTGCAACTGATGTCACACATATGAGCTAGTACTTGCTACTGAAGTCATGTTTACTTTTAGACCATAAAATCCACTTCTACTTCAGTTCAGGAACAACATATCTTTTTCATGACTGCAGCCATGAAATTAAAAGACATTTACTTCTTGGGAGGAAAGCTATGGCGAACCAAGACAACTTAATAAAAAGCTGAGACATCACCCTGCCAACAAAGGTTTGCATAGTCAAAGCAATGGTTTTCCCAGTAGCAATGTATGGATGTGAGAGCTGGACCAGTGGTGTCATCCTGGCGGAATGGCCCAGTATGCCGTTCCGTCAGTTCCACGGACGGGCCCGGGCTGTACCGCCTCTCCCAAGGACAGGCGAGCTGCTCCTGGGCCCTCCCATGCGTCCGAATCACTCTGAAATGGAGCGATTCGAGGCGCAGTGAGGCACAGGGAGACGTGGCTGCCCTCCGCCATAGGGGCGGAGGGCTGCCGATCATCTGGGTGTTCCAGTTCCTGGCGCACCCGGATGATGTCTCTGAGCTGGACCATAAGAAAGGCAAGCGCCGAAGAATAGATGCTTTTGAATTATGGTGTTGGAGAAGACTCTTGAGAGTCCCCTGGACTGCAAGAAGATCCAATCGGTCAATCCTCCAGGAAGTCAAGCCTGATTGCTCCCTGGAAGGACAAATCCTGAAGCTGAAGCTCAAGTACTTTGGCCAGTTCATGAGAAGAGAGGACTCTTTAGAAAAGACCCTCATGGTGGGAAAGATTGAAGGCAAAAGGAGAAGGGGGCGGCAGAAGATAAGATGGATAGACAGTTTCACCAAAGTGATCAACATGAAATTGGGCGAACTCCGGAAGCTAGTGGAGGACAGGGAGGCCTGGCATGCTGTGGTCCATGGGGTCATGAAGAGTCGGACACAACTTACTGACTGAACAACAACAACAATCTTTTTCAGAGCCACAATGCTAAAATTCTGCTTCACATCCCATATGGATCTTGGAGTTGCAGTGGATCACAAGATGAACATGAGTCAGCCTTGTGATACAGCTGCAAAGAAGGCTAATGCAATTTTAGTCTGCATTAATAGAACCATCGCATCCAAACCACAAGAAGTTGTGATTGTGCTTTACTCCGCATTGGTGCAACCTCACCTGGAGTACTTACTGTGTCCGATTCTAGAAGGTGTTGTAGGTCTTCAAGGAAATGATCAACTTCTTCCTCTTCAGCATCAGTGGTTGTGGCGTAGACTTGGATTACTGTGATGTTGAAAGGTTTGCCTTGGATCCAAATTGAAATCATTCTATCATTGTTGAGGTTATACCCCAGTACTGCTGTTCCCACTCTCTTGTTCACTATGAAGGCTACTCCATTTCTTCTAAGGGATTCCTGCCCACAATAGTAGATGTATGTTGGGATATTTGAACTGAGGCAGACGAAATTTGCAGACCTGATTGGTGGGTGTTTCTGCCTGGAGACTTGGTGCCCGGTAACAAGAGTAAGTGGTTACATGGGTTTTGCCCAGTGGTAAGAGAGAATCAGCCTGGTGATAAGGTCACATGATCTATGTTGATTGGAGGAATCATCTGGTAGCTGTGATTGGCTGATGTGGACAAGACCACATCAAGTTATCAGTTAGGTTTAACTGTCAGTCAGTGAGTGTTAGTTGTGAGTGTTAGTCAGAGAGAGAGTTTGAAGAGTGTATGCTTAAGAGAAGTCTTGGATGAGAGCCATGTACAGAGTTTGCTGAAACAGATGTAAATAAGTTTACATCACTTATTTACATCTATATTAACTACAATAATATAGAAGTTTTATTGAAGAAGTCTCAGAGTCATTTTTATCAGTGATCAACATTGTTGGAGCTCTGCGTACTCTGCAGGAGGAGAAGCAGCATATTTAGATCATCACATCAAAATAATATTCATCCACAACAATGTAATGGTCATCTGAATTAAACTCTCCCATTCCTGTCCATTTTAGTTCACTAACTCCCATGATGTCGATGTTCAGTCTTGACATCTCGCGTTTGACCACATCTAGCTTACCTTGATTCATACATCTGACGTTCCAGGTTCCTATGCAGTATTGTTCTTTGCAGCATCGTACTTTCCTTTCACTTCCAGACACAACCACAGCTGAGCTTCCTTTCGGTTTTGGCCCAGCTACTTCACTCTTTCTGGAGCTACTAGTACTCGTGCTCTGCTCTTCCCCAGTAGCATAATGGGCACCTTCCAACCTGAGGGGCTCATCTTCCAGTGTCATATCATTTAGCCTTTTAGTTTTGTAATCCATGGGGTTTTCTTGGCAAGAGTACTGGAGTGGGTTGCCATTTCCTTCTCCAGCGGATCACGTTTAGTCAGAACTCTCTACTATGACCTGTCCATCTTGGGTAACCCTACATGGCATAGCTCACAGCTTCATTGAGCTACTCAAGCCCCTTCGCCACGACAAGGCAGTGATCCATGAAAGGGATCATAGGTCTAGTTATATCTTTATTTTGATACGCAACAAACACACACGCACACGTATGCATGTGTGTACAGAGGAAAAGCAGAGATGCTTCAGCAATGTGTGATCATGGTATGAGTACATGATTTGGCGTACCGGGGGTCTCCAAATCCTGGCCTGGGGGCTAGATGTGGCCCTCAGAGAACCTTTATCCAGCCCACGGCAAGCCTCTGGTCTCCTATGAGCCTCTTGGCCTTGCTGGCATGTGCTGTACCCTCCAAGCTATGCTCTGATTTGTGCAGAGGGTGTGCTGAGGTCCAGGGAGGCCACGGGCAGCCTCTGGGTCCTCATAATGCCTCCAGAAGGCCAAAAGTCATTTCCTGGTTTTCCAAAAGACCCAGGAGATACGTTTTTTAGACACTCCGAAGGCCTTAGACATCTGAGGGTTGATGAGGCCTCCTTGGCTATCAGAACAGGTTCAGGGTGTTTCCTGTGATCTGCTGGTTCTGAGATACTTACTCAGTACATTTTAGTAAACTGCTGGTGGGGTGGGGGAATGAGAGTCCATTAAAGTGTGTGCTTTACAGTATTTCTGTGTTTTCTGTGTTGGAGCTGGGAGGAATCCTGAAAGTTTGAGCCCATTCATTCATTCATTCATTCATTCATTCATTCATTCATTCATTCATCTAAATTCTGTCTCTAATGTATTTAAGTTTTAAATTTAAATTTAAATTTAAATTTAAATTTATTTATTTATTTATTTTTCCAGTCCTCGACAGTGTGCCAGATATTTGAGGCAAACCTCTGGCTCAAAATCTTGGAGACCACTGATCTACACAAATCCAACTGCATGTCTCCTAACTAACAAGCAGCCCAGTCCTGACATGCGGCCACCATGGAGGTTAGGATCCATCGGCAAAGGTCACCTCCAGTCCCACCATACTCCACCCCTCCCCCATCCTGTTATGCCCTCCCACTCCGTTCAGAATCCCTGCAACAGCTCCAGCCAGTTCTTTCACTGGCTGCTGTTGCTGCATTGCTGCCTCTGGGCAGTAAGCTTCAGCGCCACCTCAGCATGGGTACTACACTTGTACTGCCCGCACTGAAGGGGCTCAGGATTTGATCCCTAACTGCAAAGCCTAACTGGGCAAAAACTGTTCCTTCTAAGGCACCTCCTATCCCTGAAGCTTACTTAGAAGAGTGTAATGTCCCAATCCTATCAGGGCCTTGTACAGTCTGCCCAGCTAAGGCCATCTGCGCAAGTCATTCCATTAGGATGCTGCCAACAGTGAGGGAGAGGCATCCAGGAGGGAGACTGAGGGCTTGCCACGGATGAAGAGCAAAACCCCAAAAAGCCTCAGATTTGGCCAGGGTGAACTTGGATTAAATCATCCAGCTTCCTCCTCCTGCTGTTTTCTCCCAGGGGTCACAAGCAGATACCCTCACAAGATGGATGCCTGCCCTCTACTGGGGAATCTTTATATGTAAGCACCTTTAGTCTCCACCCAGCCCCTTCCTGCCCCTGCTCATGTGTATGGGCAGCAGAGGCAGATCTACAGGGAGGGCAAAGCTCTAAGTGTTGCAAGAAGCCTTACCCTGTCATGTAAATCCCTCCTCTCCCTTGCTGCTGTAGCCAGTAAGCAATGCCAAGATGTTGCTGTTCCCTATGAGGATTGGTGTTGGTCCAAAGGAGACCAGGTGGCCTATAGGGATGTAAGTAAATATGTTTTTTATTTACCTCTCCTAGGGTGACGGGTGCCCCCATAATCTGTAGAACATTCTCTACCAGTGGTGTTGCATGCTGTGGGGTTGCAAGAGATAGGATTGGGCCTTCATGCCCAATCCTATCCTCCCCTTGTCAATGTGACTGCTGCATCCTATGGGGAAGGAGGTCTAGAAGACCTCCTCCAGATAAGGGATCAATCCCAGAAATACCCAGAAGTAATCCTCTGCAGCGTTGGGTGGTGGTAGTAGTTCTACTTGGACATGCACTAGCTAAATAGCTGGAACATGGTCCGTGTGGACCTGCACTGTGGTTTCAGATCAAAGGGACAGGATATCAGTGCTGCTGGCACCTCCAGTGCCTATCACCCTTCCCAGACCTCATTTTACCTCTTTCCCCACCTCATTTTACCTCTCCATGCCCTGTACCATCCATCTCTACCCTTTGCCAGCTCCAGCAAGGGACAGGAGAAGCATTGGAGTAGGCAGGAAGATGCAGGCTTTCCTACTGCATGCTTGACAGTGCACAAAGTGGTGCACTGTTGGAGTGGTTTTTACAATTGGTGCTGACTGCTTCATGGTAGCCAGCGCAAGGACAGCAGGTGAGCTGCTTCCTGACAATATGCATAAGACTGGGCTCTTAGTCTCACTGAACTCGGTGCGGTTTCCTTCTGAATGAACATGCATATGATTGTGTTGTAAGTGATGTGTTCCTTATATTTAGTGGAGCAAGAGCAAACCCTTTTTATCCCAACACAGATTTTTTTCCAGGGGCTGTTCTGTTCCATGTTGAGACTAGGAACTGCCCCATTTTCTGTTCTTTTGTTATGTCAACTGCTTTGTGAACTTTGTTCTTGAAAAGCAGTGTATAAATATTTTATTATTAATAATAATAAACAATATCCAAAATGTATTTGTTTTATGAGTGTTTAGTCCTTTCTTCTGAAAGAGCAGCTTTCTTGGGGCTCGCATTAGCTGGAATGAATTTAAGAATGCTAAAAGCATTGAGTGCTGTCAGCTGTAAAAGAAAATGTTTACAGATGATCCAATAATCACAGACCCCTGAAGGAAAAATACACAGACTACTCAAACCTGTGTTATCATACCTGCAGCCCATTCATTCTTTTAAAATTAGAACAAGCACCCAGGAGGCAAGAGGAATTTTGGGGTTACTTATTCCATGAATAACAGTTTTGCATGCAAAATGAAGGGTAGTTCGAAACAAAATAGTGATACACATAAGAATTCATAAACATACACATCCATGTATTTGACAGTTCAAGCTTGCATTAGAAAAATCTGCAGTGAGGAAGAATGCATCAAAATAAAATTTAGATGTTGTTATGCTTGAAAAAAGAAACATACATGAAAGGTATTCGGTTTTGTCTTGAAAAATCAAAATCCCTGAAGGGATTTCAAGTTCCCTTTTGAAATGTGAAGATTACCGGAGAAGAAGGTGTTTTTTCTGCTTGTGAAGATACTTTTTCAGGACAACTACTGTGAAGTCTTGACAGATACTTCAAAAACATCCACTCAAAGAGAAAAGTGATCTTGAATTTTTGGTGGGAAACTTACAAAACTTTAGAAAGACTGGTGGGGCAGAAAAACACATTCTTAACAAACACGAATCGTTACCATCACTACCACCACCCATTTCTCTGCTGATATGCAAACTATTTATGTTAAACATAGATAAAATTTTTGCAGTATGACAGGGCTTAGTTTCGTTTTTCAATATCCCAGCTCTCAGTCTCCTCTAAAGTAGATATAATTACTATAGCAATCTCATATTACAATAAGTACAGCTCAATCTCTACACACATCCAGGATTTGACCAGCTCACGGAGAGGTTTGGGACAGTGAAACAGAGTAGTAGTAGTAAAACTACATGAATCACAGTCCTTTTGGACTGGAATTGGTTGATTGATACAAGTCTCAGACTGAGGCCTAAGTGAATGATAAAAATCCCAACCTGGAGTTAGGTTAGTGCAATCCTAACCTGGAGTTAAGCTGGCACAGTTAGGCCAGCAAAGTTTGGCTGGCACACGGGACACTAGAAAGTAAGTTTGGACCACTCCCAGAGTCAGAGAGGCCAGCCCACAGACATGCACCATCCTCCCTGACTCCGAGAGTGGTCCAAACACATTTTATGATGGCCCAGTGTGGTACCAGACAGGGATGTCCCTTGTCCCCAATTTTGTTTGCAATAGTGATAGAGATATTAGCAATATAACTATTGGAATGATGGAATGATGATGGTATAAGGGGAATAGGTGATAAAGAAAGAATAAAAAATAGTTTATTTGCAGGTGATCTATAGTTAATATAGATCAATTAGATAAAATAGATGAAATTGAAGTGCATTTAGAAAGGTTTGGAGAAATTACAAGTTTGCAGATAAATTGGGAAAAAAACAGAAATTATGATATTTAATTGTAAGAAAAAATTATTGGCTAAAAAATTTAAAGGTAAAATTAGTAGAAGTATACAATATTTAGGTATCATTATTACAGATGAATTACAAGATACAAAGATAAGTAATTTTGATTAGTTAAAGAGTAGATTTAAAGGAAAATAAAAGAATATGAAAAGTTAAAATTATCATGGTTTGGAAGAATAGCTTTATGTAAAATGAAAATTTTACCAAGAATTTTTTTTTATTTGGGATGTTGCCAATAAGATTAACAGGGAAAGAATTAAAGGAATGGCACAATGAGATAGATTTTGTAATGATAATAAAAAAGCAAGGATAAATAAAAAAAATATGGTATGTATCACAGAGAGTTTACCTAATATTTAAAAAACTTATTATATAGCTAATCAGTTGAGATATATCCGAGAAATTATAACTCAATCAAGATATTTAATTTGGTTAGACATAGAAGAGGAACAGTTGAAAGAATCAACAGAAAATTTAATTTTTAGGATAGGAAGCAAAAAGAGTATAAAAAATTTCAAAAATCCCTTTTTGAGAAATATGATACAGATGTGGAGATACTATAGGAAAATTTAAGTCCAGAAATATTCCCGTTCACTCCATTTAACGGAATTAGAAAAATTTCCAGACAATCTTAAAAAAGAGATAAGAGAGATTTTGAAAGAAAAAAAAGATTTGCAGATTAAAGGATTGGCTTATGAAATCAAATATTAGTGAGGAAATAAGAGAAAATCTACAAATAGAAAGAATTTCTTAGTTTTATAATTTTCAATTGGAAAGCTGGATAAAAGAAATAAAAAAAGTTGGAAATTGTAGGAAGTTGACTAAATTTGAGGAAACAATTGAGCAAGGAGAGAAGGAGGATAGGATTTAAAGGTATGGTTAGTAAAATATATAAGGTTTTAGGAGAAAAGAAAGAACAATATCAAAAGGCAATTTGGCAAAAAAGATTTAGAGGAGGAAATAAGTGTTGATGAATGGAAAAATATATGAAATAAAAGAACTGGAAAAACGATGTCTATTAGAATAAAATAAAATTATTTGAAAGTAATTTGGAGATGGTATGTAACTCCGGTTAAATGTAATTTAAGCATGTTTTACCCGCTCAATACTGGCGATGTAAACAAATTTAGGAACTTATTTTCATATGTGGTGGGAATGTATAGAGGTGAAGGAAATATGGGTACAGGTATTAAGGAGATAAGTGAAATTGTGGGACAGAAGGTGGGTAAATGTTAGAATTGTATTATTAACTTGAGGATATAAATTTGAGTTATAAAAGAGGAAAAAAGAATTGATAATTATGATGGGTGTAACAAGAATGATAATAGCAAAAAATTGGAAAATTCAGTTTAGGTGGGAGGATTGGTATGGTTAGATGTGGAATATTGCAGTGAATGATAAATTACAATTGATATGAAAATTAAAAACGGGATTTTGAAAAAAAATTTTTAAGGAGATCTGGGATGTATTTGTTAGACATGTTTTTGAAAAAGGAAAAGGGCAATATCCAAGAGATGATCTTTTTTTCAGAGGGAGAGGGGATATGTAAATACAGTTGGATAATAGAAGAAAGGAATATGAATGGCAAAGGTATATGGGAACTGATGTCCTAAAGATGAAGGGGTGCACAATTGTATATGTGTATTGTGTATGATATATTGTGTATACATTTGTATATATAAATAATAAAATTTCAAAAAATAGAACTGCACATTTGTCCAATCCAAACTTCATTTGGATATCACTGATAAATATTTTTATAGTATTTGGGCCCAATCCTATCAAGCATAACATGGGCAGTAAGATACAATCTGTTCAAGGCTATGCCCCACAGTATCATTCGTTCCAAGGTGGATGAGCAAGAAGGGATGATGATGATGATGTTGATGATGGAAAGAAACAGGGCATTCATCACAACACCAGTCTCACTTCTGCTAGATGTGGCAGGCATAGGAGTCCCCCGCCTTTCAGCTGATCTCAGAGGAACAGCCAGTTCATATGGGAGAACATGGTATCTCAAATACTCTGGCCCCAAGCCACATAGGGCTTTAAAAGCCCAAACCAGCACTTTCTGTTGTGCATGCAAATGAATCAGCAACCATTATAGACATAAGAGCAGTTGCACTGAATCAAACCACTGTGCTCTCAAGAACTACCAGGTTGCTGCATTCTGTGCAAATTGCAGTTTCTGGACAGTTTTCAAGGGCAGCCACACATAGACTCTGTTGGGGAAGTGAGGTCTGGGTGTCACCAAGGCATGGGCCACTGTAGTTGTCCAATTGACTGAGGTGTGGTTGTAGCTTGGATACCAGCCTAAGCTGGGCAGCACCCCACTCCCCAGCTAACTGGCAATCCAAAAGCAGTGGAAAGTTCAAGTTGTGATGTTGGCATGCTATGTTAAATTCAAAATCATGTTACAGACTTATCTTTCCTATAAAGCAGCAGTTCTACAGAAAGGGGTAGTGTGCTTACCAAAGTTTGTCCCTCCCCCGCATGAGGCACTGGGCAGGGACTGGCCAGCCAATTGGCTGGCTGGGGCAAAGGAATGGCCATGGCACCAAATTGGGCTCAGCCCGTGCATTCGGGCTCCAGACACGGTCACCCGCCCTCCCGCCCTCCCAGTCCGAGTTTAGCTGGTTGCCAACTGGGGCTGGATAGGAATTTTTGGCCACCAACCTGATTGGCTCCGTGGTGGTGGTGTTTTCGCATACCCCAGACTGAAGTTAGGTGGGGGAGGGTATAATGGTCAGTGTAGTTCCTGGTCACTTTAGGCAGGTAACGTGAGAGTTTTTGGGAATTAGATCTTGGAGTCCACCATGGGGCGGCAAGGAACGGGGGACCAGCTTGCTCATGCTTGCTTACCTGGCTGGGTGATGCGAGCTGGCAAACCCGTGCTTGGGATGTTCCAGGTCAACCTGGGTACGCCTGGTTGCTGGCAACCCGGCTGCCTCAACCCTTCAGGGTGACCAAGAAGGGTGCCAGAGGTCTCTGACCTGAGGCACCTGGAGTCAGGTGTTTCACCCCTAGGGATGGGGGAGGTAGAAGGCCAGCTCTGTTTCCCCCAGTTACCCGCACGTATACGAGTTTACCCTGTTGCCTTGATGTAAATAGTTTAATAAAGTGTCTTGTTAGTGTCTTTATTGCGGAGTGCGTGGATAACTGTGATTTGAATTGGGACAGCGGCAGACGCAAGCGTGTTTATTTTCATTCCAAAAATCCTGCAACAATTGCAGCAGTTTGTAACAATTTGTATTCCATTTCTAACAATTTGGACTGCAACACAATTCCCCCCACACTATGGTTCTTATAAACATCATAACCTGTTAGCTTCTATTTCATGGGTTACCATTGGTGGGGATTTTAATTAGAATTCTGGCAAGGCGGAAAGGATTACGTTCCTCTCCCCCTACTGCATGCTTATCAGATTCTCCCTGTGATTATTTAAAAAAATAATAAAAATACAAAAAGCACCATATTTAAAATTGCATCTAATTTGGACCTGAAGTAAGACCTCAAAAATTTGGCTGATTACTTATCTTTTCAGAAAAAAAACAATGCCCCCACTCTAGTGATGATACAAGATAAAAACAGAGTTGCTGTCAACAGAAAATAAACAACTTTTTATTAAACTTTGAATTTGCTTAAAAAATAATGGCTGTTAAATTATCTTACTTCAGCTAGATAATTAGTGCAAAGCAGACCATGAAGAAATACAGAAATCCCACAGCACCAGGAGCAAGAGAAACTCAGCAGCAGATGCAATTTAATGGTGGTAATTTGGTGTATAAAGTGATATACACTGGAAAATATAAGGCCAGCTATGCTTGCATGGTGTTGGGTTCTAAATTAGCCATGGCCATAGAATACAGCAGCCTTGGGAGTCATTTTGGACAGCTCCCTGGAAGCTCTGTTGGCAGCAAAAATTAGAACCTATTACACTGATATCAAACCTTTTGGGCTCAGTGTGTCAAAACTTTGGAAAATGTTTAACTTGACTCTGCTGGCATGTCAATCTCCCTCCCAAACAAAAGAGAAATAGTTCTTTATATTCATTTATTTAAACAAAAAACACAATCCAATCCTGTGAGGTGCTATATATTATATAAAGAAACAACAAATAATTGCAAAAAATAAAAAATGAACAAAAAACCCACAATTTTTGTCAGGTGTCAGCAACAGTATGTCACCCCAAATGTTGTGGTGTGTCACCTTTGACACACGTGTCATAGGTTCGACATCACTGACCTGTTAGGAAAGGGATGACGACTTCAGAAAAACATAAACACCTTCTATATATCAATTGTGCATCTATAACTTCAATATTCCCAATTCTGGGCGTGACACTTTAAAAGCAGCTGCTGGATGGCCAGAAAGTATAAATCTGTTTAAATGAAGCAAATGGCTAGCACAGAAGGGAATAATGTGGAAAACTAAAGGATTTACATACAGTGCTTATTGGGAAATTATTATATGACTGTTGTACTCACAGTCATACACATGTGCACATATATCTTATATCAGCCCTCCCCTAAGTTTAGGAGGCTCACTTCTTTCAATCTCTGATTGTGGCCCAATCCTGGACTGGCCTAGAGCGAAAAGCAGCTCTTGTTGCATGCTGTGGGCCTACCAGGGCCCAGACCATTACAGAAAATTAAGTAAAAACATGTTTTAATGCACCTACTCCTCCTCTGCCTTGTCCACAGTGGTCCTACTCAGTCTTTGCCAGCTTTGGGGGGATGTAAATCTGAGTGGGTACAAGTGGGTGTGTTGAGTCCAGGGTGGGGGCATAGGATATTGGCACCACCACTGCCACTCATGCCTGCCCCCAGCCTGTCTTCTACATGCCCCAGCCAATCCCAATCCCTACCCCAATTCTTCCCAGAACACCTTGGAATGCTCCCTCCACCAACTTACCTTATCCAACAGGGACTCGGTAAGTCATTGTCATGTGTCTGTGGGCGCCAGTCAATTGCTCTGTGGCTCTGGCCCAAGCACCATTGCAGTAGCTGTTGTAGCAGCAGTCTGGGCCTTGCACTGAGAGAATACAAGTTCTGTCAGAGCATGACCCAGATAGGATTGGGCCATATCACTCCTGAGAGATCCTGTGCTAGCAATTCGCAATGTGCAAAACAAAAGGGAACTATGACTAACAATGATTGATATGACGGAAAAAATTGGTCCAATCCTGCCCCACAAGATAAAGTGGGGTATAAATTAATTAAATGAAAATGAAAAGGCAGGAATGATTCTTTAAGGCTTTAATCCTAAACATACTTTCCTGGAAGTAAGCCCCATTGAATACAATGGGATTGACTTCTGAGTAGACATGCTTGGAATTGTTCTTTAAGTAGCACCAGATGAATCAATTAAATTAATTCCAGCTAACCAGTAATTATTTCTTTATCTATATATATAAAGAAGAGCCTGGGTGTGTGTGTGTGTGTGTGTGTGTGTGTGTGTGTGTGGCATAGGCTCCTCAACGCCTGGAGCGATCGGCACGAAACTCGGCACGCATACACCTTGCGGCCTAGCGACAAACACTGCAGGGGCGGGGCCCCCTAGCGCCCCTGGGGACGAGGGTATGCGGGGGTCCCCGCGTGAAAACGGTCAAAAACAGCCGAAATCGGCGTCAAATCCACAGTTTCCAGGGTTGCCGAGATGAGCGGCGATGCTCCCGACGCCGTTGGAGTCCGGGTTCAGCCCCCCCTCGACGAGGGGGGCAAGAAGGGGTGCGAAACACAACTTCCGCCATGCCCTGCTGGAACGCCAGCACGGATCGGCACGAAACTTGGCACGCATACACCTTGCGGCCTGGCGACAAACACTGCGGGGGGCGGGCCCCCCTAGCACCCCCGGGGTGGGGGTGCGCAGGGGCCCCATGTGAAGAAGGCCGAAAATGGCCGAAATCAGCGTTGAGTCCATAGTTTCCAGGGTCACCGAGACGAGCGGCAACACTCCCGATGCCGGTGGAGTCTGGGGCAGGCCACCCTAGCGCCCCTGGGGGTGGGGGTGCATGGGGCCCCCGCGTGAGAACGGTCGAAAACGGACGAAATCGGCATTGGATCCGTAGTTTACAGTGTCGCTGAGGCAAGTGCCAACGCTCCCAACGCCGTGAGAGTTCGGGTTCGGCCTCCCTCAATGTGGGGGGTGGGAAGGGGTGTGAAACAAGACGTTGCCATGCCCCGCTGTGACGCCTGCAGCGATTTGTGCCAGACTCAGCACGCGCATGCCTTGCGGCCTGGCGACAAACACTGCAGGGGTCAGCCCCCCGTGCCCCCGTAGTTTCCGGGGTCGCCAAGGTGAGTGGCGACGCTCCCGATGATGTGGGAGTCCGGGTTCAGCCCCCCTCAGTGTGGGAGGTGTGAAGGGGTGTGAAACGAGATATCCGCCATGCCCCGCTGCAACGCCTGGAGCGATTGGCGCCAGACTCGCCATGCGCGTGCCTTGAGGCCTGGCGACAAAAACTCCGGTGGTCAGGCTCCACTACCGCCCCCGAGGGTGTGGTGCGCGGGGGCCCCTACGTGAGAACGGTCAAAAACGGATGAAATCGGTGTCAGACCCGTAGTTTCCGGGGTCACCGAGGCCTGAGGCAGGGGGCCAAGGCAGGGGGCCAAAGCAGGTCGAAAACGTCCGAAATTGGCATCAGAACTGTAGTTTTCGGGGTCGCTGAGACAAGCGGCGACGCTTCCGACATGGTTGGAGTCTGGGTTCGGGCCCCGTCAACATGGGGGATGAGAAGGGGTGCAAAACTCATAAACTCTGGAAGATCATTTTGTTACCCGGGCAACGCCGGGTAACAAAAAGCTAGTCTATATATATAAAGAAGAGCATGGGTGTGTGTGTGTGTGTGTGTGTGTATGTATGTATGTATGCCAGAGGATTGGAGGATAGCCAATGTCACGCCAATCTTTAAAAAAGGGAGAAGGGGGGACCCTGGAAACTACAGGCCGGTCAGCCTAACGCCTGTTCCGGGTAAGATGGTGGAAAGCCTTATCAAAGATAAAATCCTAAAACACATAGAGGAACAAGTACTGCTAAAAGAAAGGCAGCATGGCTTCTGTAAGGGTAAGTCTTGCCTCACAAACCTTTTGGAATTCTTTGAAAAGGTCAACAGGCATGTGGATGTGGGTGAACCTGTGGATATCATATACCTGGATTTTCAGAAGGCGTTTGACACGGTCCCCCACCAAAGGCTGCTGAAGAAACTTCACAATCAGGGAATAAGAGGGCAGGTCCTCTTATGGATCCAGAATTGGTTGAGGGCCAGGAAACAGCAACTCTTGCTGCTGGTGCCCAACCTCCGTGCAGAGCCTCTGCACTGGCTAATTAGTTAGTGCAGAGGTAAGCAGACCACTCCCCCACCCTGCAACCTTACTGTGGAGAAAGGGGATGAGTGTTGCCTTCCCATGGCTACCTGGCTGCTGCAGGATGTAGTGGTAGCCATTTGGCTCCCGCTGTATTCCTATGTGGTTGGGCAACATAGGACTGGGCTGCCCATTTCTCTTCGTAGCAGGAAGTATTCGGAAATTATTTGTATGCCAACATACAAAATGAAAACCAAGATTTCATGCTCCCCTAATTAGATAAGCATTCTTTCTTCGGGACAACACAGCAATTCTCAGTAAGTCTTCCTTCTTATCAGAACCTGACTATCTTGAGATGAGCCTATTTTCCAAAGAGACCATGGGAATAGCAATTACAGCAGCACTGATTTTGTGACTGGGAAATGGCAGAGGGAAAAAAGTCAAATAATAATATATATATATAATATATATTATAATATATATAAATAATAATAATATATATGTTGCATTTGTGCAACACTGCCACTGCCATTTTTACAACAGTTTAAAGGGACCTCTAAGATGGGAGAAACATCTTCAAGATAAATTCAGGTGTTTCCATATACCTGAAGCAGCAGCGATGAGAACAGGAATCTGCAGGAGACCATTTATGTGTGCATGTTCATTACTCTCCATGGTACTGACCCATTGATTCTAATGGAAATCATATTCAGAAACTGGACTCAAGCAAGGAAATTCCTTCCCAAAACTCAGTTTTTTCCTCTGCAAACAATCCCAGCTCTTTCAGGATCTAGCAGAGCATGGCCTCAAGTTATGTCTCCTTGACCCTGGAGTGACTTGTAAGCAGAGTAAAAAACAAAACCCCTTCATATGTTGTATTGAGTTTCATTTTGCAGAAGCTCAGCTAATTACATTGGCTCTCTCTGTGATTAGCTGGCTAGCTATTATTTCAGTAACTCCAGCCTTCAAGAGGGATTTTTCAAGAACTCTGAAGGTCCTGGACACAAGGGGAAAAAACACTTATTTTGTTCAAGTTCCTACGTAAGATGCATTAACGCATTGCTTGTTCCACAGCTGATTACAGGTAATTATCTGTAACTGAGGGGCTGAAAATCAAGTGGATTCCAAAGTCTGGTCCCTAACCATAAAAAATATGCTAAAGTTTCATTTTTTTGTCAAAGTGTGTAGAGGAACACCCTGCAAACAAGTCCAAGGCCTAAATTTCTCTGAAATGTTGATCTTTGCCCTCTGGGGGGGAAACAGTGGGATGACTCATAACTATCCTTTCATCTCTCCACTTTCAATAGAAAAATTTTTCAAAAATATTGGTGGGGCAGGGTTTTTTTTGTTTTTTTTTTGCAGGGGGTTATCCCACTTTTACCAGACATGTGCTATGGTAGAAGAATCCAAAAGCTTGCCTCATATGTATCGGGAGGATGGGTAGGAAAAAATCATTTTGATATTCTTGCATTCCAGAATCTCTCCCTAAAGAATCTGCCTATCATGACAACTACATTATAATTGCTACTGTGAATATTCCCTGACCAATTTGGATTAACTCCTCTTTCCTTGTCTTGTTAAGGGCCAATTACAGTTTTTCAGATTGATTCATTACACTTGGCCTTCACTGGACAGACATATCATCCAATATTTTCCCGCCAATTTCTCAGGTTCATATCACTTTAATGATATCACTTTGATTTTCTGCTTGAAAGCATGTGAAATCACTAGCGGGAACAGACTGTTTTTAAAAAGGAAAAAGCTGCAGCAAAGTTGCTAGCTCTTATTAAAGTACTGGCTGAGTTTAAAATAAAATCAATCTAGCAAATCAGACATCTTTAACCCTATCAAAAACATATTGTTACAGTCAGACTTGGTTTCTACCATATTAGTACTGGAATACATTTTTGATACCATACATTTGGAATATGCAATTGTTGGCTGGGGAGAGGGGGCAATCTTCCCCCCTCCTCCAAGGCTACTTCACCTCAATTTTCTGCAGCAGAAACAGCAACAAAGGCTTTGGTAGAGTTCCCCCCCCCCGCTTATCTATTTTAGCTGGTCATTATTCACAAAGGTGAATGATATTAGAAATGCATAACACTGGCATACCTTGTTGGGTCAATCGGTGCAAGTGCTCCTGGGTGGCACAGCTTGGTAGTGTTACTGCCAGCCTATGCCCTGCACGGTCACTGCAGAGGTAGGGGGATGGCAGCTACACCTCCAAGCCATGCCACCCAGTTCTGTGACGCTCCAAGGACTGGTCCTTTTCTTTAAAAAAAAAAGCAACCCTCAGAGAAGCACACAAAAGCTCCAGTAATAACAGAAGTAATTGCTGTGATGTCATCACTTCACCACAGTAACTTCTGGTCAGGAGGCAGCACTGCCGGGCACACTCCATGGAGGCAGAGGGGCCAGGATTGCCAGTGGTGCATAACAGGGGCAGAACCTGGCCAATACCTCTGTTGCTTTTCACCCTGGAAGGTCCTCTTGTCCAACAGTCCTTGACTAAATTATTGATAGCTGAGTGGTCAGACTCAAGGGCTGGCTCTACAACTGTTGCTCAGTTCTAAAATAGTCTTCCTTAAAAAGACCTTAAAATAGTCTTCCTTGCTGACTACAGGCATACCATGATAACTATCGCCAGTTCTTTGATCAATGTTAGGAACTCTTGCTAAATACTGAAAGCTAAAATCAACCCATATTGATATTCTGGTTTGGAAGTAATTGTGAATTACAGGGGTAGCTCATGAGACGGTTCACTGAAAGACTATCGGATTCCACTGATGAATGCAGGAGGGAGAGTTGACCAAGGGCATTCTTTGGCCAATGGGATGCAAGCTGCTTCTCTTTGTCTCCTTGGTGCTGAGGTAGCAACTCTGACACCTCACAATCCCTCCTGCTGTACAAACTCTGAATCATACTCTGTAATATCAGACCAAGCCCAGTTGCAATCATCAGCACCTTGTACCTTGATCTACTCCATTATAGCCAGGCACAATGGGACTGGCTGAGCCTGCTTCTTTCTGATTCTCCTGTCCTCTCTCTATTTGCTCACATTCACCACATCTAGGGCTTACTTGGCAGTAATGCATCTCTGCCTGTACAAATCCTGCCCAGGCTGCTCACATTTGGCAAAGACAGTTCTCTTTAGCTGAATGTTTGCTCTGCCCCTAATTGAGTTTTTTAATAGCCAGCTGCTGCTCTGTTGTCATATTTTGATACTATGATGACATAGATTATTGCTTTTGCATACTTGACATATTAGTCATGTTATATATTGTTGCATTGTGGTTTATAATTGATTGTTTGCTGCTTCAAACGCATAATGCAGGAAGTGGGATTAAAAAAAGAAGGATTCTCCATTTCAGAAGGAATTATATGGATGAAATTCCAGCTGATTTATCCACACCTGTATCCCTTCAACCCCACATTTCTTTCTCCATCCACACTTTGTCTTAAAAAGGTAAAAGTTTCCCTTGACCGAATGGTCTAGTCATGACCGACTGTAGGGGGTGGTGCTCATCTCCATTTCTAAGCCTGTAGAGTTGGCATTTGTCCATTTGAGTGGCATGTGTGTGTGTGTGTGTGTGTGTGTGTGTGTGTGTGTGTGTGTGTGTGTGAGAGAGAGAGAGAGAGAGAGAGAGAGAGAGAGAGAGAGAGAGAGGTGGAACTGGAACTCCCAAGGTAACATTTCTGAGATGGTGAAAAAAAATGATACTCCCAAATGGGCAGCACTTTGCAAATTTTTGATTCCTTTAAAAATGTCTAATTCTGTTGCAAAGGATAAGTCCCTACCCCAGTCTAGACTGTGTGGTCCCAGGGCCACTGGAAATGCAGAATGTCTCCCTCTGTTGGCTCGGAGCAGTCATAATCCAGGCGTCTAGTATTTATCCTAAACTTAGCCAGTCCAGAGTTTTCCTATATAGCTTTTTAGTCACGGGGATGGGCTCTGCAGCCTCAGCATTCCCTCACTAACTAGGCTAAGTCCCAGTCTCAGGCTGTGAGATTCTTATTCAATGCCCGACATTCCTGCTATGTAAGTGCCACATTGTATGAAATTAGAATACCCAGTTGGATCATTACTTCCAAATTTTCATAGATGGAAGGAAAAATAAAGACCAAAAACTATTCAAAGTGCTATTGTTTTTTCACTGAATAATTTATATTCATCAGCTCCATGTATTTAAACATAAAAACTAATGAAGCACCAGTGACTGAACACCTATTGGTGTGTTCCTTATTATTTTTTCTTCTCAAGGTTTGATGAGGTGTAATTACAGTTTCTAGTTGTTTTGTCTGGGACATGCATTATTCCAACAAAGAATAGTGACAAGTCACAGTCTTTCACTTCTTGAATGCAAACTTGCTTGCAAGTATGTAAATGAGGAGCAGCGGAGAAGAGCCCGGAGATATTAACATCTGTGTGAATGAAGCAACCATTTTACAATTCAGTGGACCTTAAACAAAGCAGACTTTCAAAGCTGTTCAGTACATGGGGAAGATTTTTAAATACGTTCAATTACTGCTTGTCGCCCAGCTGTTACCAGAGCACAGCTTCCCTAACACTGGGGGATTTTTCATTGACATTGCTTGCATGTAAAAATTGTGGGTTTTTTTAGAAACTGCAGATTGGCATGCTAAATCACCTCATTATTCACAGACATTTGTGAATTAGAATTCACAGCTACTCCTGTATTTATGGTACCTACAGGATTGATGGATAAGGGGTATATTGCAAGGAAACTAAACAGACATTTTGCCATCATATGACCTGGCTTTGTTCCCACTTGTAGTTTGCCCCAGACTAAAGAAAGGGGGACGGGCAGAGAGAGATCTTTGGAAATATAAGTAATATATAGAATTGCAAGGCTGGCACAGGGTCTCTAGATGAGCAGGGGGAGGTGGGGCAGGGCAGGGGAAGGGTTGAACAGGGCAGAGGGAGGGTGGAGTTTGGGCCAGCCAGTGGGCGGCCCAGCCTGAGTGAGGGGTGGAGGCAAGCTCTGGCCTATGGGCTGGATACTAGCCTCCATTCCTGGCCCGAGTGGTCCCAATTTGGCTGCTTGGAGTTGCGCTGTCAATTTCAGTGGCACAGCTTCAAGTAGCCCCATTGGGGCCACTGCATGCTACCCAGGGAAGGGGGATATTTTCTCTTCCCTGAAATCATTGGCCATGAGGCAAAGTTTTATGGCCCGATCCTATTGTCACGCAGCACCAGTCTCCTGCATGCTGCCCTGGCAACAGCCATCACAAATAGCATGCACAACAACAGTGGTCGAGAGAGGAATGGTGCTGGCGGGGAGGCCAGCCAGTCGGAGCTAGGCCTCCATGCTGGCGGGATGACTGCTATGAGCCACCAGTGGTGTGTACCTCACCAAGTGTCAGGGAGACATTCTGTGCAGGGGGAAGGCAGAGAGGGGGAGAAACTAGGTGGGGGAGTATAACCCTGGGGTGGTTCATGCCTGGGAGGGGGTGGGGCTGTTACCCTCCAGCCACCTTCTTGGACCTGTGGAAGACAGTAGCATCCATTTTGGTGCCACTGTACCACACAGTGGAGGCCAGCATAGGACTGGGTTGCTAGTCCTGCTACTCCTAAATAAATTTGGAAAACACCACTATACAGAGAAGTTTTTTTTTAAGTAAACACCAATAATTATATCCAGGTTTTTCACTCTGAAGATAACGTTTGGCAAGGAGGAAGTAAACTCATTACTAACGTATAGATAGAATTATATCCCACAAGTTGGGAAACAGCTATTTTCCCTCTAAATTCAACATTTAAATTTAGATTTTTTTTTTGCAACTCTGATGCAACATAATTGGGAGCATACTTGGTACCCTTGTGAATCCCCTCCAAATCACAATAGTCCAAGGCACAAAGAGACCACAAAGAGAATTACATGACCCAGAGCTCTTTGCTGCCCTGGACATTTTCAGAACGATATTTTACATTCAGAGATGGAAAACAACATGAAAAAACATCTTACTTGATTTGAGGGTTACCAATCCTCCAGGTCGGCTCTGGAATTTCCAGGAATCATCATCAATCTCCACTGAAAGCAATCCTGGATATTTTAACATGGCATTTTTGGCTTATGATATTATATCTTGATGAGAAAAAAAATCCAAGAATAGCTTCCATCAGAGATGGCAACCCAACTTGATTCATAATGTAGCTGAACAATACAAGCTAGAAAAATTTGTATAAATATAAATTTCAGCGACACCATTTTTCTTTCTAGTAAGGTTCCTCTAGGAGATTTTAATTTAGGAAATACTTGATCTCCCACTTGCAGTCTATAATAGTCTATTCCAGAGAACAATGCTAACTAATGTCACTCGTGTGCCACTTGAGTACATTGTATTGATCCTTCAGTGTAACAAATCACTGGGAAAGCTTCGATCTATGAATGAATGAAGATCTTCAATCTTCAGTATGAATCCTTTTTGCTTCAAAGGCTTTCCATGGATTGTTACAGCAAATTAAAGGCACCATCATAAATCCGCCACAGTTAAACAATGGTATAAAACTTAGGATATAGTGGCTGAAGGCCTATCATGTGGAAGAATGCCTATCATGTGTTCAACTGTGTCTGATGATAGAACTAGATCCAATGGGTACAAACTGCTTGGCCTGTAGAGTGGGTTGCCAGGCCAGGAAAGGCCACTGGATGCTCTGGTAGATAACGGGGCTTTTAGAATGGCTCCTATTTGGAGCCAAACCAGTGTAAGGGTTTGTGACCTATTGTGCTTGGGCTCCCAGCCCACCTACTGGGTCGTGACTTACAATTTGGGAAGCATTGGACAATAGCATTTACAATACAATAGCATTTACTTACACTGGACAATAGCATTTCCACACATGGAAAAGGTGCATTCTGTTTGGACTAGAACTTTTGCCTATTCATTTAAAATGTACTGGCAGTTTCAGGTTTCTCTCTTTTCAGGATTCTTTCAGTGTCTGAATAGCCATGGTATCCATGGATAACTGAGACGGTGGATACCGAATCAGTGGATACCAGGGCACGCCTGCACTAGGTTTGCAAATATTGCAACTGCATGCTTGCATTGTTCAGCTATAACCTAATCTTTCCATGTAAATCTTTCCATGTGTATTTGCAGGAACCATTAATCAACAATGAACATGCTTTTGGGAAGCTGTCTCACTGTGTGGCTTGCAAAATGGTATTCATTGAATTGGAAGGCTCTTTGGGAAATTAATTCTGTTTTCTAGAAACAAAGAAAATAAAAATTTTCCAATTCAGCAGGATCCTATTATGTTAATATTTTAAAAGGAATTAGCATCTTCCATATCTCATTATTTAGTACTATATACCTAATTGTGCTAATGTTCCCATCTAGGTGGCAACACTCAAGATTTGATTCTGTTTGACAACAGCTTGAAGTCTTCTGTACTTGAAGAAGGTGCCTGGCTTTTGCAGCATAATTAGGTTCAATGGTGGATGTTTGTGCTATGTTCCATTGTCAAAAGGACACAGGATGCTTGAAAAGGCAATGAGGCATAATAATTTACCAAACTTTTGGGAACATGCATGTAGAATCTGTTTTCACAACACAATAAGGTTCATGACATGCTTACAATCTTTCATCTACCTATGGTTCCATAAGCCAACACAGTAATATTACATTGATTTTAAAGTTTCTGATGACAAACATATGATACAATCTCCATGGTCACCACAGTTTAGACACCTCTTCATGTTTTTCTCCATCAATACACGACAATGTTTTTGCACATGTGTTGTGTGTGCAGTGGAAATTGTGACCTTAGTCTATATATCACCAACACATTCCTATGTGTTTCAAACTCTCTGGAATCTTCAGAATTTCTCTAACATCGCCCACTCACATCAAATGTTGTATTTTAGGGCCAAATCCTATCCAACTTTCCAGTGCTGATGCAGCCGCAATGCAGTTCTGAAATAAGGGAACAAATGTTCCCTTATCTTGAGGAGGCCTCTGTGGCTGTTCCCCCACCACAAGATGCAGCTCCTTCCCCTTTGGCATGGCTACATCAGCACTGGGAAACTGGATAGGATTGGGCCTCCAGTCACTTCAAACCATTCAGCAATAGCTGGCTTCAGCACAGATAATGGAGGAAAGGGCCTGTCAGGGAAAGAAAGCTACCAGAGGTTACAGTTCAACCATAGTGCCTTAGTAGTTAGCATGCAGGCAAGGTTTCCTGAGCTCCACCTTCCCTCTTGACTGGGTCAGTAGTTGAATAGGGACGAAACAAGCACAACGATCCACGGCCACCATCCCAAACTAGAGACCAAGCAGAAGGGGCCACTCAGGAAAAATCAGTCCACTCAGAAGAGGAATGAACCCCAGGGGTTCTTATTGCAGTAGTACCTCCAAGTGTTGTGACAACCCATTGAATTACCTATGAACACAGACTAGATAGGCAAAAAGTCAAAATCTATTCAGAGTGCAACCCTAAGCCAAAGGTCTGCTGGCACAGCAGTCCCTGCACCAGTGGAGGGTGTTGCAAACATATTGTAAGGCATGTCACAACACCCAGAGAGGGGGATATAGGTTTAACCAAGGATGTTAGATGACTGGATAAGCCATGACGTCACATTCTTGAAGCCGAGGACTTACAAAAATGGCTGACTCAGATAAGCACCGCGAATGACGAGGATTGCTCTCGCTCGCACGGCGCGCGTGTAAAAGTTAATTTCAACATCTTTAAGCATGCCTGCGTGTTCTGCATACGGGTGTGCGAATCGCTGAACAAAAAATGGGATTTAATTTCCACGGAAAGATTCATGTATTCACATTACATCGGCTCAATAAAACGACCGGTAATATTTTCGAAATTCTGAACATTAACAGACATTTTTTTAATGGGGCATGGCCGTTTTATTTCTGCTTGTGTAGATTTCAAAAAATAAGTCTGTCAAAACAGTGCAATCCGAGTTTAAATAGACAGCAAGCAGCATTTCGTCCGGTATGTTCAGTAATATAATTACGCGGAATTAAACCTTGGAATTGCATATTAACTCATAATAAGGTTACCAATGATGTTTCTCCACGATCACACATTGTTATTTTCGTAAGTTTTTACTTCAGGAGTAAACAATTCAGCCCTAAACATCATGCGATGTTTGAAATG
>JAJKFI010000363.1:333910-361547 GCA_029204185.1 Lerista edwardsae
GACAAGTTGCATACTCTAGTTAAGAGGTCAGCAACTTCGTTCTTTAGTTCCTTAATAACTCTTGGGTGTATACCATCTGGGCCTGGTGACTTATTTATACATAGTTTATCAATTTGATCTAAAACATTAACCTTGTTAACCATTATCCTTGTTAACCATTCCTTGTTGGAATCTTCCTTGTTAACCATTATCTGCTTTAATTCCTTAGTTAGGAAGGGCTGTTAGGGCTGTGGTATCTGCCCAAGTTCTTCTGCTGTGAAGACGGACACAAAGAATTGATTTAATTTCTCTGCTATCTCCAAGTCCCCTTTTATCTCCTTTTTCCCTCCCGCACCATCCAGAGGGCCAATCGCCTCTCTGGCAGGTTTCCTGCTTCTAACATATTTGAAGAAGCTTTTATTATTCCCCTTTATCTTGCTAGCCATGTATTCCTCAAACGCTTTCTTGGCCTCCCGTATCACCTTCTTACTTGTCTTTTTCCAGAGTTTATGTTCCTTTTTATTTTCCTCACTGGGGCAAGACTTCCATTTACGGAAAGAAGCTTCCTTGCTCTTTACAGCTTCTCTAACTTTGTTTGTCAGCCATGCAGGCACCCTCCTGGACTTTGTCAAACCCTTCTTTCTTTGCGGTATACACTTCCGCTGGGCCTCTACTACTGTTATTTTAAACAGCCTCCACGCAGCCTGGAGGGATTGGACTCTTTTTACTTTCCCTTTCAATTTCTTCCTAACTAGCCTCCTCATCTGAGGGAAATCTGGCCTTCGCAAGTCAAGGGTTCTTGTGTCAGATTTGCTCTGCACTCTTTCCTGGACATGCATGGCAAAACCAATCGCAGCATGGTCACTGTTCCCCAATGGCTCAGTAGCACTTACATCCCTAACTAGGTCCCGAGTACCACACAATATTAAATCCAGAGTCGCCTGTCCTCTGGTCGGCTCCATGACTAGCTGCTCTAAGGCACAATCATTTAGCACGTCAAGGAATCCGGTCTCTCTTTCTTGACCAGAGCAGCAGTTGACCCAATCAACATGAGGATAATTGAAGTCCCCCATGATTACAATCCTGTCTCTCTTGGTCACTGCCCTGATTTGTTTCCTCATTTCAAGGTCACCTTCAAGCCATAATAACTGAGACACTTCCCACTTCCCATGATCAGCCAGCCTTCAGCCTTGCCACTCTTCTCAGGTATCTGACAAAATGCCTTTCACAAAAAGATGTAATGAGGAATGTGAGTGTTTATGAATATATGCATTTCTCCTGTAACATCTTATTGGAAAAAATATAACGATCAATTAAAAAAAAAACCTGCTTTAAGACTTTTTCCATATAGTTTGTTGGTGATAGCCAGTGTTGGGAGCAAGTCACCAAGGTAAAGTCTGAGTCAAGTCACGAGTCACCACCCCCTTGCAACTTTTCCACAAGTACTAGAGTATGCTTGTGGCTACTCAACTTGTGGAAGTTAATGACTCGTTTTGGCTCAGACTTGAGTCTTTTTAAGGGCTCTGCTCTGCTCAGGGGTGCCTCTTTAAAAATGCCTGCAACTTCAGAGGGTCTCTGCAAGGCCAGCAGAGCTTCCCTGAATTACAGACACCTTCAAAGAACGACCCCCAAGCAGTGTGTGTGCCCCTTTAAACTGGCAGGGATACATTTTTGATCTTGTCTCCCCACCAATTTAAAGATCCCTGCAATCTGGTCAGGGATGCCTCTTTGAAGGTGTTTCCACACCAGAGGGAGTCCTAAGGTATCAGGCACTTTCAAAGAGACACTCCCAACAGATCACAGCCTTTGAAATCAGCATGGACATGCTTCTGTCACATCTCCCAATGGTTTCAAAGGTGGCAAATTGGTCAGGGGTGGACCCCAGACCAGACTGCAGCTTTTTAAACCAACAGGTATATGCGATCAGAAGCATCTCCCTGCCTGTTTAAAGGGGCATGTGCTGATTGTGTGGCCACATGGAAGGACACAGATCCAGACTTGAGTCAGTGGCCTGAAAATTGAGTCAGTGCCGGAGTCTTTGACACGTGAGATTCGAGTTTGTCATGAGTCAGCATAAATACATGAAAACCCAAGTCTGAGATTTGAGTTGAGTCCTTTTTTCTATCTCTGGTGAGAGCCAACAAACATACAACAAACTTTTCTTCATTTCAACTGGAATAATGTCAAAAGCCTTCAGAACTATTTTTCAGTTTGTCATTGAAAGGAAAACAATGCATGTGAAACATGAGAGTATCAATAGACCATAAACCTGCATTTACTGTACATAAATGTTACATATCTCTTTACCCGATGTCAGTTGTCCAATTCCCATCCTTCCCATTCAACTTTCAAGTTCTTTCCCATTTCACCTCTCATTCCCCCTATCTCTGCCAGCTGTCTACTATTTGAGCATTATTTGAAGCAGTGGTGAAATTCAGCCAGTTCTCACCAGTTCTGCAGAACCAGTTGTTAATTTTAGTTGGGAGAGGGAAGAAAGGCAGCGGCCGCCCTGAAGCCTGCCCTGAAGGACATAGAACTGGTTGTTAATTTATTTGAATCCCATCACTGATTTGAAGCACTATTTGAGCATTATTTGAGCACTATTTGAAAGGGAAGGTAAAAAGAGTCCAGTCCCTCCAGGGCTCGACTAGAAAGAAGGGCTCGACTAGATCCAGGAAGGCACCTGCATGGCTGAAGAATAAAATGAGAGAGGCTGTAAAGAGCAAGGAAGCTTCCTTCCATAAATGGAAGTCTTGCCCAAATGAGGAAAATAAAAAAGAACATAAACTCTGGCAAAAGACATGTAAGAGGGTGATATGGGAGGCCAAGAAAGACTTTGAGGAACACATGGCCAGAAACATAAAGGGGAATAATAAAAGCTTCTTCAAATATGTTAGAAGCAGGAAAACTGCCAGAGAGGTGGTCGGCCCACTGGACGGTGAGGGAAGGAGAGAGGAGATAAAAGGGGACCTGGAAATTGCAGAGAAATTAAATGAATTATTTGCATCTGTCTTCATGGCAGAAGATCTTGGGCAGATACCGCTCCCCGAATGGCCTCTCCTAACTAAGGATTTAAGTCAGATAATTGTTAATAAACAAGATATTTTAGATCAAATTGATAAATTACATATAAATAAGTCACCAGGCCCAGATGGCATCCACCCGAGAGTTATTAAGGAATTAAAGAATGAAGTTGCCAACCTCTTAACTAGAGTGTGCAACTTGTCTCTTCAAACGGCCACGGTGCCAGAGGATTGGAGGATAGCCAATGTCACGCCAATCTTTAAAAAAGGGAGGAGGAGGGACCCTGGAAACTACAGGCCAGTCAGCCTAACGTCTGTTCTGGGTAAGATGGTGGAAAGCCTCATCAAAGATAAAATCCTGAAAAACGCAGAGGAACAAGTGTTGCTGAAGGAAAATCAGCATGGCTTCTGTAAGGGTAAGTCTTGCCTCACAAACCTTTTAGAATTCTTTGAAAAGGTCAACAGGCATGTGGATGTGGGTGAACCTGTGGATATCATATACCTGGATTTTCAGAAGGCATTTGACACAGTTCCCCACCAAAGGCTGCTGAGGAAACTTCACAGTCAGGGAATAAGAGGGCAGGTCCTCTTATGGATTCAGAATTGGTTGAGGGCCAGGAGTGGGGGTCAATGGGCAATTTTCACGATGGAGAGAGGTGAAAAGTGAAGTGCCCCAGAGATCTGTCTTGGGGCTGGTGCTTTTTAACTTGTTCATAAATGACCTGGAGACTGGCATAAGTAGCAAGGTGGCCAGGTTTGCAGATGACACAAAACTTTTCCGGGTAGTGAAAACCAAAAGGGATTGTGAAGAGCTCCAGAAGGACCTCTCCAAGTTGGGGGAAAGGGCAGCAAAATGGCAGATGCGTTTCAACATTGACAAGTGTAAAGTGATGCAATGTACGCATTGGGCAGGCTTCCACTCACCCGTTCCTCCTGCCCAGTGTTCCGGCAGCATGACGCCACTGACTACAGTGTACAAGCACTGTAGATACTTGAGTATAAGTTGATTTCACAGATAGGTTGAGGACACGTTTCGAACAAAAAATCATGGAATTTTCTATGACCCTTGGAATAATTTTCCCTTGGATTGAGGGAAACAGTGCTTGGGAAGACGAGCATAAAACATCCCCAAATAATGATAGATAGCATTGAATTGATGTGGAAAAAGATTCAAACTGCAAGAAAAAACAACAGGTATTTTCAGAAAAAATACACACCACAGCATAGCAACATCAGAATACTTTGCAGTGCTGTGAAAAACCCAGACATAAACTGCAGAAATAAACCAATACAGGAAACACCACAATATAACAACCTGAGGAACAGAACATAGCATTGAATTGATTTGGAAAAAGAAAAAGATTCAAACTGCAGTAAAAACAAAATAGATTTTATCCTGCATAAAATTACTTCTTCAGGAAGTGTTAATCATTAGCTCTTTAAAAACTTTCAAAAATAAATGAATAAATAATGGAAAACAGCTTACCTTCACTGTAATACAGTGAACAATAAAGGCTTGTAAATTATCAAGAGGGAGGTAAGGATTTGTCAGCAAGCGCAAAAGAGCTCTGACCAATATAAACAATGAAGATTTAAATGAAGACAGTGTGGAAAGTGTCTGCAAGCATAAGAAAGGCCTGCAGACACTTTGCATCTCATGGAAAAATAGGAAAAAATGGCAGCAGGAGAGGACAGCTGCTGCTGACACAGGTGGAGGCAATTAAAACTAAAATACTAAGATTCAAAGAACGAATAGTTATGAATCAATGGACCTCATTTCATACAAACATGTTGAATTTGTTCCTTTATTTGTTCAGCTCAAAATGGAGACACTACATGGAACTGCACTACACTACACTGCACTACAACGGAACTTTGCATTTTTCGTTCATTCAATCCATTACATGGTGCTTTACAAACAATAGCAGCACACCTACCCTACTATGTACTTTCACCCTGAAAACTTGCATTTAAAATACTGTTTTAGAAATAAAATTCATTTCAAATTCAGTAGTATCACCACTGCTAACTAGACAAAGAGGCACTTTTTCACGTGGTTCTTGTCTTATATTTCATTGGGGGGGAGTAACTCCCTCTTCATCCTACACGTTGACTTTTTTGGGAGCTGTTTGCAGGGATGGGCACTCTACTTGTAGTGACTCGATTTGAATCACCCCAATATGAGTCTTTGGGTGATGTGTCAACTTGAATTGTAGATGTTGACTCAACTTGCAATTCAGGGTCAGTGATTCTAAGAATAAGTTGGGCTTAAGATGAGTGCCTTATCTTGAGTGCCTATTTGTGTGTGTGTGTGTGTGTGTGTGTGTGTGTGTTTTCTTCCTTACCTTTTTGTGCCACTTTCACATTGTGCTGCAAGACCTAGTGGTGATCTGGAAGCCAGCATTCAGAAGGATGGCAGCAGCAGGATAGGTTGGTTTCAGAAGGCAGAGGCTGGGAGGGTTGAGGGGAGGAGGAAGGCCTAGGCTTTTCTAAAGACTTTTTTCTTGAAATGACATGTGACTCAATTTGAAAGACTCAAAAAATTTCCCGAGTTGAGACAGCTGTGCATTACAACTTGCAAATCAATTTGCCAGTTTGCTGACTTGGGCCTTGACCCCCGTCTCAGGCTCATGCACTTGAGCACATAACCTGGCTGTTTGCTGGTGCTTCTTATGCATCTTGTTAGATTGTGCCTTTTTGGGACAGGGAGCAATTTAAAAATCTTGTGGGACTTCAAACTCACCAAAAAATTAGAATATACCAAGTATAACTGTGGTTGAGGAGAAAAAAATAGTGTTTATTGCTATGGCCATTCCAGGAGATAATTAAATAGAAGATAGAAACAATAGGAAAATAAATGAATGAATGAATGAATGAATGAATGAATGAATGAATAAATAAATAAATAAATAAATAAAAAGACTGGAAATTGAAATACAGTTCCTTTGGGTAAAAAACAAAAAACAAAAACCACCACCCTTATGAATTGATGCATTAGATGCAATCCCAAGGGCCTTAAGAATTATCTGGACAGTATAGGTATAGACAGGTTGAGCTGTTGCTTCAGCAGCAACATTGGATGCTGGTTCATTTCCAGGCTCAATTCAAAGTGCTAGTTTTGACTTTTAAATCCCTATACAGTTTGGGACCAGGGTATCTGTGGCACTGCCTCCTTCTATATAATCCTACCCATACTCTTAGGTCATCTGAGAGGGTGCTTCTGACTGTACTGCCACCAGGTGAGGTGATGGGGACAGTGGCCAGAAATAGGGCCTTCTTGGTGGTGGGTCCATGGTTGTGGAATTTGCAATTCTGGGAACAAAGAACAGCTCCCACTCTAGCAAACTTTTGGCGAGGTCTAAAGTCTTCTTTTTTTTAATTTAAGGAGGTGTTTTATTTAAGCTGCTGGGCTAGCCTTTTTTATTCTTAATGATTGTAGTTTTATATTGGGATCCATTGGGGTGCCCCAATATGGGGCAGAAAGGCAGAATATAAATTAAATAAATAAATATCTCAGTAGTTCTGAAACTCTTGGGTAGAATTAGAACTAGTGAGAACCCCAAAACCCCAGTCCAATCCAATCCTTCCAGAAAACCTCAGAATGCCTCCTGTTGAGTTACCTGCTCCAGCAAGGGCTGAGCACCAGAGGCGGATCTACAGGGAGGGCAAAGCTCTAAGTGTTGCAAGCAGCCTTACCCTGTCATGTAAATCCCTCCTCTCCCTTGCTGCTGTAGCCAGTAAGCAACGCCAAGATGTTGCTGTTCCCTGTGAGGATTGGCTAAAACGGTGCAGGAGAGGAGTGATTTCCACTGCAAGGTAAGGCTTCTTGCAAAACTTAGAGATTTGCCCTCCCTTAGATCTGCCTCTGCTGAGCACTCCTTAAATGTGCGCTCAGGGCTGCTGGCCATTTGCTCTGGTGACTCCGGTCCATGAGTTGCTACTGTGCCAGTGGCCTAGGGTTTGTGCTGATCGAAGTTGTCAGCGCAAGGCCTGGACAGGATTGAGCAGTAAATAAACATCAATTATAAGTTTACTGTTTTATATGTTTTTAGAAAAAAAAATTATAGAATAAAACATAAATAGATTTTTTAGGGGATCTCCAGTGGATTCTTCACTTTCATCAATACCATTTCTTCTTCATTAATAGTACATTGAATCTGGAACAAAAACAAAAACAAATTTAATAGTGACCAATCCTCCCATGCTGATGATAATAAAGTCACTGAAAAACAGTTTAAAGATTAGACTTCCAATTATCCTCCCTAGACCTTTCAATATACACTTGTGTGCAGTACAAATGCATATTTAACATTCAGCAGGAGGAAATGAGAAAGAACAAACAACATTTAGAAAAAAAATAACTTTATTTAGAAAAATTCTGAGGAACTCAACTTGTATACATGAAAGGCCCTCTTCTCTCTCTCTCTCTCTCTCTCTCTCTCTCTCTCTCTCTCTCTGTCTGTCTGTCTTACACACACACACACACACACACACACACACACACAGAGAGAGAGAGAGAGAGAGAGAGAGAGAGAGAGAGAGAGAGAGAGTTATGAAATAGCATACATATGAAAAGTTCACTGGCTATCCAATCCTATCCACGTTTCCACTGCTAATGCAGCAGCAATGCAGTCCTGAGATAAGGGAACCATTAGGGAGCCTCCATGACTGCCACCCCCACTATAGAATGCTGTGCTTGATGGCTAGATTGGGCCCAAAATTGTGGAACCAAGTAAATACACAGATTTTTAAAGAAAAGGAATTAGTGCCTAGGATAGGGATAGCTCAACTTATTTTATTCCAATAAACTAGTAGCGACAATCCTTCAAGGTGAATTGGGTGAATCACGGAGGTAAGGGTATGCGAAAGTTTAAGTTGTGTATTGGTATGGTCAGTGGTGGCATCCAGGGGGTTCTCCCAGGTTCTATAGAACCGGTTGTTAAATGGCCAGGCCCCGCCCACTCACTTACTTTGGCTGGCTTTGGGTTTTTTTTTGGCTCAGGCAATGACATTATAGAACCGGTTGTTAATTTATTTGAATGCCACCACTGGGTATGGTGAATGAGCAACATGACAAACTGCCTGAGTCAAATGGAGGAGGGAGAATGGAGGGGAAATGACTCAGCAGATTTGAGGTCTAGCTGATTGGCTAAGAATTAATGAGGTCTCAGGCAGGAAGGAGCTTAGAATAGATCACCTCTCTCCAAGGCATCTGCCACAAAGTATTCTGTCCCACGATTTCTTAGCTCCAGGTACACAGGTACATAAGGTGGGCAGGTGACAAGGTACATAAGAACAGAGAGGTCTTTAATTTTTGTGTGCTCTGGGGACTAATATTTATGTGGGCAATCTGTTCTACTCCCTGAAGCTGCAATGCTGGAGTGGAGGCCCTTTGATGTTTGTTGTACCTAATAAAGATATTTTATAAATCTTCTGGTGTGTGTAACTCTTTGACCATGAGAAATTGTTCCACTGAAAATGAATAGTTGTGGAAGAAATGTTTATGCAAAGGAGAAAGCCAGGGGATTACTAAATTGTATGAAGTGTTGTTGAAATATGAGATAGAAAATGAACAGGATAAAGACTGTATGTGCCAAAAATGTGGGGCATGATATTTTAATGAAACAATGGAAAAAACTTTGGTCTCAAGGAATGAAACTTACACTGAATATTAATCTTAAAGATTTTTTTTTTATAACATGATGTATAGTTGATATATGACTCCATCTTGATTAGCGAGGATGTACAAACATGTGTCAAATAGGTGTTGGAACTGTAAGGACCATGCAGGTTGTTTTTATCTTATGTGGTGGACTTGTGGAAAAGCAAGAAACTATTGGATACAGAGTCGTATGTAGATGCAGTTCATTTTAAAAGCGAATATACAAATGAAACTAGAAGCATTTTTGTTGGTCATGTTAGATGATTGTATGGGAAAGGACTTTGAAACATTTTATATATGACGACAGCAGCAAGAATACTATACGCACAGTTCTGGAACTACAGAAATACTGTTGGTTGAAAACTGGTGGATGAAGATATTAAAAGTAGCAGAACCGAATAAGGGCCTGATTCAGGTGGTACATGTGTACTGCCAGCTTAAAGTGTGCCAAACTTGCCAAAAACACATCTATGACACCTTACTGCTTGTGCTGGACTGGCATGGCGCTCAGGGAGCACCTGGCCTCAACGCAAGTGGATGGATGGCCGGTGCTCCAGCAGCACCAGCCACTGGTAAGTTTATTTGGGGTGGGGAGAGGTGGGGAGGAGAGAGGAACTGGGTGAAGGGAGGGGAGGAGTGGGATAGCAAGGGGGGACCTGGGGATGGCTCCACCGCCCAATCTTATCACCTCACCTTGCCTGGGCAGCCTGACATGGGACTGCTTGATTCACCACTAGCAAAATAGCCAGCAGTGACCAAGGAGGCCCACTGCAGGCAGTGGGGCTTTCCCCAGAGGAAGGGGACAAATGTCCCTATCTTAGGGAGCCTCCAGGGACTGCTAGCTCTCATGGGAGGCAGCAGTAGCCATTTTGCTACCACTGTTCTTATGGGAGCTGGGCAGTTGTGGATTGGGCTGCCCACCTACAGTTCTGATTAAGGAGAAGTCAGTAAATATATTTATGAACAATTGGAAGCCAATTATTGTTTTCTTGCATGAGAAAGAGATTTGTAGGTTTGAAGGATAAAAGATAATGTTAAACTGTTAAAAGGAGATTAGAGGAATGATAGGAAAAGGGAGACATGTTACTTCAAGAATGGTTGAAAGAGACTTTTATTATGTACTATGACGACTGGAGTGGACATTTGGTTTTTATGAAAATGAAATACTACTCTGTGCTCACTGTAATTTATAGATAATTCTAATTTTTATTTTCTTTTTGTGTGTTAGTTAAATAATAAGCAAAATATATAGTATAAAAAATAGCGGTTCAATCTTAACATCCATATTGGAGCTTTTATGGATTCCAGCATGCTAACATACCTTTTTATGATTTAGGGCCCAATCCAACAGGCCTTACTGCATGTGGCCCAAGCAGATGTCACACAAGGCACTGTAAAGCGCCTCCAACACCAGTGACAGCAACCATGGGCACACCAAAGGGAGCCCCACTTTACAGCAGGATGGAAGGGTGGAGTGGGTGGGACCGGCAGCAACTCTTGCCATCAGTTTCTGACCTCCAAGTAAGGCTGCATGGTCTTAATTGGAGGCCCTTGCATCTGTCCCAGCTAAAAAGCTGGTACAGGAGCGAGTAGATCTGTTGCCTGCCCAGCACCCTTTAGCCTCCCAGGACTGCCTGGCTGCTGTGAATTGCAGCGGTAGCCACCTAACTACCGCTGTGTTCCCGGTGTTGTCAGAGTGCCTGGCACTCTGAGAGAGAGAGAGAGAGAGAGAGAGAGAGAGAGAGAGAGCTTACCGCAGTTGAAAGTTGGGGCCGTCCGCAAGCTGAAGGAACAGAACCCTTCCAAAGCACACAGGAAAGCCTCCCCAACCCGAGCACTCCCTCCTGAGTAAGCTTACCAATTAAAAAGAAAAAAAATACGGCAGTGCTAGACTTGATGTTGATTGAAAAAGAAACTGGACTTTATTGCAATAAAGGACACAAGAACGGAAAAGCTGCACTGACAAACAAGTTGTACAGACTTGTGTAATTTGTGTACAGTCAGTATCAGATATTTATACAGTTTGACATGTAAATGTGGAAATAGCAGTGACAAATGAAACACTTTCGATAAGTTGGCAACCTGATATTGGTGTTTCTCAGTGGTGGGGGGCATCCGATTGATAGTCCCTCCTGAGTGCTCTCTCCTCCTCTCCTCAGCTGTGGTGATCCCAGCTAGGGTTAGGGCAAGAGAAAGGGGTGACTATAGAGGCAATCAAATGCCTGCCCAGGAGACTTGTGAACAAAGGTGATACGATATGGGGGAAATGCAATCAAGGGGGAACAAAAAACCACACAGGGACTTTGGATAATGGGGACGGCAGGGGGACAAAGGCAGGATGAGGACATAGGGATAAACAGATCAATGCCCCAGGAGGACAACATGTCCCTAGTCATAAGTCAATCATTTCCAGCAGCAAAAAGGTGGGAAAGGTACATGGGGGTATATAGTCAGGGAACTGGCTAACTAACAAAGGAAGACTTATTTACATTGTATATACATTGATAAGGATTTCGTCCGTTGGTGCCATCCTTTGTCCATTGGTGCCAGCCTTTATCAATCATAGGCAAGATGGAAGTTGGCACATCTCCTTTCTTTGGCCGCGTCCTTGTAGATCCTTCCTGGTCCACTTCCTCAAACCATCTCTTTGACTTCCATTTTCTCTCTCCTTAGATGCCCCAGATGGGCAACGAACTTACTTCGGTCTGGGAGACCCTTTCTTACACTCTCCGATACTTCCTTTTCCCTCCAAACTCGGTTTGACAGCTTTCACACTGTACCTTCATTCATAAAATCCGCTTGATAGTTATTATAACTTGCATTCATTCACAAGACTCAGTTTGACAGCTTTTGCAACTGGCATTCACTCACTGACAGCTCTTGTTCAATAGTGGGGTTCCTCTTCAACAGATCTGACAGCTCTCCCTATAGCCAAGCTGGGGTTTCTCTCCCATGACCTGGTTTCGACCCTTCAGCTTTGGTTGCTCTGTGCGGTCCAGGATGTTTGCGGAGAGGCACGCACCAGTGTTTTTGGTTTATTTAATGGCACACACCTTCAATCAGCGCGCAGGTGAAACCTTGTATCAATCATTTAGATCGATCAATTAGATCAAATTGATAAACTATGTATAAATAAGTCACCAGGCCCAGATGGTATACACCCAAGAGTTATTAAGGAACTAAAGAACGAAGTTGCTGACCTCTTAACTAGAGTATGCAACTTGTCCCTTCAAACGGCCATGGTGCCAGAGGATTGGAGGATAGCCAATGTCACGCCAATCTTTAAAAAAGGGAGAAGGGGGGACCCTGGAAACTACAGGCCGGTCAGCCTAACGTCTGTTCCGGGTAAGATGGTGGAAAGCCTCATCAAAGATAAAATCCTAAAATACGTAGAGGAGCAAGTATTGCTGAAAGAAAGTCAGCATGGCTTCTGTAAGGGTAAGTCTTGCCTCACAAACCTTTTGGAATTCTTTGAAAAGGTCAACAGGCACGTGGATGTGGGTGAACCTGTGGATATCATATACCTGGATTTTCAGAAGGCGTTTGACACAGTCCCCCATCAAAGGCTGCTGAAGAAACTTCATAGTCAGGGAATAAGCGGGCAGGTCCTCTTATGGATCCAGAATTGGTTGAGGGCCAGGAAACAGAGAGTGGGGGTCAATGGGCAATTTTCAGAATGGAGAGAGGTGAAAAGTGGAGTGCCCCAGGGATTTGTCTTGGGGCCCGTGCTTTTCAATTTATTCATAAATGACCTGGAGACAGGGATAAGCAGCGAGGTGGCCAAATTTGCAGATGACACTAAACTTTTCCAGGTGGTAAAAACCAGAACGGATTGTGAAGAGCTCCAGAAGGATCTATCCAAGTTGGGGGAATGGGCAGCAAAATGGCAGATGCGTTTCAACGTAGACAAATGTAAAGTGATGCACATTGGGGCAAAAAACCAAAACTTCACCTATAGGCTAATGGGTTCTGAGCTGTCTGTGACAGCTCAGGAGAGAGATCTTGGGGTGTTGGTGGACAATTCAATGAAGGTATCGACCCAGTGTGCAGCAGCAATTAAGAAGGCCAATTCTATGCTTGGGGTAATTAAAAAAGGGGTTGAGAATAAAACAGCCAATATTATTGTGCCATTGTACAAATCGATGGTAAGGCCGCACCTGGAATATTGTGTCCAGTTCTGGTCGCCGCATCTCAAAAAGGACATAGTGGAGCTGGAAAAGATGCAGAAGAGAGCGACAAAAATGATTACGGGGCTGGGGCACCTCCCTTATGAAGAAAGACTGCAGCGTTTGGGGCTCTTCAGCCTAGAAAAAAGGCGCCTGAGGGGGGACATGACTGAGACATACAAAATTATGCATGGAAGGGATAGAGTCGATAAAGGGATGTTCTTTTCCCTCTCTCAAAACACCAGAACCAGGGGGCATCCGCTAAAACTGAGGGTTGGGAGAGTTAAAACAGATAAAAGGAAGTAACTACCCAGCGGGTAGTTAATCTGTGGAGCTCTTTGCCACAGGAGGTGGTGATGGCATCTGGTCTTGATGCCTTTAAGAGGGGATTGGACAGATTTCTGGAAGAAAAGTCCATTGTGAGCTATAAGCAATGATGGGTTGTAGCCTCCTTACATTAGTAGTAGGCTACTTCAGAGTACTGGGTGCAAGGGAGTGGCAACGGGATGCAAGCATCTTGTTGTCTCATGCCTCCCTGGGGCACCTGGTGGGCCGCTGTGAGATACAGGAAGCTGGACTAGATGGGCCTTTGGCCTGATCCAGCAGGGCTCTTCTTATGTTCTTATGTTCTTATCGTTAATCTTAAGTAATGATGGTGGCATGCACCAATGTTTTGAGTTTATTTAAGGCGCATATCAGGGATTAGTGCTGTCTGGGGAGAGTCTGCAGCCCAGGAATGGCCCAGGTTTGATCCTCGGGGTCGGCTATTGGTTTTATAAGTAGGAGAATAAAGCCGTCTGGCCCTGGGGAAGGGGGGGAAATCATGGTGGTTCCCAGGTTTGAGTCTCGCCAGGCACAATTTCTTGGGTGGCTGGTGGCATACCAGAGGAACAGAGGGGGGACTGCCAGGTATGTTTTTCCCTTTTGAAGCCTTCCACTTCACTGGGAGGTCGGGCAGTTCTGGATTAGGCCCTTAATTTTGTTTACAAGCATATTTAATTGCTCAAAGCGGTGAAGCAAAAAAATTTTTTAAGACAGCAGAATCTCTTGCAGAGTTTAGAATGAATCTTTTATTAAGATGAGAGTGAATAACACCTCACTGCTAATTATCATGGTACAACCAAAGCTGTTAAACAGCAAAAAAGCTCATTATGTTTTGCTAAAATGTGCACTTAAAATTGATCAGGTCAGACAGAAGAACAGTAGTGCTATATTAGCCCTCAATACTAACCTTTATTTTTTTTCACAGAAATAATTTCTTCCTTCTAACCTTCAGTGTGATGAACCCAGATTATTAAATAAACAAAATATCCCTTCCTGACGGAGCCCAGAATTTGTGACTGCTGTTTTAAGCAGCTGCAAGAAGCATGCTGATAGCAAACAAGCATTTCTTTTTTCATGAGAAAACCACAAACATACAATTTTGCATCCCCTCTTTCAAAGACAGAGTGAATGAAACTCACGTTTCCTACTCTGCCTTTTCTACTGTAGATTATTTCTTCCGCCTTTTTCATGCCCACCTACTTTCCGTCACTACTTTTATGTTTAATATTTTTGACATAATATTAGAATCTGTAATATTATATGCCATGGAGTAAAATAAAATACCTGTACAATTAAACAGTATTTTCACACATCTCTCTCTCTCTCTCTCTCTCTCTCTCTCTCTCTCCCACACACACACACACACACACACACACACACACACACACACACACACACACACACACACACACTGTTGAACTTATTTCTGAATAGAAATGCATAGGATTGTGCTGTTAGCTAAATCTTCATGCATGGAAAAAGCAGCTGGCACTAGGAGGTACTAGGAGACTTGCTGGCAACTAGGGGTCCAATTCTGTCCAACTTTCCAGTGCTGATGCAATGCACACCCTATTGAAACAGCTATGTTCTGCAATGGGTGGACAGTCACAGAGGGCCCTGTGGTAAAGTAATCATATAGAATCATAGAGTTGGAAGGGACCTACAAGGTCATCTAGTCCAAGCCCCTGCCTGTAGCAGGAAATCCTCCTACAGCATCTTCAGCAGGTGCCTGTCAAGCCTCTGTTTGTAGGTCTCCAGTGAGGGAGAATCCACCACCTCCCTTGCCAGACTGTTCCACTGTTGAAGCGCCCCTATCGGCAAGAAATTCTTCCTGATCTCCAGCCGGAATCTCCTCTCTTGCAATTTGTACCCATTGGACCTCGTTCTACTGTCAAAGGTAGATGAGAACAGATTTGTCCCTTCTTCCTTATGACGGCCCTTCAGATATTTGAAGAATGCTATCATATCCCTCTCAGTCTTCTCTTCTCCAAGCTAAGCATACCCAGTTCCCTCAACCTTTCCTCATAGGACTTGTTTTCCAGCCTGATCATCTTCGTTGAATCCTCACCGTGGAGCTGCATTGCAGCTGCCTCAGTGCTGGAAAGTTGGATATGATTGTGACCTAGGTGGACTACCAGGAGGTAAAAAAAAAAATCTTTTTTTAAAAAACAACACTGGGAGGTAAGAGGAAAAAACAAGATTTTTAAATACCTCTTGCTATCTTTTTGATTTTCCCCCCCCCCCCATTGCATACAATGCATGCTCCCCCCTGGTGGGAGATAGGATTGGGCTCTAAATTATTCATCATGTGGAAGGTGATGCAGCCTTTGCTGATGAGGCTGCATTTGTTTAGAAATGAGCAATAGCACTCCTGCAGATTCGCAAAGGAGTCTTTTTATCAGAAAGAGCCTTGCGGCCACAGTTTGCAATTGGTAACTATTTATATTAGTGGCGATTGCATCAACAGTAATTATCTTATCAGAGAGGAAAGAAAGGTTAGAAAGAAACTTCACCATTGGACACCTACTGGGTGGATAATTAAGTAGCCCCATGGTTTCTTTCATCACTGCCTTCAATAATAGTTAAATACCAGGGATCCCAGTCATAATCAGACATAATTTGATGAGATATAGGGAAAGGCAGGAACAAACAAAATTCCCTAAAGCACATGAGGAAATTGCACATGCCTTTTTCTCTTTTTTGGAATATGCTGGAATCTCCTGTTGGAATTTATTATCCTGTCACTTCTATAAAAAGCTCTATGCAAAAAGAAAAAGAAAAGAGAAAATCAGTATATGGGGTGATGTAGCCTCCAAAGCTTTCCTCTTTATGATATAATAGAAGAAACATCAATTTAATAATGACATTATCTAACTCCTCACAGGTACATAGACAGAGCTGAAAGGTGTAGTATTTCTCTCTATTCTTCCACTGGGAAAAGTGAACTTCTATAGTAAAAGAACAGGGAAAAGGCAATAGGAAAAAATTTCTTTAACAGCTGTATATAGAATAGTTTTGAAATGTGGGGAACCAACTTATACAGGCCAGTATAAAAAATTATTTTCAATGGCATTTTAATTAATGTCTTTGTAATCATTCTCTTCTCCTGAAAATCATTTGGTGGTGTGGACTTTCTGAAATGATTTTTATTCTGAATATTTTATTGAATTCTTGGTTTGCTTTCAGCTTTCTCTGCTCACCTTCAGGTGAAACAAAAACAGTTGGGACACGATCCTATTCCAGGCCCCTTGTCCTTTCAGCACTTGGTGAGTCACAAGCCACGTGTAGGCCCAGTAACAGTATATTCAAGTGACATGATCCTCACACTCCCCACTCCAGTGTGATTTTAGTACAGTTTTACTTTTAGTACTTCTAAGTACAGTTGTCAGTTCTTTGCAGTGGCATAGCTAGGGCATTTTGCACCTGGGGCTACTTAATTTTTTTACAACCCCCCATGGCAACATTATTCATTCATTCATTCATTCATTTATTCATTCACATTTTATACCTTCAAGGAGCTTCCTTCTAGGAGCTAACAGTGGTGTGCAGTCCTTTGGTCATCACAACAACCCTGCACAGGAGGTGAGGCTGAGATAGTAATCATCATGACGGGAAATGAATAATAATAATGGTCAGAAAATAAATGCAGTGAATATTCCCCCACAAGCAATGGATGAGCGTCTGAATCCTCCCCTGCTATTGCTCCTCTGCACATAGTATTCAATGACATACTGCCCCTGCATCTGGAGGTTCAATGCAGCCAACATGGTTAATAACCACTTTGGTCCACCATATTTAGAATCCACCTTAAAGGTCATCTAAGCCAGTGACCAACTCCACCCAAACTTCCCACCAGTGACATCAACTAGGGTTGGTGTCCCCCAGGGCACAATCCTAACCTGGAGTTAGGCTGGCAGTTAGGCCAGCAAAGTTTGGCTGGCACAAGGACCACCTTAAAGCGCTTTTGGACCACTTGCTGAGTCAGGGAGGATGGCACACATCTGTGTACTGACCTTTGACTCCAAGAGTGATCCAAACATACTTTATGGTGGCCCTTGTGCCAGCCAAACTTTGCAGGCCTAACTGGGTATTTTTTTTGTTTTTGTTTTTTTGGCCATAACTTTTGCTAGCATTAATATATTACACTCTGGGGGTTTTCATTGAATTTCTAGTGAAATTCCACATCTAATGTATACAGCATGATGGTGTTTTTCCTTAAAACTGCGATTTTGAAAATTGTGATTTGTTCAAAAAGTTTTATTTTCGGTTTTTACTTTTTTGGCTATAACGTTTGATGGAATAGATATATTACACTCCATGTTTTTTATTGAGTTCCGAGTGAAATTCCGCATCTAAACAGTATACAGCATGACCATATTACTCCGTAAACTCACGATTTTCAGAATTTGGGGTTCAGTGGTGACTTCCCCTGAAGATGGCACCTGGGGCGCTGTGCCCCCTGCCCCATAGGTAGCAATGCCACTGGTTCTTTGTATTTCTTATCAGAGGCAGAAACAAGTATGAAGTGAATGGTTAATTTTTATCCTTTTAAAAAAGCGTTTGTTCAGTTTGCGGCCTTTCCCACCTCAAAGGCTTCAGATGGAGATCACTGTGTTCATTATGTTCAGGTAGCTTTTGATGTGGGGAGCAAGTCCTTCATCTGTAGCCTGGACTGCTATAAGCCAGCAAGATACATATCTCATGATATGTCTGCTCATGTCTTGTAGGTCACAGCCAGTTAATTGTCCTTCTCATTGTCACTTTGTCCTATTTATCCATAAGTAAAGAGGTGTGACTGACATGGAAACCAAAATGGGCAAAGGACAAGGAAGGAAGGGACTCTAACCACTGTTGTGACTCCCTACATTCAAGGAAACATTTCCTAGACAAGTGGGCTGGCTAGGACACCTGCACATCAGGACATATGCCAATATCAATTGCCTATTAGGAGATACGCCAATATCAGTAGGAGGGCATGACAATATCAGTAAGAGCTCTTATCTCCAGGGGAAGCACAGACTTAGGGAGAGAAATACATATAAGCCAAGTGGGCTCTTTGGGAATGGTTTTTCAAATAAAAGGCAAAAGCAACTGCATAGATGCTGCTTTTAGGATGCTGACCCATCACATGAGCCTCTGAAGGGATGGAAGTACCCAAAATTAAGGAAAGATAAGGAAATCAGAGGAAAAGAATATTCATCACAGGAGCGGGCTATCTTTTTTGCTTTGCCCTTAACATCTCCTCCTGCCACAAGAATAAACTGGGAGAAAAGGTTTACAACTGCTCACCCATTCAGTGCTAAATTGTTGTGGAAGTTCATGTGCTGTTCATATTTTCTAAGGAGGGAGTATGACTGCAACACATTTGCAGATATGGAAGGCCCAGTCTTAAAGCAGACAATCCTCCTTGGACTGCAATCATAGCTTTACCTGGGAGGATTGGATTGGATTGGAGTATTGGAAATCCCACTGGATTTCTTTTTCCAAGTAGACATGCTTAGGGTTGTACTGTTAGTTTTGGGGAGGCAGGGGAGAAGTAGCAGTTTCCTATTGAGCAGCAAAAAAGAAACCAAATTGTGTTGTGTCTAACAGCCATTATCCAACAGTTCAACGTGTAATTTTTTTTTATTAACTATAATGATGTTCTAAGAGAGGTCCATTAACCTTCTGCAGTCTTAGTACTCCAATTAAGCACCAAAATGTCAGTAATTAAATCAGTCTTCCTTTGTGGACTGACTATTTCATTACCAAATGTACCAAAAGGGTACCTATCCCAAAAGGGTTCACAATCTAAAAAATGCAGAACACCACCAGCAACAGCCACTAGAAAAGACACTGTGCTGGGGTGAAGAGGGACAATTACTCTCCCCCTGCTAAATATAAGAGGAATGCCACTTGAAAAAGTGCCTCTTGCCCAGTTAGCAGGGATTAGCATATCACGGTTGCCTCCTCCTTTATACATAGCATAAAGGTTAAAAAAAACTATATATGCAGTATTATCTTCAATTTAGATGTCAAAAGGGTTTTGTGGCTCCCGAGGTTTTCTTTTCTCCGGAAAATGGGTCCAAATGGCACTTTGAGAGTTTAAGGTTGCCTACCCCTGAGCTAAGCCATAACATCTATATATATAAAAGAGAACATGGGTGTGTTTGTATGTGTGTACATGTGTGTGTACGTTTGTGTGTATATATGTTCCGCATAGGCTCCGCAACGCCTGGACCGATTGACACCAAACTTGGCATGCATAAACCTTGCGGCCTGGCAACAAACACCGGGGTGGGGATGCAGGGGGGTGAAATGTAAACATGATCGCAAACGGCCGACATCGGTGTTAAATCCATCGTTTCCGGGGTCACCGAGAGGAGCGGCGATGCCCCCGACGTCGTATGACTCCAAGTTCGTCCCCCCCAGCGTGGGGGGGGGCGAGAAGGGGTGCAAAACAAGCCATCAACTTGGCATGCGTGTGCCTTGCGGTATGGCGACAAACACTGTGGGGGTCAGACCCCCCTAATGCCCCCAGGGGTGGGCGGGCAGGGCCCCCCGTGTGAAAATGGTTGAAAACGGCCGAAATCGGCATCGAATCCATACTTTCCAGGGTCGCAGAGATGAATGATGATGCTCCCGATGCCGTTGGAGTCCGGATTCAGCCCCCCTCAGTGTGGGGGGTGAGAGGGGGTGCGAAACAAAACGTCTGCATTGCCCTGCTGGAACGCCTAGACCGATTAGCACCAAACCCGGCATGCGCAAGCCTTGTGGCCTGGCCACAAACACTGCAGGGGGCGGGGTGTCCTAGCAGCCCCAGGGTGGGGGTGCACAGGGCCCCCCACATGAAAACAGTCGAAAATGGCTGAAATCGGCATCGAATCCATAGTTTCCGGAGTCACCGAGATGAACGGCGATGCTCCCGACGCCACTAGAGTCTGCGTTTGCCCCCCCCCAGGCGTGGGGTGCAAAACAAAATGTCCACCATGCCCTACTGGAACACCTGGTTTGACTGGCACCAAACTTGGCACACATGTGCCTTGCGGCCTGGCGACAAACACTGCGGGGGTCAGGCCCCCCTACCACCCCCGGGGGTGGGGGTGCACAGGGGGCCCAGTGTGAAAATGGTTGAAAACGGCCGACACTGGTGTCGAATCCATAGTTTTCGGGATCGCTGAGCTGATTAGTAAAATTCATTCCTTTTCGTGTCTAATAGAAGCTTGGGATAAATAAATACCCAGGCAATGCCGGGTAAGGAAAAGCTAGTCTCTAATAAAGTATGGGACTTGTGGACTATTAAAGTTTCAAGCACATTTGCAGCCAAAGAAAAAGTATATTTTCATATCTTATGTGGGAAAATGAAGCCAGGGCATCAGTTATGCTTTCTTTTTTCCCAAAAGAATGGATTGACAACCTGAATAATTATAAAGTGCAAGTGAGCATGGTAAGTAAGCCTAACGTTATGTATAAATGACCTAGAGAGAAAGCACAGATGCTGAAATTGTACTTGCCATTTCTCCAAGATATTAATGAAGAGAATGACCTTTTGCTAATGTGGAAAACCTATTATTCCTTGCAGCAGGATGAAAAAAGAAATGAATGAAAGCATGCACAGATCATCGAGTGTATTGCATAATGAGGAAAACGATGTGATGATTTTATGGTCTTAGATGAGCATCAAGTAACCAAGTAACCAAGTAACTGTCATACATGTGAATTATTCAGGCTCAGAAAAATTGAGCACCAAACTTGATGTCTGATGCGTTTGTTACACACGCTTGTGCCATTTGCAGGGATTGGGTGGGGGAGCGAGTGCTACATTATCTATACCAAAAGGAACACAGCAAATTGGAGCAAGATCCACTGTTCTTCTCACTTTACCTAGTTGTTAAACGAAAATTTTTAAAAAAATAGTTGTTAAACAAAATTAGACATTTTTGTCCCATGGTTTTAACCAGCTTCCATGATGAGCTGCACCTGCCAAAATCCTCTTTCTATACATTGCTTAAAGGTATAGGCACTCTGTTCCAGTTTGAATCTGGTAACCCTATTTATAAATCTCCTCTATCTGTACCAAGATCTGGATCCAAATCAGGTCATCTGCATCTGCTATTATATGAAGGAGCAATGGTACAGAGGAAATAATTATGTGTTTATCATCTCGTGTAGATTGATACAAACCACCTGCTGTGAGTGAGCCATAGAGAAAACTAGCAGAAAACTCACTAGGGCTGCAGTAGTACTATACACACTATATAATACTTACTCCTGAGAGTAAGCCCCCTTGTTACTTCTGAGTAAATATGCAGTCATTTCTCAGAGTGCAATCTAAACTGGAGTTAGGCTGGCATAAACTAAACCATCAAAGTTTGGCCAGCACAAGGGCCACCATAAAGCGTGTTTGGACTATTCTTGGAGTCAGAGAGGATGTCTAAACATCTGTGTGCTGGCCTGTCTGACTCTGAGAGCGGTCCAAACAAACTTTACGGTGTCCCTTGTGCTGGCCAAACTTTGATGGTTTATCTTATGCAGGCCTAACTCAGTTTAGGATTGCGCCCCCAGTAAAAACAAAACAAAACTTGGGTCAGTGAGGCAGTCTATTACAATTGCTGTTTTCAGATTGCTACGAGATAAGCTACCCTCTCCCTTCGCCCTCTCTCACAGTGGTGGACATTTGATGTCCCTGACGCTAGCTTCCCTCCCCCCAGCACCACCCCAGCATGCTTCCCAGCATGCTACACTCCATTTTGGAGCAGTCAGACCCTCACATGGTCTCCACTGCTCTCTCACTAAAGAAGGGAATGTGAAAAATGATTAATCTCTTTCACATTCCATTCTTCAGCAAGAGAGGGTCACACTGTGAGCTGAAAATAGCAGTTCTGACTCCCTAGAAAAACTATTTTTAGAACAGGAACATGTTTTTTTTCTCTTTTCCAGAATTCAACAGGGTCCTTCTTATTTGCAGTAGCCATTAGTGTCAAGTCAAATCAGTATATTAAAAAAATCAGAATATAAAAAGTTTGGACCTCTACATAGGATTTTACTGCCAGTGACCACTATATCTCTTTCACTTGTAATATGGGACTATCGGGGACCAGCAGTTTCTGAGGCGCCCCTGACTTACCTGGGGACGAAGCAGGCACCAGGCCAGCCATCCAGGGCTGTCTGCATGCTGTGCAGGGGCCGGCTGGGTTCCGCCACCCAGCAGCTGCTGCCCTGGGACTTCGGGCCCACCCAGTGCTGCCCGCTGTGGGCAAGGATGGCACTCACGTGGCTGGGCCTTCCTCCAGGACTGGGCCCGATCACTTGGTCATCACGCCTAATGACGCAGCGGCCACAACGAGGGCCAGGAAGGCCCAGGGGCCTTCTGTCACAGGCGTGCTGGTGGGTGTCCGCAGTGTGCCTGTAGAGACTGGTGGGTGGCCACAGGGCCGCCCAAGTCAGGCCCCTGCCACTGAGCCTAGCAAAGAGACCTGGCACCCCACACATCCCCTGGGCGGGGGCTGTCGCCACAGACATACCCCCGCCCCCCACAGCAGGGGGGACTGGAAGAGGCAGGAACAGGCAGATCGCCATCCTGCCTGACATCGGGAGGGAGCAAACACATGGGGGGGAGCTGTCCAGTGACACCTGTCCCAGGATTGGACCCAGGCCTGCCAGCCATGCTAGGGAGGTGTGTACAAGGGAGAAAGGGGTGTGGCCCATTGGGTTTAAATCCCCTGGGGCCAGTGATGAGGAACAGAAAGGTCAGAGCAGCAGGTCTGGAGCAAATGCTCAGCTGGCTCACTGACTAGAGACCTGTGGGGAGAAGGGCTAGGGTGGAGCAACCCCCTGCCCCTGATTCCGACCCTCTGAGGCCCGCCCTAAGCCGGGAGGAATGCTTAGAACTCCAACAGCAGGACATGCAGGCAGGAGTTCAACTGGGGCTGCGCCGACACCCCACAAGCCCCGAACAGGGACTAAGAACAGTGGCTTGTTTAAAGGGCTCCTGCAAAGCCCCAAGTTTTGCATTCCAAAGGGAATTTTCTTATTTGAAATATTTTCCCACCTTTCCCCTCCCAACAGGCAGGTGCTCAAAGTGGCTTACAAATTATCTACAATTTCCTCTATCTGGATATTATTAAGGCACATGAACAAATTTTTTTTTTTCAAAACAACCTTTGTTACATGGCCAATACAGTATTTTATTTATTTTACTTGCATGTTTAGTTATGTTTAATGGCATGCAGAAGATTTGCATTTAAAATGTGGTCTAGCTTAGCATATGTGGAATGAGCCAGGCAAAATAAAGAGAGGTTGTATCAATCCTATGTATCAATCCTCCATGTAAGACTATGGACCTTTGCCAACCTCTGCGTGTGTGTTTTCATTCAGACAGTCCCTTGGAGCTTCAGGGACAAATAGCCAGCTCAATGACAAAACGTGATTCAGGGGATCTAAGACTAATGTAAGTCCTTAAAAACATGCCTCTGGGCAGAAGCATGCCTAGAGGCACGCTTTTTCCAGGCAGCTCATATTTTTCTGGAAAGCAGTCTGTTGTTCTTATAGCCATTGACAGCCTCCTTGATTCATGTTAAAACAGCCTATCAAAAACCAGAGTTATTACTGGGAACAACACTGAACTCGAAACAAGTCAAGCAAAGGCAATCAGTCAGCTAACTGTTTTGAAAGACATTTTTCAAAAGGTCTTGACACTGGAAGTCAATTCTTCTCTCAGTATAAACAGAAAGAACATTAAACGAAAATTATGGGACGTATTCATAAAAGTACATCCATAGGTCATATACTTTCAGTGTTTTTTTAAAACAACAAAAACATGAGATTCAAGGTACGGATTTCTACATGGATAAACTCTTGTGAAAAAATCGATGGTTTATTTGGGAAAAAAACCCCTGATAAACAGCTAAGGTTAAGGATTGCACTTGCAGCAGGAATGAGAGAAAAGCCTTTATGAGCATGTAAAGGGCCAAGAATTCGGGAAGAACATATTTTATATAGGTCCATGGAAATAATAAATAAATAAATAAATAAATAACTGCAGTATTTTTCAGATTAGTGCAAGAGATTATTCTGAGATTCCTGGTAATAGTTCCTTGGCCTATCAGTTATCTACTGAAATTTATCATGGGTAGAGTTTTCCCTAGCTTGGATCAATCACATTGCTCGTTGATTGCATCTTCGGGGCATAACTAAGGAAAGTGCTTGGCGCACTGTTTTCCCAGAGGTGGCTGGGGCACAATAGCACTCACCTGGGAGGCAGCTCCAGGGGGTCCCGCAGGGGACTGCAACCAGGCAGGGGGGAGAGGCATGGGCCGGGGAACCTGGAAGCCCACGGGAGCCACAAGAACGCTGCGACGGCACCAGAGCCCGCAGTGAAACCTGTGTGCACCGCCAAGCTGATGATCACGGCCAAGACCGTGGGCACGGTGGAGAGCGTGGCTCCTGCCTGGCCAGCGATTGTGGCGGAACACATGGCGCAGCCTGGCCAGCACTTGCAGTGAAGCCAACAATGGGGCTCAATGGATATGAAGGCGTTGATCAAATTAAACTGCATCTGCAAACAAACCTCTGGCACGGTGAGTCACGCCAAGCTCCGCTTCCCCCCACATATCCGGCAATCACTGGGGATCTTCGCCCCCCCCCCCTGCCACGATGGATATAACATGCACACATCCAGGATACACAGGGCCAAAGACTATCCAGTGTTCAAGCCCTGATGTAGCCGTCCCAGTGAGGTGCTTTGTTCTGTGGTGGTGAGGAAGTCATGGAGACCTCCTCAAGGTAAGGGAACATTTGTTCGCTTACCTCAGGACTGCATTCAGCTGCATCAGCATCAGAAAGTTGGATAGGATCCAACAGCCTTCACAAGTCTCTGAGTACTATAGGGAAACTAAAGATAAACTGTGGCATCTACTTTAGCAACATTTTTAAAAAAGCATTTCTGACATTTTTTTTCTGAAAAGCAAAAGACAACAAATGATGAGCAAACAACAATATTGGAGTGTACTATTTTCATTGATGGTGCATTGATTAATCAGCAGGGACAAAATAAGTGAAGAGGGCTTTCATTGCATTTGGAAATAAAAACAGGTACATTCATACAATATGTACGAAAACATGCACATTAACACCTACATTCAAAGTACAGCTCCTGTGCTTACATTTTTCCACCAGTGCTTCACTCACTGTTCTTGAACATAGGTAATCATGATTTTCAATCCACTAGTCTAATGCTTTGGACAGCCCCCTAGAATTATGTTTTGTCAACTGTTAGTTTGTTCCTTAAGACAATTGATTGTGTTTTGTTTAGGAACGATGTTATGAATCGTCTTGAAACATGAAGTTGGCTTATCCTCTATTTCATCCTCCTCCAGGTCTATTGATTATAGTATTGATCTCAATATTCATTGTGTGTTTGCTCTTTTAGACTAGTTTGCATCATTAACAGAAGGCATGTTTTCATCTTCATTCCCCAAGGTTTGCAGTGGAACAAAACATTACAAACAGCAACATACATATTGCCACTTAACCCAATGAACTTTTTTTTTTTACTCTAATTGATCATTAGAAGTTGGGCTGTGTTTACTATCTGAAGTAAAATCTGAAGAACTATCTGAAGCAAGGGAAGAGATTAAGGTAGGAGCCTAAACACAGATATGTGATAAACCATGGAAGCATTCTAAAACGACATGCCAGGATGGTTCAGGAGTTGGATTTCGACCTGGAAAACGTAAGTTCCAATCCCCTTTCAGCCTTGACGCTTCTTGGATGACCTTGGGACAGTCACTATCTCTCAGCTTCACGTACCTCACAGAGTTTGAGGACAAAAGAAAGAACCACGTACACCGCCATGAGCTCCTTGGAGGAAGGGTGGTATAAACATGTGAAAAATAAATAACTGCTTAAAATAGTTCAGATCAATTTCAGCCATGATTACACATATACCAACCAACCATCGACAAGAGCAGCTGCCTTTTCAGTGACAAGTCTGGAATATGGACCACACAGATACAAATTACACAAACAGACTTATATTTTTTATTCAAATTCTGAGCAGAAAACTGATTTTGTCAGCTCCCTCTGCACCCTCAACTGCACCCTCAACTGCAAAATTTGCCTGGCACAAGGGCCACTGTAAAGCACATTTGGACCACTCTTGGAGTCAGAGAGGCCAGCACACAGATGTGCGCCATCGTCTCTGACTCCAAGAGTGGTCCAAACATACTTTACGGTGTCCCTTATGCTGGCCTAACTCCACATTAGGATTGTGCCCTCAAAAGTAGTTTGCCAAATGTCTCATACTATGCATTCCCTCCTGTGTTGATGGTATTCACCTTTATCTTCATGCTCTTCATCCACAGAACAGGTGGCAAATATAAAGCAAACCTGCAAAATGCTAAAGGCTATTGTTTTATTAGATAAATTTATATTCCCCTTCTTCATATTTTTTTCAGGAACTGACAATTTTAAAAGAAAGGAAAGTAGTATGGGCAGAATGAGTTTATAACAGGAACAAAGGGGGAAAGGATAACATTTCACACAAGACAATGGAGGGTGGGCGAGTATTTGCTGTTGACTAACTTTAAAAAGCTCTTTGAAATAAATAAGCTCATAACTGAATTCAGCAAAAGGAGACAGGAGGGAGAGATTTATATAGAATTATTTCAATTAATGAATGGTCCTAATGGTCTGTAAATTAACTTGGTTTGTGTTAAGAAAAAATGTATTTTAAAAAAATCTTACAGCAGCAGTCTATGCCATACAAATCGATCAAAACCTTCTGTGCAGTGATACAATTGCACCAACATGGGGTCTGCTGCATCCCAGAGGCAAGTGGCGCCAGAGGTCGGGAATCATCGGATATAAGTGAGCTACTTAACAAACTAGAAAAGGACTGCTGATTCCCCGCCCCCATATTTACCTGTAGAAAAAAAGAGTCTGAGCAAGGGCAGGGCAAGGGATCCTTCCAAGAACACACACACAGCAGCAGATCGTTAATAAATGCAGCCCTCATGGTCCTGGTTTCTCTTTACTTACCTTTTCTGGACTGTCTGGTCTCCTGCTGGCCCACAGTATGCAGCTCCCTGTCAGAAGTGCTTTAAGCGTTGGGCTGGTGGGGCTCAAATTGGGCTCAGGAAACTGAATCCTAGCCTGTGTTGGAGCAGGCCGGCCGACTGGCCTGCACTGCATCTTATTTAGGCTGGGAAGCAACTGGATCTCACTTCAAGGTAAGAGGACATTGTAGGGTAAGCCCTAGCCAGCCCTACGGGGTTGCTCGGATCTGCGGGGTTTACATCAGCAAAATCGCTGGTGCAAATAAAAGTGGCCAAGATCAGGCCCAACTGCTCCGGGGACAGGGGGTTAGGATCCAGCCTAATGGTCAGATCCGCACTCCAATCCACCCCTGGGCCAGCCCGCCCACGGAGCTGCTCTCTCTCTCTCTCTCTCTCTCTCTCTCTCTCTCTCTCTCTCTCTCTCTCTCTCTCTCTCTCTCTCTCTCT
>JAJKFI010000363.1:383272-444858 GCA_029204185.1 Lerista edwardsae
GAGTGCGCCACGCGTGTGGCATCGGGCATGGGGCCCTTAACTGCTTAACGCTCCACGATGCGGCAAGAGTGCGCCACGCATGTGGCATTGGGCATGGGCCCTTAACTACTTACTGCTGCGCGATGCAGCAAAGAGTGCGGCATCGGGCATGGGCCTGCTTACTGCAGCAAGGAGTGCGCCACACATGGGGCATAGGCCCTTACCTGTTTACTGCTGCGTGGTGTGGCAAGAGCGCGTCATGCGTGTGACATCGGGCAGGGGCCCTTGCCTGTGGCATGGGCATAAAGGCTTGAAGGAGGCTTTGGTGTGCATTCGGAAGTCAGCTAAGGCACAGAGTTACCCATCAGCAGGCCCACAGTTGTGGGCAGGGAAGCTCCTGACCTTAAGCCTTAGCCCATCCCAGATGCTTTCTGGCCGGGGCGGGCGCGTGGGTAGCTGCTTCCGCCCCTGCGGGGGTTGGACCAAGAAGGGCTATGCCCATGGGGCTGGCCTGGAGTCAGAATGTTTTGCCTACCAAAGGGGGGTCGGGCAGCGTGTGCCCCCCCTTCAGTTAAGGCCTCATCCCTTTGCCTGCCTCAGTTAATTGCCAGTGGTCCCTAGCTCTGTCCTATGGGGTGCACCACGCGTGTGACATCAGGCATGGTGTCCTCACCTGCTCACTACTGCATTGTGCGGTGAAGAGTACGCCACATCTGTGGCATCGGCCATGTGCCCTTACCTGCCTACTGCCTTGTGCAGCAGCACGGGGAGGACCTTCCCCCCCTTTATTTTGATGGCCACAGGGTGTGGCATGTAGGCCTGGTACCTTTATTTATGTGAATCGCCACGTTGTGTGGCTAGGGGCATTCTGCCCCAATTGGTTGCGGTGCTCACTACACTGTCTGCTTGCCCAGGCCTGTGGCCTGAGTCCCTCCATGGCCTTAACAACTGCTTGGCTGTCCAGGCTGGGTCCCCTGTATTCACACTCTGGTTTTTCATTCAGGTTGCTTCAAGAACCAACACAAGTGCTGATTGGGACTCAGCTGGGGCTAGTCACCAGTGCCAGGGTTCACTGGGCCGCCAGGCGAGGCATGAAGCAGGGACAGTTGCTCCCCATGGTCTCAGAATTTTTAAGGGCAAATCCGCCCCACTCCAGGTAATAGTAATCCACTGGGCAAAATGACCTGACCCTGGGAACCAGGCTGTCTTTAAGGAGGCAAGCCTGTAATGACATTAGGGTTTTGTGGGACTGATCCCGGGATTAGTACTGGTTTGGTCCAAGCTGTTACAGCGCAGGATCCGGAGAGGGGCGGCTTCCATGCCGCATAACGAGCGCGCACAGAGAAAAGTAAATTGGTAAGTGGGCAGCTTTGTGCAGCAGGCTGGCGGCCTGGTCATTCAGCACCCTGCAATTGTGCATTCTTCTCCTTCTCTGTTTGAGGATGACGGGGTCCACTTGCTGGAGGACGGAGCAGATATTTTCCTCGGAGACCTGCAGAGGAGCCTTCATGGCCTTTTGTTCCGTTGTGGGAGGGGTGGGTGTCAAGCTCTAGGCTGACCCCCCCCCAGTGGCAGGTTAGCACGGGCACAAAGGCTGGAAGGAGGCTTTTGGTGTGCATCCGGAGGTCAGCTAAGGCACTGAGTGACCCATTGGCAGGCCCACAGTTGCTGACCGGCGCGTGGGGCTGGCAGGGAATCTCTTAGCCTCAAGCCTTGGCCCCGCCCCAGATGCTTCCCGGCCGGGGCGGGGCCTGCCGGCCTGCTGCCTCCACCCCCACGGGGGTTGGGCAATGAAGGGTCACGCCCCAAGGGGCTGGCCCAGAGCCAGGATGTTTCGCCCGCCAGGGGGCTGGCCGGCGGCTGGACCCCCACCTTCAGTTAAGGCCTTGCCCATTTATCCTGCTGTGATTAATTGCTGCCGATCTCCGGCTCCTCTTCTTTGTGATTTGTTGCAATAAAGTGGCCCGTTCATCCATACGCATCTGTCTCTTGTGGCGTCATTGGGGGGTGCACAGCTAATAAACAATCCTATACAAGGGAACTGGGATTCAGCTAGTGAGGACTTCACAATATGGCTTGCTGTTGGTACTTGAAAATTCAGAGAGCTGTTGAAATCCACCTGGATTTGGAGGATGTTTTCAACTAAACCCTCTGCTTCTCAAACCATACCACTTAAGCTATTGTAAAAACACTCATTTCTCCCGATTAAATTTTACTTGACAGGCTAAGATTTCACTGTACAGGAAAAAACAACAAGAAAGAACTCTGTTTCATAAGAAACAATATTCAAAAGGACTAAATTCAAAGTACCACTATTCCTGCTCCACGTTACTTGTCTTGGTACAGGGATTGCTTAAATCTGGTTTAATAAGCCTCTATGCTGCATCCAGAAAGCGGATTTCCACACTGTAATCCCACACTGGGTGAAAAATTGGAGCAAGTTCGCATTAGCCTTTTAATGAGGCACCTAGTGAATAAAGCCTCTGTTTGCTTTTAGAGGCCACCTGAGTAGGCAGTCTCTTCTAGCCTTCTCTTGTGCTATTCACCACTTTTATCTGCTGCAGCCTTGGTGTTTGTTTCCACTGGACTCAGGGAACCAGGAAGATGCTGCTTTGCTGTTTGGCTTCCCTCCCTGTTTTGTGTGATATCAATTCCCTTTTCCTGGAAATCTCCTTAACAAATGTGGACAAGAAGAGTTAACACCAGAGATAACAAAGATGAGAAACAATCAGGCGATGACTTAACATGATGCTAGCAAAACTAGTGCAGCAAAAGTGAGTACAGTACAGTACAGTGCAGAGGGCACTGGTGGCCCTCTGCTTGTGGAAGGATAAAGCAAAGTAGGGTTAGAAACTAGCTTTCTAACAGCATGTAACTACTTGTACTGGTTGTCTGAACTTGTGGATACAGTACTACAGGCAAAATGAGGCATCTTAGTTCCTTAGCATTTTCAATATTTATAGTATGATCCTGCTAATATTAACTACTTTTAAGTCCCACTGTTTGTTAGAACACATGCTTAATCCTGTATTGATATCAGTGATTCAGAGCTCAATCTTTCCAGCACTGACATACCTTTGCCAATGGGGCATGTGCTTCATCCTGCTGTGGGGCGGGGGCAATCATAGAGGCCTCCTCAAGGTAGAGGAATGTAAGCTGCATTACCCTTACCCCAGTGCTGGAAAGTTAGTTAGGATTGTGCCCATAGTACTTAATCAGACTTGGAGCTGTAACTTAGCTAATAATGTTGATTGTGGGAGGAGCACAATCTTTGTACAGAGCATGAAGATTTATAATATAAGTCATTTGATCTTCAACATAGATGCAAATATGTAACACATGGCACGAACACTATGTTTATAATAGAATAGATCCTTTATTGTATATTAACGTCTTCCAAAATGACTAATATCCCAATATCTGGGCCACAAAAGTTATAGTTAAGGGTCAACACCTAATGTAATTGCACATAACATAACTTTACATAATGTGAAATTAGCAGATACTCATTAATTCTTTCCAAATTGTATTATCACACATATCTTCCTGAGAACCAAATTTTGAATGTTCTTGTGGTAAATGATTATTTATTTCCTTCAGGATTTAGATTTTGCTATTTATCAGAATTAGAGCTATTATGCAGACTGTTCCCCATGATGTGCCTAATTAATTTACAGTATTAAAAATTCATCATACTTTGTTCAGATCAGGCAAGCCAAAACCTTTTAATTTCACAGTGCTCAGAAGATTAATTCTTTTTCTACTACTGTAAGGGCTAATAATTATTCATATTACCCAATCAGTAATCATCACTTTTTCCTTTGCAAAATTGGCTTTGATCCACTTGCTTTCCAGTATGTTTAAAATGTGATATTGTAGAATTACCTATATAGTTTATATTAGCTATAATTTATTAATCTGCTGCTCCTTCTCTTAAAGGAGAAGTGTCACGTTTAAATAGGCCACACATGAAGAATTTCAGTTTTGAGGATGTAATCCTGTGCAGACCTCCCTTGGACAGTGTCCAATAGGATGCGCCTTCTGAATAAACAGTAATAAACAAAAATAATACTGAACAAGTTCAGGCTGCACTCAAAGGACAGAATAGGAAGAAATGACCAATTTGGCTTACAAATATTACATCTTCTTTAAATAATGCAATCCAGCACAGGCCTCAGAACACCTCCTGGATGCAAGTGGAAGTTGCACTCACAGACTGGAAGTGGCTTTCAGTCACATTGGAGAGGGGTTCTGAGGAGGCAGAGATGCCCGTGGAGTGGGCATGCAGGCCCGGCATGGCTTCCCAGGGGCCCTGGCACATTCCCAAGTGGGTGGTGCCATGACCCTGCCCCCATGGACTCCAGTCTCCATGGATTTTGGTATCTGCAAGGGATCCTGAAATGGATCCTCCACAGATATTGAGGGCCGACTGTACTGGTTTCTACAGAATTGCAAAAGGGATACAAACAAAATAATCAAGCGGTTGGTGCAACCTCCCTGCATGGAAAGTTTAAGGGCTGAATCCTATCCAACTTTCCAGCACTGATTCAGTTGTGCCAATGGGGCATGTGCTACATGTTGCCATGGGGGGGGCAGACACGGAGGTCTCCTCAAGGTAAAAGAACATTTGTTCCCTTACCTCAGGGCTGCATTGTGGATTCATCCGTGGTGGAACACTGGATAGGATCCTAAGGCATTTAGGACCTCAGGGTAAAAAAAGAAAAAAAAATCATAGGCAGACATGTAACAGGTATGCATCACTTAACAACAGAGTTACATTTTAAGCAATGCCATCATCATGTGAAAAATCTATAAAAACCTTAATGATGTTGGTGGCTTCCTTAGGAGGTCCCAGAATCCTCCTGGTTGCACTGGGCTTCCATGGGTGTATGAATAGGGTTACCAGACACAAACTGGGAAAGTTTGCCTATACCTTTAACCATTGTATAGAAGAGGGAATTTTGGCAGTTGCAGCTTTTGAAACCCGTCCATGATAAGCTGCACCTGCCCAAATTCCCCCTTCTATACAATTATTAAATTCCCTCTTCTGTACAATTGCATGGGCACTCTGTCCCATTTGTATCTGGTAACCCTATGTAAGAAACCCTATGTTTGGCCACAGAAGACTCTGAATGCTACTTCCAGTTTTTGGAAACAAGCAGAACGTAATTTTCCAAAAGCTAGAACTAGCTTCCAGCTGGCCATTCTGAGATACGTGGAGGCAAGGCATGGCCCAGACAAGGCAACTGGGGCCTTCTAAGGAAAACAGGAAAGAGTTTACTGTAAAGCAGTTGAAACTGGAAGCTGCTTTAATGGAAAATGATGGACAGTCAAGTGTAGTCCGTCATTGGTTGGAATGTCACTAAGCAACACACACCTGTAATAGACCTTTCCAAACATGCCTTGTGATAATTTGTTCTTCGTGACTCAGAAGATTAAAGCTCAGCATAATCCAAGGAAGCTGTAGATTCAAGGCAGGCAAAAAAAAAAAAGTTTTTGTGCACACAACAGCTTAGTCCCAGAATCTTCTGGAGCAATTGTGTGTAGTATGGAGCAATTGTGTCTTCATGCTTTACCCTCTCAAACCATCAGGCTGTGACTGCTGGAAACAGGACCTTGTATTAAATGAGCCTTTGCTTGGATGCATCATGACTATTCTTAGGTTCTCACGATCAGAAGCAAATAGCTTCAAAAATACATTTTTAACCCACTGATTAAAATTTTTCTCTCAGTAATTGAAGAGGCACTCATGCCAAATCAGAGGCATATCGCTGATCTGGTGCCTGCCATGAGTGCTGTTGGGGGAGGTGGGCTCGCCAATTGTGTGCTCGCCAATTGCTGCTCTGACTCGGGAAGCAATTGGTGTGTGCACGCCCTCTCCCATGGCTTCCCAAGTCGCAAAGCCCCAGCAACACATTGCCTTGGCTTCTTGATGCCAAGATGGAGATGAGCACCGCCCCCTAGAGGTTGGTCACGACTAGACCATTCGGTTATGGTGAAACATTTACCTTTTACCATAAGACTGGCATCTTTATTTTCTGCTTAATACTGCTAAGTCCTACAATTCCTGGAATAAACAAGTACCCACTCTTACATTAAAATTTGATTTTCAGTTCTGTAGATGTAGTCCTCCTCCAATCCTACAAAAGAATTCATGAACAATTCATAGTAACAGCATGTTCCAACTGGGTATGTAATTTTGTAATGAGAAACGAATTGCTTACTTGTACCATAATGAGTTCTCCGTGCCAAAGAAACTAAGGGCACAATCCTACCCTGGAGTTAGATTGGCACAAGAGACTTGTGCTAGCCCAGGAGTGTCACATATGCACCTTAAGCACATTTGGATTACTCTTCAAGTCAGGGCAGTCAACGTACATCCATGTGCCGGCCTCCCGACTCAAAGTGTGTTTGCACCACTCTCTACGGCATGATTGTGAGACACCTGGGCAGGCATAAAGAACTTGTGCCAGTCTATCCCAGGTTAGAGTTGCACCATAAATGATTTAACCATACAGTGCATCAAATGGTAGTTTACTGCAACATATTTGAAACGAAAGGGAATATATGTAGAGGCTAGATAATGAAGCAGGCCAAGATAAAATATGTGCTCATTGCCCTCTCAGACACAGAAGGAGAATATCCACAAGTGCTATGAAAGATCATTGTTATTCCTGGAACTGATCCACTTTTTTAAAGTGTATTAAAATAAATATAACATTACAGTGGAATGAGAGTTCAATCCTGAGCCCAATATAACTGCCAGTACATTTGTACTGCTGGTTCTGAGTGTTGTAAACATGCCTTAAAGTATGTTTCTGGCACCTGAGGAGTGCTGGTGCTGGGCCTCAGAGCCCAGAAGCTGTGCAGAGTAGTGAGTTGTAAGTCTTACTGCTGCTCTGTGATGCTGCTTTCTGGGGTGAGGAAATCTATAGTCTACTCCAAAAATGAAACGCCATAGCTTTATTCAGCAAGTTACAAAATTGACCTGATTAGGGCTGTAATCTTGTAGTGGTGCTGGGCCGATATAAGGCACATCTGTACCAGAGAAGGTGGGTCTGGGTCTGCAGAGAGAGTTACATCAACCCATGGTAAGTCGGCGCTGAGCCAGTCAAGTTCAGCTGGTGCAGGGGCTTGGAGAAGATGGGGAAGGTGGGAGGAAGGCAGAATGTGGCATGGGAAGGGCGAAGAGAGGGCGGCCCCATGGTTGGGCTGGCCCAAGGAGGGGTTGAGCACAGATCTGGCAGTTAGGTTGGATTCTAACCTCCGTCCCTGGTGAGTCGGCCCAGATCAGTGGTGGGATTCAGGGGGTTCGCCCAGGTTCTATAGAACCGGTTGTTAAATGGCCGGGCCCCGCCCACGCGCTCACCTCGGCTGGCTTCGGGGTTTTGGTTTTTTTTTGGCTCCGGCTATGACGTCATAGAACCGGTTGTTAATTTATTTGAATCCCACCACTGGCCCAGATGCAGGCTACTCATATTTGCGCCAGCAATTTAACTGACACAGATCTGAGCAACCATAAAAGGCTGGTTGGGGCTTACCCTGGCGTAAGGGAAAAAAATCTCCTTACCCTTAAGCGAGCTCAATACCCGGCCTGTATTGGATAAGCTATCTGGCCTGTTCCAATACAGGTTAGGATTGCGCTGCCAGTAGTTTCAGGAGAATACATTAAAATATGGCCACTACACATGGAGGTTTCCATATTTCACAATTCTGAGAGCTGGACATTTTTTAAATGAGCATTTGCTTTTATTACTGCTCTATAGTGGTATTATAGAGCACTGTAATGGTTTTTACAATAGCAAAAATAAAGTAGTTCCTGAAGAAAAACTATCAGTTCTCAGAAGTGGATCTTCAAGGACTATTCAGCCACCTGAGAAGTCCAAATTAAATCTAATTAGGCTGATAAGCAGCCACATTAATCTCACAACTGTTGTAAAAAAAAATGGTCAGGCTGCTACAAATAACAGACATGACAATATTTCAACTGTGTCTTAAAAGAAATCACTCCAAGAGTAGTGCATTTGCAACACTCAGAATTTGGCAGTTATTTTTTGGTGGGCACTGGGTGAAGTCAACCCAGCCTGCCTACCAGTTCTCAAAGTACAGCAGCACCAAGGGACAGCTGATCTTTTGGTGTGTGTGTGCCTCCTGATTGATTCCTTGTTCAGTTTTGTTTTGGGCACTGCCCTCTATCTAACTGGGCACTGGGCGAAGTCAGCACAGCCTGCCTACTAGTTCTCAAAGTACAGCAGCACCAAAGGGGCAGTTATGGATCGATTTGTTGTGAGGAGACCTCTAGGTCTCCTGCTGACAGTGGAGGAACACCATCCTCTTCCTCCTCACCATCCCCCTCCTCCTTAGTGCTTCTTCAAGAAGGATCAGAACCCTCAACCAGAGAAAGTCAAGCCCCAGACTCCGTAGAAAAAGTGGTTCTGCCTCCACCTCAACTGCAAAACAGGAGCAAGCTAGTCAAGCAGTCAGGCACACAAGGAAGCGGCGTGTGGGTCAGAACTTTCCAACCTCTTTGGGTCAAAACATATCCCTGGCTGGAATACAATAATTCTCCAAATGCAGTGTTTTGTAGAATGTGCAAGTTGGCATTCGAGCAACACTGTGTGACCTTTTCCAGTAAACTGCAGTTGAGTTTCATTGAAATGGGCTTCTGTGGCTAGAAGAAGAGCCTGAAAGGTTCAGGAAACATGGAAGAACTGAATGCCACAGGGAATCCATGTTCAAAACCCGGTCTGCACTCTTTCTGTCAAACTCGGTGGACAGTCTGGTTTCCTTCCCTGTCATCAATCCTCTCCAATTATGCAGAAATCTCACAGGTTTGGGTGGAACTCACGGACTCACTCTGACGCTGTTCTCAAAGCCAAAAGCTTAAAGAAACTTATGAACAAGTTCGACTTTTTCTTCCACCTGTCTGTGCTCTGCAGATCTTCAGTTATCAACTGTCAGTGTCAACTATCTACATAATAGTATCTACTATCCGTGCTTCAAAGCCAATCACTTCACTTTCTGCAGGGCGAAAGCATGATCTCCCTGCTAACTGGGCAAGAGGGACTTTTCCAAATGGTGTTCCTCTTGGGAGAGTAGAATAGAATAGAAATACCTTTATTGGCATACAAATACAAACAGAACAATACAACATAGAATATTTACATAAAGTCTAACACAAAAGACTCTCTAACGACATTATACTTCACAATGGCGCAAAGGAATATAGCTAGTTGCTTCAAAAGTTTTGGATCAGACCACATAAAATAAGTTTTAAGTCGGACATCGTCCAAAGACCCAGAGTACTGTGGTGGAATAGAAGCATAAAAAACTTTGCGTGGAACAACATGAAGAGGACAATGAAATAGTAAATGAGGTAAAGATTCTATCACTCCCAACTGACAGGGACAGATTCTGTCCTTGTGGGGAATTCCTCTATATCTCCCCTTCAACAGCCCTCCTTTCCTCAGCATGGGTCAGTAAAGAGATATAGTCAGGCATTTTCCCCACCACAATGGGTAAATTCCAATACAGCGGGGAACAGGTCCTATTGGCGGCACATAGCAGGTCCTGTGCCTGAATATCTAACAATTTTTGTTTAACAATACTAAAGGCTGCAGATAGGGGAACTGTCCCCAATAGATCAGGATCTAAACCAATCTGTTTGATTTTACTTAGCCATACACCAGCAGGACAGTCTTTTGTAAGAGTGTAAGAGTCTTTTTTGAATTGATATAATAGACTGTTATGGGAGGTATTAAAATATATTTTCAGCTAATACTTGGACGTCCTAAGCCAGGCTAGAGTCTCAATCTTGGACTGGCCAGATTCGAGACAAAGAGATGCGTATGATACACATTTAGGTAAGGCCAGAATTTTCCTAAGGAAAATGGATTGAATTAATTCCAAGGAATGATGGTATGCCTTTATCCATATTGGAATCCCATAGAGAATTTGAGAAATAGGTTTGGCATTAAATATTGTAAGGGCGGCCAGGATTAGATGGCCTCCCTTATTATAAAAAAACCTAGTTATAGCCAACATGGATATCTTTGCAATGGCTAACACCATTTGAATAGTTGGAGGAAAATAGCTGTCCAGGAATAGTTGGCGGAAAATAGTAAGCCCAGATATTTAAAAGATCTAACCTGTACAATGGCATGTCCATTAGAGGACCACTTATAGGTTTTCCTAGATTTTGAAAAGATCATTATCTTAGACTTCTGGTAGTTCAGCTGGAGTTTGCTCTGAGCTAAATACTCCAAGCATTTGTTTATCAGCCTTTTTAATCCCAAATGAGAGCGTGAAATAAGAACCGCATCATCAGCGTAGAGTAGAATTGGCACTTTGCAATCCCCTAGTTGGAGGGTGGCCGTCAACACCAGATAGTACTGGGGCAAGGTCATTTAAAAATAAATTAAATAATGTGGGGCCCAGTAAACAGCCTTGCTTCACACCTTTATTTGAAGGAATAAAATAAGGATGCCATCCCAGGAGCATCTGATCTGGCAAGAGGTGTAAGAATACAGGCGCTTAATAAGGAGGAATAAGTTGGAATCGATCCCCATATTTTCTAACTTTGACCAAAGCAGAGTTCTATTCACACTGTCAAATACCGCCTTTAGATAGAGAAAGGCGACAAAAAGTTTAGATTTATTTTTAGTAGAATGTTTATAGTTCAGATGAGATAGAATTAAGCAATGGTCCAGTGTAGCAAAACCATGCCTAAAGCCAATTTGTTCGATACCTAAGATTTCCTTCTGAATATTCCAGATGTTCAAGTGGGCCAACAGATATTTGGCATAAAGTTTACCAATTATCGAAAGAAGGCTAATAGGCCTATAATTCTCAGGTTGGCATGGATCACCTTTTTATATATGGGGACCACAATAGCTTGACGCCATGCTGCTGGAAATATTCCTACCGAATTAGCAATTGTAAAAAGCTCAGCTAAAATTGGCGCCCAAAATTCAGGATCTGAATTTAGCCATTCCGCTGGGATCTTATCAGGACCAGCTGCCTTACCAAGTTTAAGCGAGGCAATCAATTCCTTCGTTTCTCTTGGGGAGACAGGTGGCCACTCAATACAGACAAGAGGGCCCTTAACTTCCTCAAGTGGAGGGACCGCATTATCAAAAAAGAGGTTGGTAAAATGTTGCTTCCAGCTATAAAGTGGAACCGCCCTAGGATCATGACCTTTGCTTTTAAGTGCCCCTGCCACCATCTTCCAGAAGGAGCGGGGATCAGGATGAATCACCGCCTGATATAATTTATCCCATTGATCTTTCAAGTATTTATCTCTCTTAAGATTAACTAATTCATTCAGTTGGGAATTGAGTAAAACATACTCTCTTAATGCTTCCTGTGAGTTCAAAACCCTAAACCTTCTGAAGCTGTTTCTGGCAGCGGCTTTTGCTTGTCTACAATCATGGTCAAACCAGCCTGCACTGCCTGGATGTAAATTAGGCTGGGAGTCGGCTGGAAAGGGGGCTAAATTGGATAGTATGAAGTCCATTAGTTTTTCATAAGCCGCTACTGCCACAGCAGGAGAGTTCTCGGTGTTAATAGAAGACCAAAGGGAAGAGATGTTTGGGCTTTCCAACAGCTGATGGTTTCTTTGGAGCATAGCATTGTTCCAGGGCAATTTAGTAAACCGAGAGTAATTGTCCCTCTTCACCCCTGCACAGTGTTTTTCTAGTGGCTGTTGCTGGTTGTCTGCCTTTTTTTTTAAGATTGTGAGCCCTTTGGGACAGGGAGCCATTTAACTTTATTATTACTATTTGCCTGCAAACCGCTTTGTGAACTTCGTGTTGATTGATTGATCTCCACGCTGGTCGAAATGCTGCTTGGATTCAGAGGGCAGTTCCAACCTTTCTAGGCCAACATCACTTCCAAATCCAAGTCCCTGTCGATTACCCGGCCAAAGCTACCAAGGAGAAGGATGATTCCTGCTCGATTGGCTGACATGGCAAACAGAGATGTGTGCCCCTTCAAATCCCCCAGAAAATGTATACCAGCAAGTGTTCCCCAAGGTTGTTGATATAATTGTACAGTGCATCAGGACCCAATTCCAGTCTTAGACGTTTAACCTCATGGCCAAGGCATAGAAATTCCTCATTGGGACTGAACCAGGGTTTCATGAATTCAGAGAGCATTTCAAAGATGATGTGGATGAAGGACAGGTTGTCTTACACCGGGACATGTTGTGCGATATTTTAAGACGTAGGAATGAGACCATGGGCAACGTGGCTTCCGTGGTCGACTTCTTAAACCAAGACCCCAAAGTCAAGGGCCTGCTCCCAAACTTGGTGACATTCCTCCGACAACTGCTCACACTCCCTGTGTCGACGTCAACCTCAGAAAGATCGTTTCAGAAAATGATCTGAAATGTTTCTGAAAGACTGAAAAGCTTCCTCAGGTGAACCATAACCCAGCAGCGCCTGAACCACTTAGCCATACTGGAAGTGCATGATGAGCTGGCCGATGCAGTCGACCTTGAGATGATTGCTGAGGAGTTCATTTCTAGGAAAGACATATGGAAGGCGACCTTAGCAATGAGCCCCCTGACCTGAATCTTTGTTCTTCACACCAGTTATTTTGGGGGGGCATCTCACATTTAGTGAAGAGGCTGTACTGACTCATTTGATAGTGCTTCGACACAAACCAGTATTGCAGGACCCAAATTAATCAGAGTCCCGAATCCCACTGTTCCCCTGCCATTGCGGCACTCCCCCAAATGAGGATTATCTCCTCAAGGGCCACGCTGCCTCACCATGCTGGCCTGCCATTGTGGCACTCCCCTTCCCTGTCCATTCCTCACTACCATGTCAAAGTCCCAGTCCTCGGACTTGGTGCCTCAGGGTCAGGCACTCTGCCACCTTTGAGAGTGTCCTGCACCCTTCAGAAGTACCTCTGCCATTGTAGCATCACCTCCCTGTCTGTTCTTCCCTACCACGACAAAGTCCCAGCACACTATCCAAAAATTTGTATAAAAACACGTAACACCACAATTTGCTATTTTAATCAAGAAAGTTTGGCGAAAAAACACAAAACTCACCCCTAATCCTTGCTTTAGAAGGACTGCCTAGAAGGACTGACACTATTCAGGGCTGGAAAAGGAGATGGGGGGTAGAAATGATGCAGACACTGTTTGTGTTCAATAAATGTAATCTGCATGTACATTTAGATTTATGTAATTTAATTCGAAAGTGCTATTTTACTACCGTGTGGGCATGGCTATGGTGTGTGGCCGTGGCTACATCAAGGGGCGTGGCTATGGTATCTCATCCACCGGGTACCCCCAATGTTGAAATCAAGTTGGCTCCCTTTGTCTAGAAGTATATTATGGTGAGCTTTAATGATGTATGTACCTTTAGACTTAATGATCTTTGTACCTTTCTATATAATACATTTCTATATAATACAGAGCTGTTTTGCAATTTTAAACTTTCCAGGATTAGTGAGATGGAATTGAAGATTGTATTCTGATCATAAACACAATCATGTTCATCATAAAATTGCACTCAGCTCTGCAATTCTTTGAACAGTAATGCTCCTCTACATCACATGTAAACAACAAGGCTGAGGGTGCAATCCTCAAAGCACCCTTGGGCCAACGCTAGCAGCTTATGGCAGCCCAATGGCACCAGCACTGATGTGTGAATGCCGAACAACACCCGTGTGTCGGCGCTGGTGATAGCAGCAGTTGGCCCAAGGGTGCCGGCCCAAGGCCACACTGCACTGCTCGTGTGTCAGCCGAACTAGGCTGGCACAAGAGTGGAACTGAGCGAGGCGGGAAGCATGCCAGTCCAGGGAGGGGGGTGGAGCAGGATGCTGCCAGTAGCCTCTGTCCCCAGGCTGCACAGCCCTGATTTGGGCCATGTGGCATCCTTAGCTAAATAGGCATGTACGCATCTTCTCAAATTTAAACGAGAATAAGAACGGTACAAAGCAAATACAATACCGTTTGCATTTCCAGTCATGAGATACTGTGGGAGGGGAATAGAAAAATAGCATTCATAAAATAGTATGCCTTAAGTAAGTAACCCCGCTTCAGTCCCTGGCAGCAGCACAATCCTGGGGATCAAGTTGCTGCTATTCCCTATCTCACCCCTTAAGGAGATAGAGATGAGTGCTTTTCTGGCTGATGGGTCATAACCCACCACTTTACTCATCTAGGCTGTAATCCTATCTTAGTTGTTGGAAACAAGCATCTAAATATATTTATTCAAAATTAGTAATAAAATTGGGAGATGCATGATGGACCCCTTGGATTATGCTGGGTGTTGTAGGTGGTGAGGGTGTTGTGCCATGTGATAGACTTCAAGCTCAAGGGGTAACTAGCCATTTAATTATCCTTGAGCCAGACAGATTCTAGTTCTGGCAGAATCCTCCTTTCATGCATAAGCTTATATACACTTACCAGGGAGTAGGTGTCATTGAACCCACTTGAAGTAGACATGCATACAATTGGGCTGCTACTTTCCTAATAGTGCAATCCTTTGCATGTCTACTCAGAAGTAAGTTCTACTGTGTTTAATGAGGCTTCCTTCCAGGAAAGTGCCTTAGGAATGCAGCCTAATGGTGCACAACAAATCCCTGGGTACACCTGCCATATGTCATCATTCTGGCTAAATACCCTACCTTAAGATGAGTCTGGTGTAGGCAAAAACAAACAACAAACCCACCCCACCAAGGCAAGAAGCAAAAACATTTCAACCTGGTCGCCAAAGCTAATCTCAGACTGTGCTGTGGGTTGAGAGTGGGTTGCATGAGGCTTGAAGATGCACTGTTGCTGAGGCTGGGCACTAGGACAGCAGCTTGAATTCTTGCAGTGGCCTAGCTAGGGGTGGTTTTTTGTGGTTGTTGAAAACCACCTTTTGGGTATTAATCACCTTTCGCCAGTTGGGGAGATGAAAGCAATGTGGAGGCTCTCTTCTGAAATTTTAATCACCTCAACTGGCTCCGGTGGCAAAGGGGAGAGTCACATGGCTTACATGGCTCAGTTAGGCGCTGTAAAAGACTGAAGATTTTGCACCCTTCTTATACCACTGACTCCTTGCCACAGATGACCTTGGGTGCCCCCCTTGCCTCATCCAGGATCTGGATGGGGCAATGAACACCTTCAGTGTCATGGTGGAGAGTGGCAGCATTCTGTAGCATCCTTGAAGCAAACCTTTGTATTGAGTCACTTCACAATTTCATAGCAAGAAACCCATTTGTTAGTCTTATCTGTATATTCTCAATGAGGAGCTGTATTTCAACTGACTTTACCCCGCACAACGCAAAATCACGACACGAGACCAGAGCTGGGGTTAAACAGGGCCACTTTATTAACTATTTACAATTGCAGCAGAGCATACTAAAGCGTGCGGGATCTCGGGGAAATGGCCCTAGCCGTCTGCCTCCCCAGAGGTGATCTGGATGACCACAACGGGCGTACCACCTGGCTCCCGACCGTTCAGCTTGACATTGCCAAGCCAGGTCGCTCCTCGCCTACCAAAGGTAGAGGCTGTTCAACCGCTCAGCTCACCCCGGCCGCAGCCCAAGGGCAGCTTCGCTGCATCCGATCCAAGAAAAGCCTGCCACCTCACCGAGCCGGTCAGGCAACTTATGAGGGACTTTTGGCCGATCCTGAACCGTGCTGCCTCCGGTGGATGCCGAATATACAGAAGAACTTACCTACCCCCCCCCCCGCACGCTGCCTGCCACATGGCAAGGACAGCCTAGCGCTTGTCCTCGACCTCCCCAAAGAGAACAAAGAGGTCTCGAATGCACTGCTGCAAGTCAACTAAGAAGATATCCGTCCCCAATGGAGAAAGCTTCACACCGTTGGGTCCGAAAACCTCCGGAACGTGGTAGCGAATCCTAGGATGGGGGATAACTGCACCCCCAGGTGAACAACCACCTGCCCCAGGTAATCGTTCAACCTTCTCCTAGCCCGGTTAACAGCGACCGAGAACAGCGAGGGCGGCCAGACCCTGCACGGCAACATATTGGACCACATGATCACCATGCCTGGTACCATTGCCGCAATTTGCAAGAGGTCATGCTTGGCCCGCCACCTGATAACATGGAACGGGAAATACAACAAATCGCTCCTGCCCAAATGCAAAACCAAGACGTGGGGCGGAGGGTGCAAGCGGAGGAACTCAATAAACTTTGGCAACAGCTGCATCCACAGCAGTCCCTTTCTGGCAAGCCAAGTAAGCCTGGCGTACTTCTGCAGGCGCAAATGCGACCCAAAACTGGAATCAAGGGCCCTCGTGAGCGCCCTGAAGATGATGGAGTCCTCAATTATAAAGATCCTAACCAGTCCCGGCAGAACAGCATCTGTCAAAACAAAGAGGAATGTGAGAACTTGTCGGAGCCGAGCTTGACCCATCCCAGTCACAGATATAGGCCCTAAAAGCCCCCGACCTCCAATGAACAATGCACTGAATCACCTCCGGCGGCAAGCCTAACTGCGCCGCAATGGTGGCTGCCCCGATCCTAAAGGAATGCAGCCCAAACTCGGCAGAGGGCAAACCAAAGGCCTCCAGAGCCCGATAAAAAACAGCTCTAAACTGGAAAATGGTGAGAGGGGCACCATGGGAGTGAATTAACAGATAGCCCCAACAGGGGGCCTCACTTCCATAAAATGCATGATGGTGTCCATGGGGCAGATAACAGCCTTGGGGGTGCAGCTCAGGGTGACTCTCAGCCCTCGGCCCCTTTGGTCGGTCTTGGAGTGCCGGAGAAAGATGAGGACTCTGTCAGATCGAGTGCCTATGTCCCCAATCTGAAGGGCCCTGGTGGACTGGTCGGTGCTAGAAGCAGCCAGGACTTCACTGGCATGGAAGGCCCCCAAAACATGAGGGAGGCAGCGGCCCAGTACAGCCGGGCCTCGTAAAGGCTCTCACAAGACAGCTCTAATTGTCTCCTGATCCCCTTCAAAATGCCCAGCGTGACGGGGCGCCTGCTGTCGGGGACCGCGGGGGATGCCTTGCGATACCCCTCCAGCATCTTGAGGATCCTAAAATCGGCTCCCACATCAGGCCACCCCCGAGCCTTGGCCCAAAAGGAAATGGCCACCATGTAAATTGACAGGGACCAAGTAGCCAGCCCCCGCTCCCTCAAATAAAGAAGAAATTGAATCACCTGTTCTGCAGGGACCAGCTGCACAATGGGCAGAGACGAGTCCGCTCTAAAATGTATGAACTCGCAAACCTTTTTGGAATAGCTGTTGGCAGTGGATGGGGCTAAGGCCGACCACACCGCGTACTGGGCCCTACAGAACCAAGGTTCCACAGTTCCCCTGGCATGGGGTCGGGCTCCGTCCTGGCTGCAGGTGCCAATGTCCGAAAGCGCTCCTCCTGAAACCGAGAGAGAGTGTCGGCAATGCCATTCTGCAAACCAGGAGGGATGTGCTTGGCAACAAACAACAGGTTGATGCGCAAACACTGCAGCACGAAGGCCCAAACCAGCCCCATAGTCCTCCGGGATCTAGATGTTTGTCTATTAATGATGGAGACCACAGCCTGATTGTCGCACCAAAAACGGACCGTGCGATCCCTGAAGCAGTCGGCCCAGATATGAACCACCACAACTATTGGGAAAAATTCCAAGAAGGTGAGGTCCGCGGTGATGCTGGAGTTGGTCCATGACGCTGGCCAAGGGGCCGAGCACCACCTGACCCTGAAATACAGTCCAAAACCGAGGCCCCCGGCCGCATCGGAGTGCACCTGGAGCTTGGCCTCCACCATCAACGTGGTTCTCCAAAAGGAGACCCTGTTGAAGGCGCTTAGAAAACTCTGCCAAAGCTCTAGATCAGCCCGCATGCCCGCTGAGACCTTAAGTCAATGGTGGGGTCTCTTTAAGCCGCTCATGGAGTCACACAGGCGGCACAAAAAGGCGCGCCCTGGCGTGACCACCCTGCAGGCGAAGTTCAGGTGACCTACCAACACCTGAAGTTGATGCAGCGTCAGTTTAGAGGATGACCGGGCAGACTCCACCAGGTCCTGAGCTTTTGGAGTTTCCCCCCCGGCAAGTGGCTACACTTCTGGATGGAGTCCAGCTCGATGCCCAGAAAAGTAAGCACGGGCGACGGGCCTTCCGTCTTGGCGTGCACAAGCGGCACGCCAAGCTCGGCACACAAGGAGTTGAAAACTGAGAGCAAGTGTGCGCACTGGGCATTACCCGCCTGGCCAATGAAAAGGAAGTCGTCCAAATAGTGGGCGGTGGAGCTAAGCCCCGCCCTTCTCCTGACTTCCCATTCCAGCATACTGGAAAAATTTTCAAAGGCCGAGCAACCCATAGGAAGAGCCCTGTTGATATAGTATCCCCCCCAAAATGGAAGCCCAACAGGGCAAAATCACCCGGATGGACAGGCAAAAGCCGGAAAGCGGACTCGATATCTGCTTTGGCCATAAGGGCCCTTGCTCCGGCCGCCCAAAGGATAGCTACCGCCTCGTCCAGAGAGGTGTAGCATACTGAACATAAATAGGGGGATCCCATCATGAGCCCCCTTTGTTGTTTGTTTGGAGAGTTGATAGCAGAGTTGGGGGCTTGTGGACCCATTCAGCGCTTGCCTCGCGCGAGCGGAGCGGAGAAACGACGAGATCGCTACATTTCCATAACAAAGTCTTTTATTGGTTACAGTAGCGATAGTCAGAAAGCAAGAAGTTCTGTTTGCCGGTTAGCGAAAGCCGGCGAAGGCTTGCCGCGTACAAGCGGCTTTTCAACGCATGTAGTTACATTCTCAGTCTCAGTGCGCACACATGGTACAGACACAAGAACAAAGGGTGCAGCTAGAGTATATCTGGTAGGTGGATACCTGGAGACCCTTGTGCCCCATGTTACCCAATGGGGTGCTCCTTGAACATCATGATCTCATGAGAAAGTGGATGTTTGCTAGCCAGCGCTTCCCGTGAGAAACTTTGCCCGCTTATGTTCTACTAACTAAAGGGAGTTCATCTACTGTGTAGCAGATTGCACTAACAAGCTGGGAAGCTGAACACCCAAGGACACACAGGTGCTCTATCTGATCTGAAGACGGAGAGACGGAATGCCAGTTTCAACCAGTTCTGGAGTGTGTGGTGTGAAACTGCAACACCCTTTGGGGAAGGACAGGTGATGGATGAGCCGGAACTCACCTGGGGCCTTCGTTGGCACAACTCCAAGTGGGGAGACCTGTAAGTTGGGAAGGGGAGGAGAGGGAAAGGGGCCTAAAACTCAGCCCTCCCCGTCTCCTTCCCTATCTTCCTCCTTACCACGTCCTCCATGCCCAGTACCGAGCGTAGATTTTTGGCGTAGGTGGGATGGGTTGGAGGAGGTGCAGGGATGCGGAAACCCTCAGGGAAACCCATTGCCAAATAGGCGGCTGCCTCCCTGTTGGGATAGTCCTGCAGGACCCCTCAAGAGCGGGGCGAGCCTAAACGGGGTGGGCCCCCTTTGAAGGGCGTGCTGGGGGGAGCTCCGCCCCCTCGCTTGCCACCCCTCTGGAAGCATTCGCCGGCATGGAAGACAGTGAGCTTGGGGCAGGAAGAGACTGCATGCTTGGCCTCGCAAAGCACACAGGCGTGGGAAAAAGGGCAGCTAGTTTTCCCGTACTTCCCTGTGGAGTTAAACTCATATAATAGCAGGTTCTGGGAGCTGAGGTGGGACTATTGCTGACCCCTGGGGAAGATACCACCCTGCCAGCCGCCGCCGCATTGCGCGCGATGACGTGACCACTGTCAGACCGTTCCCCCCCCCCGATGGCCCTGGCCGGAACTACCAGCTGTACCCAAAGCTCCCACTGGGGAATTCTTCAATCCAGCGACAGATCATGCAGCAACCGAAAATGGTTGTCATAATTCAGCCAAGCAGAGCCCGCGTGCTCCCTAAAGGCACGATGGATTATGTCCATGTATTTGAGCCGCTGCCTTGGCAGGCTGAACCTGCAAGACCACCGCCATATAGATGGAATAACCATATAGCAAACTGGTAAAATTGCGGTCAATTTTTCTACGTTTGACCACTTCCTGGTCTTTAATGGGGTCCCCGACCCTGGGGGTGGGGTCAGGCTCAGTGTGGAGGAGGCTGAAGATGTCCACAAACTCTCCCCTCCAAATCTTTTCTTTTACCACCAATGCCAAGTGTCCACCCAGCGGCAGAGCAATGGGGCCGTAAGATGAAGAGGGACACTCCAAACCACCCCCTAGCTGAGCCATGGGCGTGTAAGGACCCATGGGCCCCCAATAACCCAGCGGGGGTGCCGGCTGAACTTGTGCTGGGGCGACCGCACCGGTGGCTGACCATACTGCAGGCAAGGCAGGGGCAGTCGGAACCGTCCCTTGCTGGCCCGCCTGTGGCGGCCAACAATAGGGAACTGAAGGCACACCAAAAGGCTGCCAGGCAGAGGTGACCATCCCTGCCGAAGCCCCCTGTTCCCATGGGGAAACAGGTGGGGGAAGAGGCCTACAGATACCCTCCCTGTCATCCCAAACAGCTGCACAGGAGGACTGCTCCGGACTCCAAGCCTCACCTGGCGCAGGGGTCCCCGGGTCCGCTCCTGGGGTGGAAGGTGCCACCACAGGCCCTTGGTCCACCGGAACCTGTTGGGGGGAAGAGGAAGAAGCCCCCTGCTGTCCAGCAGGAGCCTGCACCACTGAGCCTGAACCTGAAGTGGAAGGCCTAAACATCTTATTGCCCCTGCCTGGCCGAGATGACTGGTGTAAGGGAGTGGTTCTAGAAGTCTCTCCCCCATCACCAAGACCAGCCTCCCTCTCTGCCTTCTCCTTTTTGATGGCTGCAACCTGCGCCAAAAGGGCCCTGTAATTCTCCTTACTGTACTCCTCATCAGAGGACGAATGATCGTCCTCTGGGGAGGAGCAGAGCGCTTAGACGCACGGCCACCCTTCTTCTGATTTTTCTTGCCCATTGCCTAAAACACAAGGAAGAACTGACAAGTCGCTATCCCCAAAACCCGGGTACAAGGCGCCCAATTGAACAAAGGATATGTCTGTTGTTGAACACGTAGGATCCGCGACGACCCTCAGCAGTCCTCCTCTGACGGTGCAATGCCCAGTCGCTCTACCCGCCGGAAAAAGACCAAGGAACTCATACTTAGATAAAGGAAAAGAAACCAAACCGTGCCCACGCCTGTTAACACTAGGTGACTTACCATGCATCCCATATTTCGTGCAGACCATGCAGACCCGCCCTGCTGGATAACTCCCCACAACGAGCCCACCAGAATGAAAGTGAGCGGTAATTGTCTATAGGGGAGGAGGGCCCAAGAGTAGGGGACGCTAGGCTGGCGGCAAGGGGACCGACAGAGCAAGTTCTCCAGTAGCGCTGCTTCGAACCCACAACCCTCCGGACAGAGAGCACAACAGCCAGCGGTACTGCACGCAGCACAGCCACGGTGCAGAGGAAAAAGGTTGGGGGAGGGGAAGAGCGAACCACACATTATTATTATTATTATTATTATTATTATTATTATTATTATTATTATTAGCCCCAGACAGTGCGGGCAGTTCAACCATCAGTCCACTCCTCCTGCTCCTGAACTCACGGGCCACCTCGCCTGGAACATCCATGTCATAATTCAGGTATAACGTACCTAGAATCATACCTGAACCGGGCCCGACCATCTGAATCACATTCTATCCTTGGTAATTATGATGCAAAGTTCACTTCCTTTGAATTTACAGTTCGCACTTTGCTTCCGCATTAGGCTATTAATTATGAAATCTTCATATTTATATACAATTACATTTCCATTTTTCCATATTATTATAACATTTATTGTTGTTGTTGTTGTTGTTGTTGTTGTTGTTGTTGTTATCCTTTTTTTAAATGCACACCTTACAAATCAGGGGAAATGTAAACTGTCCCAATGACCATTTTGCTTTCTTTTATTTAGCCTTTGTTTCACCCCTAATTCCCCCCCCTTTTTTGTTTTTGAAGCCTGTGTACTCAGGCAGCAGGGCTGTATAAAGATCCTGCCCTTCACACACGCAGCCACCAGGTGGCGCGCCTCTGAAAAAACCAAGCAAGGCTCCAGGAGCTCGCACACCATGCGGTCTCCCATCCCAGCCCAAACCAGCCCGACCCCACCCAGCTTAGCTTCAAGCAAAGGCAGGCGAAGCGAGCACTGAGCCACCGGCTCAGCTGTGTTGGAAGACTTTAAAAAGAGGCAATAAAAGGCAAAGAGAGAGGGGAGGGAATAATCAAAGCAGCAACCGCAGCCTGCTGGTCCTATCCCAGCCGGCCAGGCTAGCAATCGCCGGAGAGAACCGGGAGCAGCAAGGTGAAAATATTCCTTTATTTGAATAGGGGTGTGTGTGAGTGTGAGGCTGCCTCACCCGCTACCCAAACATGGCACCAAAAGTAGCCACAGCCCCACGGGGATCGGAAACATGCCGGCTCGCCCGCGGGGCACCCCCCCCATGGATAACATTGCGGGTTTTTGGGTTTTTTTAATTATTATTATTTTATTTTTAACGTGAAAAACGAGGGCGGGGTGGGGTGGGGGGAGGCGAGCCAGGAGGCCACTACACTTGTGGAGCCGGCCTCGATGAGTTAGCTCAGCCCCGACCAGCCGGCCCTGCTGCCGCCGCCGCGGATGCCCACCGGAGCAGAAAAACTCCGCTTTTTTTTTAATGCTAAAAAGAAAAAGCGAAGCAGAGCAGAGCGGGGGGGGAGCCACCGGGCGACTGCATGCCCGCGGCGTGCCCCGACGGCCAAAGGAGCCGACGGGGAAAAAGGCCATGCTCGTCTAAACGTGCCGGTGCGCAGGCCAGCTGGATGGACCGACAAAGGAATCAGGTCCTGCCCGCAACCCCGGAACAGGGACTGCGGCCCGGGAAAGGCAACAACCCCCAAATGATGAAGAGAGGGAAGGGGGGGGCTCCGCTCCCCCCCGCCCGGCGAGCGCACATGGCTCCGTAGCTAGAACCAGTTGACTCAACCGAGCGAGGCACCCTGATCTCAGGAGCCAAGCCCAACGCCCAGCAAACGGGGGGCCTAAAGAAGGACCCCCCCCACGGACCCAAAAGTTGAACCTCGTACCCCAAACAAACCCGCCCCCGAAGAGGTAGGAAAGGCTTTTACCAACTGGGCTATGTGAGTGGCGGGGGGGGGCGATCCGGCTTAACGCACAGCCATGCTAACAGGAAAAAAGGGGGGTAGAGGGGCCCAATCAATCACCCATGCAGATGCAAGGCCCCGGCACCCAGGCACGAACCTCCGAACGTCTGAACGCAATGCCTGGCTGGAGCTCGAATGAGCTGTGGGCAAGGCGAGCGTGGATAATATCCACGCTCGTCCTGCCCCCCAGGCTGCAGTGTAAGCAGCCCATTCGAGCTCCGGCCTCGTGCCTGTGTGCGTGGGCGGGGCAAAGGGGAGGCAACGTGCTAACTGCACATTGCCATTCTTCTGATTAATGTTCCTTTAATGTTTGAATCCATGTTTTCGAACATATGCCCACTACATTTGTACTTTTATAAATGTTCAATGTAAATGTAGTCATGATTATCACCAATTGGGACATATTGGTTGGATTTTCAAATAATTTCTTTGCATGGAGAAATCCGTTTGCACTAGGTCAAATTTGGTAAATTTATTATGGGTTTGATTGTGATGTGGAAGATTTCATACCTGATGATTTCATTATGTATCTAATAGGGCTAGATTATTGTTTGGGAATTTTTCAGCACTGTAATTCAACAAGGCAAATTGATTTTGCTAGAAGGGCTTTCCTCATAGTACATGAAATTTGTCACATACTACTTGACTGAAATGCCAAGGGAAGCGAGTTCCCCTTTACTTTAAGATATTTTACTTTAACATTTATACTCAGCAAACACATTAATCCCAGGCAAAGATTTTCAACTAATTTTCCTAACAGGTTTTACCTTGACCAAAGGAACTAATGTTCCTTTATCTGAAGGATGCCTTAACATCCTCATGAGATACAGTAGGCACTGTGTTGGTACAGCCAGAGGCGGATCTAAGGGGGGGGGCGAAATCTGTAAGTTTTGTAAGAAGCCTTACCTTGCAGTGGAAAACACTCCTCTCCTGCACTGTTCTAACCAATCCTCACAGGGAACAGCAACATCTTGGCATTGCTTACTGGCTACAGCAGCAAGGGAGAGGAGGGATTTACATGACAGGGTAAAGCTTCTTGCAAAACTTACAGATTTGCCCCCCCCCGAGATCCGCCTCTGGGTACAGCTGCATCACCATGCAGGGAATTACAGTGAATTTGTCTGTGGGTTTACCAAAAGGTAGGTGGTCAGGAAAACCAGTTGTTAATCTTGTGCATATATTATTTTCCCTCTCTTAAGGGGAAAATATCCCCATGGCTACTTATTGCACCTTATGGTCAATAGGCATTTGTCCTCAATTCCAAGATGATGTGGATTGAAATGGCCAGCTTTTCTTCATTACAACTACACAGTTTCCAGTAAAGGTTTGCCACAACATGAGCTGATATATTGGAGCAAATTGCTGAAATGTCCAAGACTGCAGGAGAACATTGGGTGGTAAGCTATTCTTTATTATCAGAAATCTTCGCACCAGAAAAAGAGGATTTATAATGTGTAATTATCCATTTTCACAGTTCCTTGTACAGCATCTTACGTTATATAATTAATTTTAAGTAGTAAGAGCCATTCAATCATTTCTTATAGTTCAAACATATTTGCACCATATCTAGAGCATAAATTCTATTTTCTGAACTTCACACTTGAACACCCTTCCTTATAAGGTGCAATTTCTCAAGCCAGACAGATAGGAATCTGTTGTATCCCATGTGAATTTCTCATCACTGAAATCAATACTGTAGAGAACTCCAACCAGTTAAATTTAGGGACTTGAATAGCATAGGACAGCAGTTCCCAAAGTCCTACTTGGACTGTGCTAAGTTTCGGCAAGGGCAGAGTCTGGGGCTGAAGAGTTGTCCCAATAGCGCTGCAGCAGTCAGGGTGCTGTGGGGAACTGAAGGCTTTTCCCCTTACCTGGGGGGAGGGTCACACTGGCCTCAGAAGGGCCTAGGAGGCCTGCAGCCCCCTCTACGCCAGCCCCCTGATGCTAGAAATAGGTCCATTTGGGGTTGGAGCACAAGTCTGGGTTTTGTGCAAAACTGGAAGTGCACACGATCCCTGATCGGAGCTTCTTCAAGCAATGGGGAAGCCTGTAGATGGGACTGTTGGCCTCCTGGACCCTCCAAGAGACAAGTAGAACCCCCTGGTAAGGGGGAAAGCCCCTGGGTCCCTGCAGTGCCACAGTAGCTGAACACCATTGGGATGCCCATTACTGGGCCATTCCTCTTAAGGCCCACTTCTAGTTCCTGTGGTGGGTCATGACCCACCATATTGGGAATCACTGGCATATAATAATAGAGGCTTTTACATTGTCAACACATTTTCTCTAAAACAAATTCAAAGTGAACTTGGAGTTCATTGTTCAAACAAACAGTCTAAGAAATTTCAAAAAGCTAAAAGAATTTTCAAAATACTTTCAAACGCCCCCCCCCCAATCCTATGGGTAGAGCCCAGTGGCTGCTTTCCATCAGCAGAACCCACTTTACAGGGTAGCAAATGCCATTGCATTGGAACCCATTGCCTTACACTTCCAGGCCACCACCAGAGATGATGAGCAGTGGCCTGCATGTAGCAACTGGGAGGGCTCCTCCTAGTGGCAGGCCCAGCCCACGCTCCCCTGGGGCCAGGTTGATGCTTGGCACCCCCTGCCCCTTCACAACCCACTGACATGACCCCTGCCACACCAGTCTCCATTTCGGAGCCATATAGGGGTACGTTGAGCATGGGCGGGCCAAACAACACTTGCCTTGTCGCTGCCCTTGTGCAGCATGCCGCCTGGGCATCTGCCCCTCTGCAAAATGGTAGCACCACGACTGGCTCCTCTAGTCCCTGAAGGTTGGCAGGGGGGGATCCTGGGAGGATTGGTGAGCATGGGAGACATGTTGGAATTAGGAGATAGTATATCCCAGTGCAAGCAACTTGCGCTGGGTTGCTATCCTTCTGAAGTTAGGGTATACCCCCTTTCACCCCTTAGACGTCTCACAGCCATATAGCTGGCACAGGTCCAAAGAGACCCATAGACAATCAAGGGGCTTATGGAGGGGCAAGGGATAATATTTTCCCTTGTCATTCCTTCCACCATAGCATTACAGTGCTACCTGTTTTGGCACACCTTCTTGCTATAGTATGGAAGGATGGGATTGGGCTAAAAAAAAATCTATCAAAAAGTGTTCCTAAATGTGTGTGAACATGTCTCCAGCAGATCTAGCTAATGAATTTATGACATGGGTCTAGAATGGGTGGCTACATTATGATTATCTTTCTGAGTCCTTTCCCCCAAAGTACTGTTTACTGTTCCTTGTACATCAATCGCCAGTATGCTCTGTACAAAGGATTCTTAATGGCTCTGATTTTCTCCTTTGCTTCAGAAATCTATGCTATAATCATTTCTGACATTGGTATTAAGTAGAATAAAGTACCCAGTAGTGATATTTATTGTCTTAGAATTATGATTACATTCTGGCCTAATGCTATTTGGAGGCAGTACCAATAGCACACTGACACCAGCACAACAACCACTGTACCCTAAGCCCATCCAGACAATGCAAGGCTGGTGCTGCTCTTCCAATAGCGCCGATGCAGCCAGTGGTGTAGCTGAGGCAGGTCATAGGGGGTCACAGGACCCAGGTGGCACTCTTCCAGGGGTGAAAAGGCTGCACCTGCTGCAATGTTCCATTGCAGACTTCCTGCCCTCCTCGCTCGCAGCCCCTTTCCCCCCTCCAAATGAGACCAGAGGTTACTCTGGTTACATCTGGAAGGTGTTCTGAGAGCCAGGGAAGCTGCATGTAGCCTCTCCAGCCAGTGGTATCGCTAAGGGGGGCAGGGCGGGCCACACCATACCATTTTTTTCTTCTCCTGTATTAGCACCCTGTATCACCACCTGTATTAGCACCACTGTGTCCTGCTAGCCCAACTTATTAATTCTAAAGGAGAACCTGAGCTGTAGAGAGTGAATATCTCCACCAGACCACTCCTAGCTCTCCCCTTCTCCCCCCTCCCTCTACTTGGTCTATCCCCACTCCTGGAGTTACTAATATATTATATTGTTTTCCCCAATGCCTCCTCATTTTACAGTTCTGGCATGGCCACCAAAAGAAGATAATGATAACCTCTCTCAGGTTGTTGTTGTTTGGTCTGACTGTTCGTGACCCCATGGACCACAGCATGCCAAGCCTATCTGTCCTCCACTAGTTTCCAGAGTTTGCCCTAATTCATGTTCATTGAATCGATGACACTATCTAACCATCTCATCCTCTGCCGCCCCCTTCTTATTTTGCCTTCAATCTTTCCCAGCATGAGGGTCTTTTCTAAGGAGTCCTCTCTTCTCATGAGGTGGCCAAAGCTTCTGCTTCAGGATTTGTCCTTCCAAGGAGCAATCAGGCTTGACTTCCTGTAGGATTGCCTGATTTGATTTCCTTGCAGTCCAAGAGTCTTCTCCAACACCATAATTAGAAAGCATCTATTTTTTGGCACTCCGCCTTTGTTATGATCCAGTTCTCACAGCCATACATTCCTACTGGGAAAACCATAGCTTTGACTACGCAAACCTTTGTTGGCAGGGTGATGTCTCAGCTTTTTATTAAGTTGTCTAGGTTCGCCATAGCTTTCCTCCTATGAAAGAAAAAACTTTCCTTAAAAGTCTTTTAATTTTGTGGCTGCAATCACCATCTGTGGTGATCTTGGAGCCCAGGAAAATAAACTCTGACGCTGCTTTCATTTCTTCCATTTCTATTGGCCAGGAAATGATGGGAGTTGTTGCCATGATCTTAGTTTTTTAATGTTGAGCTTTAAGCCAATTTTGGCACTTTCCTCTTTCACCCTCATCAGAAGGTTCTTTAGGTCTTCCTCATTTTCTGCCATTAGAGTGGTATCGTCTGCATGTTTGAAGTTGTTGATATTTCTCCCAGCAATCTTGATTCCAGCTTGTTATTCATCCAGCCCAGCCTTTCTCATGATGTAGTCTGCATATTATTATTATATAATAATATACGGCACAGTGACCGTATACAGCCTTTTCATACTCCTTTCCCAATTTTACACCAATTGGTTGTTCCATGTCTAGTTCTAATTGTTGCTTCCTGACCCGCATATAGGTTTCTCTGAAGACAAGTGAGGTGGTTTGGTACTCCCATCTCTTCAAGAACTTGCCACAATTACTCATTCCAGCTGAGTAACTCAGCAGGAATGCTGTTGCCTCCACTAGCTTTGTTGTTAGTGATGCTTCCTAAAGCCCGCTTGACTTCACACTCCAGGATGTCAGGTTTGAGTTCAGTGACCGCACCACTGTGGTTATCGGGAACATTTAGATCGGCCTGATATAGTTCCTCTCTGTATTCTTGCCACCTCTTCTTAATCTCTTCTGCTCCTGTTAGGTCCTTGCTGTTCTTGTCCTTGTCCTTATATTCCTTTGATATCTCCAATTTTCTTGAAAAAATCTCTGTCTTTCCCATACTATTGTTTTCCTCTATTTCTTTGCACTGCTAATTTCAGAAGGCCTTCCTTGCTGTTCTCTGGAAATCTGCATCCAGTTGGGTATAGCTTTCCCTTTCCCCCTTGCCTTTTGCTCCCCTTCTTTTCTCAGCTATTTGTAAAGCCTTGTCAAACAGTCACTTTGTCTTCTTGCATTCCTTTCTCTTTGGGATGGTTCCAGTTGCTTCCTCCTGTGTAATGTTATTTTTTTGGCAATAAATTTATTTATTAAATTTATAAGGGTATGGAATACTGGTAAACATTAGGTAAGGGAATACATAGGTTTCACACACAAGGAATGTCCAAGGGTTACAGCATAATTCATTCTATCTTAAACATGAAATCTTCAATGTCATCTTCCTTTCAAGTACGTTATCTCTTAATCATTAATCTCAAATTCATTCATTCTGCTATAAAATCTATTCTAATTTTTCATCCAGTCACAGGAAGGCTGCCAATAATTTTTAATCTTCTCTAAAATATCTTCTTTCATTCTCTCTGTCAAAACATCCATTTCAACAGTTTCATGTATTTTATCTTTCAATTTATCTTCTTTTGGTGTCTCTATACATTTCCACATTTGCGCATACACTAATCTCGCTGCTGTAATTATGTGTACAATTATATGCTCTCTATCTTGTATTGTTGGCATTATATTCAGGAGGAATAATTCTGGTTTGAATGGAACTACACATTTCAATATTTTTTGTAACATTTCATGTATCATTATCCAAAATTTCTTAACTACTTCACAAGTCCACCACATATGATAAAATGTTCCATGTACTTTCTTACATTTCTAACATTTTTTTGATGTTCCCTTATACATTTTTGCCATTCTTTCCAGCGATGAATGCCATCTGTAAAACATTTTATATAAATTTTCTTTAAATGTTGCTGCTTCCGTTATCTTGATATTTACATTCCATATTTGTTCCCTCTGATCTATGAGTATGTTATATCCAATTTTTTTGCCCATACTATCATTGACTCTTTCACAATTTCATCCTCCATTTTAATTCTCAATAAAAATTTGTACATTTTTAATATATTTCCCTTTATCTACTAAAAATAATTTATCAAAATTAGTTTCTTCTTCATAAAAGCCTGTTTTTTGATCGTCCCTAAATCTTGATTTTAATTGTAGCTCATTCCACCAATCCAGATATATTCCTTTCTCTTCCAATTCTGTTTTAGTATATAATTCTCCTTTAAAAATTATTTACATGTCCTATTTTGGTCCGTTTTTATCCATATTGGATTAGTGGATATCTCCAATGGTGTTATCCATCTTGGTAGTTTAATATAGACTTTATCCAGTGGTGGGATATGCCTGCGCTAACATCTGGAATGCAGGAAGTAGCCACCAGGACGCACGGTTGATTGGCAGTTTCCCGCAGCCGTGTGGAGCCCGGCCATGCCTCCCTGCGCCCGGAATAGCTCCATTTTGGAGTGAACCAAGTGCATGGGAGGGTGGGAGGGCGAAACAGCACACAGCATCTCATCGCTGCCAGCCCCATTCACATATTGCAGGGGCGTGCAGCAGCGATGAATGCAGTGGGCGGGGCCAGCCCTTACACGGAACAACCGGGACGGCGTTCCGGAGAGTCCTAGCCACATGACTTTCTCTTATTTGTTCCCAGATCCATAATAATGCTCTTCTTAAAATATGTTGTCTAAAATGTTTATAATTTTTTGCTTTATCATATAACAAAAATGCATGCCATCCCACTTGCAAATCATGGCCTTCTAATTTTATTATTCTTTGGTTCTGTAGAATTCTCCATTATTTTATCCAATTTAAGGCTGAGGATTGATAATATAGCTCCCAATCCGGTAATCCAAATCCAGCTCTTTTTTTATCTTCTTCTGCCTGTATTATGTTATGAACCTCTGTCCAAAGTTCTTCAGGCACTCTGTCTACCAAATCTAAGCCCTTAAATCTATTTGTCACCTCCACTGTATATTCGTATGGGATATGATTTAGGTCATACATGAAGGGCCTAGTGGTTTTCTCTACTTTTACAGTTTAAGCCTGAATTTTGCAATAAGAAGCTCATGATAATCTATTGATCTGTCTCAGACATCTCAGAAACTATTAGCTGATATGTGAATTTTTGATAGTTTTGCCCCAATATGCATTACTTTACACTCAGGGCACACTCCCGCCCTGCACATAGCGCCAATGCAACATGCTTGCATCAGCGTTACATCATTAGCACCGATGTGGAGGCACTGAGTGGCACTCCCACGTTGGCACTAGTATGCCAAGACCAGCTAGTGAAGAGGTGTGGGGAGAGGGCGTTCCTGTATGAGTGGTGGGCAGGCCAACAGGCGTGCTAATCCAGGGAGGGGGGTGGGCTTGGGATTCAACCATAAGGCTGAATGCTAATCCTTATCTCCAGGCCACGCAATGTAGTCTCCTTTGATCTGCAGCTGCTATTTAGCAGGCGAAGATCAGAGAAGTCCATAGGGGAGACTCCCTATAAGCAACGCTGGAAAGACATCTGCCATTTTGCTGCTTATTCTCCCAGTTTGGAGAGATCCTTCTGGAGTGCTTCACAATCCCTTCTGGTTTTTCCCTCCCAGAAAGATTCGGTGTCAACTGCAAACCTGGCCACCATGCCTGTCTTCAGGTTATTTATGAACAAGTTGAAAAACACTGGTCCTTGGGGCATACTATTTTTCACCTCTCTGCAATGTGAAAACTACACATTGACAACCACTTTCTATTTCGTGGTCCTCAACCAATTCTCAGCCAGCCTGCTCCTGCCTACGTTAGGATTGGGCTGCCCATTTCTCTGCAATCTCCGAATCCCCCTTTCCCTCCCTTACCACCCAGCAAGCGACTCTGGCAGGGTTCCTACTCCTAACATATTTGAAGAAGCTTTTATTATTCCTTTTTCTGTTGATGGCCATGTGTTCCTCAAAGCCTTCCTTGGCCTCCCATGTTACATTCACAATTCACTCTTGAGTTATTGAACTCTTTTTACCTTCCCTTTCAACTTCTTCCTAACTAGCTTCCTCATTCGTGGAAAGTCAGCCCTTTGGAAGTCAAGAGTTTTTGTGTCAGATTTGCTTGTCACTCTTCCCCCGACATGCATGGCGTAATGGTTCACAGCATAATCAATGGCTCAGTAACATCCCTAACCAAGTCCTGAGTATTGCACAACATTTTATCCAGAGTTAAATTTATTAAATAGCAGGTGCAGATCCAAGGAACCCATAAGAGAGACTGGAGCCTCCCTTGGGGCAAAGGTGCAAATATGCTCTTGCCCCAGGGAGGCTCCTGAGCATTCCAAAGCTGTGCTGGATACAGCACAGGCCTGCCAGCCTGGCCATTCCAGAGCAATTTAGGATTGCACCCTGAATGTAATAAGGTCAGTTAGGGCTCAATCCTAACGCCGAACTGGAATAGTCAGGCCAGCAACCTGTCCCATATCTAGCCCAGAGTTGAAGTTGGCTGCAGCGCAACTTGGGGCAAGAGGAATCTATTTCTCTTTCCCTGGATAATGTGGCAGCAGCCCGAATGGAGCTACTCAGATCTGCACCACTGAAATCGCCGGCACAAAATCTAAGCAGCCCAGACCTAGGTGCTGCTGGACCTGGTTGTTGCCAGCATGGGGTGGCCAGTGCACATCTGTGTCGGCATACATGAACTTTATGGCACATTTGCAATAACATTGGGCTGGCACAAGGACCTTGTGCCAGGCCATTGAGCGTTCTGGGTTGCACTCTAAAAGTGCTTGTAAAATAAAGTTGTTGGAGATTTCTTCAGATATCTTATACAGTTCTGAATATGTTCAAAAATGAATTTACCTTTTAAATATGCAGTTTGTAATGTTGGTACTAGGCTGTATGGAACATTTCAAAGGAAAAAAAATAGATAACCTCTGACCATAAACAGTGAAGGCAGAAGTTTCTAACATTTCAGGTCCTGCAACATATTTTCTGCATCCAGAAGAGTAGCTGTGATTCAGCCCAACACTATCCTCTCTTCAGCCCATAATATATAGTACTATTGCCTGAAGGTGTGATGCATGTTCGCTCTGTGTATCTCTGTGTGTGTGTGTGTGTGTGTGTGTGTGTGTGTGAGAGAGAGAGAGAGAGAGAGAGAGAGAGAGAGAGACCAACCCTGGGAATTTTTTTTCCTTACTTGCTTTCCCATTGGCCACCTGGCTTCCAATGAGCTTGTTGGACCTACACTCACCTACACCAGAGAGTGGAAAGAGCCGCCATCTATCATTATCATCTGTTGCTGGTACACTTGCAGGGAGCGATGCAGAGCTTCAAGCAATCAAAGCAGCAATACTGCCTGCACAGCAGGTAAAAGTTTAGCTCAAAACCTTTCTTCCTAGTAGGTCAGATTTCTTATCTCAGGGATTCTTTTTTAAGGGAAGAAGAATTTTTTTAAAGCATTTTTTAAAAGCATTTCCAACCTGATGTCTGAAGTCCAACCTGACAATCCATTCAGCTATTCACCTCATCCTGACGCATGGGTATAAAACAAACACCAAGCCAAACTGTGCTACATAGGAGAATCTCATATTCAATCTGTCACCTTAGCAGGTCAACCTTCTCTGCCTGATATTTTTTATTTGTGAAAATTGTTGTGGTGAACAGCCACCTCACTGTTTCTGCTTTGGCAAGAATTGGTTTAGCCCATACTGGCTCCCCACCAGTTCACATGGTTTTTATACTCTACCAGCTGCAGTTCAATAGGGCTTTCATTACAGTTATAGTGCAATCTTAAACATATTTATGGGGCAGGTCAATTAATTTAACGGGAACATATTTTCAGCTAAACATATTTAAGGTTGCAGTAATAATGTTTACAATATGAGACTGTTGAACAGGCATGAGGAATGAGGCCATGAGGAATATGGTTAACTTGCAAACCCCTCATATACCAGCTCAGAGTCACTGGGAACACTGATACTAGGGCAGCTCGCTGTTTGGATATTGTTCCACAGCAGTCACTAGCAAACTGCTGTGGTTAATGTGAGAGCAGCATTCGCTAGGATGTGGTGTCTGTCCTGGACTCATTCCATCTTCGTAGCTCACCTAGTGTCCTTGAGGTGCTAATTAGCTCTCTTCTTTATAGAATGTTGTTGTGAGGGTCACAAAGTCAACACCACACATGCTGTCCTGAGCTCCTTGGAGAAAAGGCGGAATAGATACATACATACATAATTTAATCACATGAAAGCAATGTTGGAATGCCCCTGCAGAAAAAAAGAGCAGTACCAGGTTGCAGTGAGTGACCTAAAACATGAAAAAATAAAGCAAATAGTCTTAATACAAAGGGTAATAACCAGGGAATTCGAATCATGTTTTTTACTGACTCATGTACACTTGAGTCAAGCATGTTAATGACTCGAGACTCAGATCCAGTGACTCAGAAATGAGTCATGATGGTGAAAAACTTGAGTCACGTGTATTTTCCCCATGAATGTCTTTGTGTCTAGGCGGTATTTGCTTACTTTTTTTTTGGCACTTCTGCATATATAGGGTTCATATAGAACTGTTCGTTTTTCTGCACTGCTACACTCACTCAAACAACAACAACAACAACAGCATGGCTTTTTTTGTTTGTTTTGTTAGGCCAGCAAAGTTTGGCCGGTGCAAGGGTCACCGTAAAGATGTTAGAACCACTCTTGTAGTTATGGCACACATCTGTTTGCTGGCCTCTCTGACTCAGAGAGTGGTCCAAACGTGCTTCATGGTGGCCCTTGCACCAGTCAAACTCTGCTTAACTGTGTTTAACTCCAGGTTAGTATTGTGCCCTTAGTAATTTCCAGGGGCAAGTTGCCACAGGTATGTGCTTACTAGCCTTACCAGATCCAAACTGGGACAAAGTGCCTATTCCTTTAACCATTGTATAGAAGAGAGAATTTGGGCAGTTGCAGCTTTTGAAACCCTTCCATAATGACCTGCACCTGCCCAATTTCCATCTTCTATGCAATGGTTAAAGATAAAGGTACTCTGTCCCAGTTTGGATCTGGTAACCCTACTCATAGGCTACCAGACCAATCAAGTCTCAGGGGGCAGAGACTCAAGCTCAGTGACTCAAGCTCAGTGATTCTAGCCCATCCCTGGAAAAAAAGTGTTTGGACGTTTCCACTGGCTGTGGCTGTTTCCAAATGCTGGCCAAGTGCACACAAGGGAAGGGATATCATAATGCTCATGAAGTGTTCATCTGCAAGGCACTGAAGATTTTTGGAATTGAGAAGTCCCAAAGCACCCTAGTGAGCAAAACACATTTACTGCTTTCAAAATGCAACTGAAGCTCTTGCTTGGCATTATGATTTATTCACTGAAATAAATCCAAATCTTCCATTTTTGGATACAGACAGTTGTCCCCAAGGTTTACTTACCACTTGACTGTTCAGATGAGAACTTGAAGTCTTTAAACACACTACCGGAAGCCAAAGCCATTTAGACACCACTCATCATGATGATGTGTTGTGATGATGATGTGTTAACATGATGTGTTGTCATAATAAGACATCCAAGTTATTGTTGCTTCATAGCACTTTTTAAAGGTATACTGTTTTACTTGTGAAATGTTAACTATCTAAGCTCAGGTCATTGTGTCTTGTTCAGACCAGAATTTAGGACTAGTTTCTCACAAATGTAGTGAGACGGGCTGACTCAGCAGCAGGTTGTTGCAGAATTAAATATTTTTCTGTACAAAACAATGCCCTGTACTCAGAAAATAAGAAGACAGGAAGAAGCACCTTAACATAGCTTTCTCTCAGTCACATTATAAGTTTTATAGCTAGAGATCTTTTTTATCCCCCCTTTTCAGGGAGGAGGAGGAGGAAGGGAGAGTCATTCTACCTCAGGTTGAAACAGTACTTTTCAGCTTAGCCCCAGATTTATGACCTTATAAAGTGTTTGTGGTGCAACCATCATAATGTAGGCCCATTTCTCACAAGGTGGAAAAATAAGACACAGTAGTTATTGACATTCAGCTTGGATATTTTGCTTATTGCATACTCGGCCAAAAGTCGTATAAACCTCTGTTGTCAAATGTTGTCAACACTAATATATATATATTACAAATCCACACTTCATTTTTTAATTTATATGTAGGACTGTAGAGTTGCCAACTTTATTTTCTATTTGGGGGAAGGATCCTGATCATTTAACAGCTGCAATTCAGTAGCAATTCAGCTGTGGACATTTTTCTCATCACAACATCTTCAGAAGGATATTCAGAAGGAATTTTAGGCAGATGGCAGAATGACTGCATTCATCTCCATCAAAAGTACAATTAGCACTCAAATACTGAGAATACTAAAATCCCACTAAATGCCACTAAATACTAAAATCCCACTAAGTGGTCTGCATGAGTGAAGGACTACTGGTTAATTGGAGAAAAGGGATAATTGGACAATTGTTTATTGTCTCCTATGTTTCCTCAGGAGCACTAAGTTCTGGGGAGTTCAGTGGTTTGTTTTAAACTAGTAAATGATTCAGGGAACTAGATGTACTCACAAGAGACACAAACATTTGTTCCAAAAAATGCAATTCTGTGTAAAAACATATTGGGGTATAAAAAGTTAAAATTGGGGCAATAAATGTTAAAATATGCAATTTTTGGCTATTTAATCTTACTGGCCAAATTGACTTTCCAAATGCCTAGCCATCACTTCTTGGTGGCAGGGCAGTGCCAGGAGAGGGCAAGTTGCAGGTGGGAGGGCGAGCACTTAATCCTTTCCCTGCTTGCCACTTTCTTCAGCAGCCTCCCCCCATCACATATGAACTGTGTTTCTGTAATACTCACCTGAAACGCTTCAGGAGGGAAAGCAACAGCAGCATTCCCCCCCGCCCCCCGCCCCCCCCCCACCTGGGGGCAGGACTGCAGACTGGTGCTGCTCCCAGTGAAAGGCACCCCCTCCATTCACCTGAGCCTTGTGTGACATTCCATCACATGCCAAAAATGTTCTAAAAGGTTCAGACTGCTTTTAAAGAATACTTTACTGATGAAAACCAGAAGTATTATTTACTGGCATTCTGGCCCCTTCAAACACTTTAAGCATGTGATGGGAGGCCTGTGGTGAGCAATGCTTGGGGCAATTGCCCCCCCCCCCGAATGGGAAATTGGCCATTGGAAACCACATGTGGGGAGAACTGGCAAAGAAAAGTGAGTGTCAGAGGACAGGTCAAGCACCTTTTTTGCCATGCACTGCACCCAAATAGTGAACACACTTCACAGCAGTGGTGTTCCTATAGGGGACTAAATGCTAAGTGTTGCAGGAGCCTGTGTAATGTGGCCCCTCTCCTTCACCTCCAGAAGCTTTAGCAGCTCCGAGAGCATAGCTTCTTGGAGCCACGAATGGCTGTAGAGGTGAGGGGCCGCATGACACAGGAGTGCAGGCTCTTGCAACATTTAGTGTTTTGCTCCCCCTGTAAGAACACCACTGCTGGAAACAGAATCTAACCAGTAATGTCATTCCAGCCTAAGAGCATGTCTTGGACAGCCCAATGGTAGGCCACTCTACTGCTGGTCCTGGGACTGCAGTGCCAGTGGTGGGTGTAGCAACTGTGGCAAAAGACATGTATGCACTATCCTATGAGCAAGCAGTGCTAGCAGGGCACTGCCCCATCGATGCCACAGACCAATCCCTGGCTAATGAAGCACAGGAAAGCGCCAAGTGGCACAGGGGCATAAGGAAGTGGATGGGACGGTGGAAAAGAAGCGTTTCTGAGCAAGGGAGGGTGGAACAGGGAATGGATGGGTCTGGGATGGAGTCGAACTGGCAGAGGCTTCCTCTGCCATATCCCACCCCCTATGTTGGGCTTGGAAGCCCAATACAGGACTTCTTGAGTCTGTGCCAGCAAAATAGCTAGTGCAGACTTGAAAAGCCCTATTAAGCAGGAGAGGGCTTTACTCTGGATAAGGGGACCTCCAGCCTGCCTGCATTCAGGATGCAGTGGTTGCCAGGATTGGGTCCTAAATCTTGCTAAGAATCTCATTCCAAATCTTTCTACCCTTATTCTGATGAGGTCTCAGCCATCACACACTGATGTACACAAACAGTATCAGCAAATTCTCCTTAAAAGATGTACTTTGCAACAATTGTTGAATTGCTAACTTTCATCTTCCAATGCAGCATTCCTTTCTTCTGCCTGCTGTGCCTCCCCAGAGCTAGCACATAAAGAGAAAGTGACTTTCATAAATGGAGGTGAGTTGTGTAATGCCAGCTCCAGGGAGGGCTTCCGACTTTAGTATATAAGATTTTCATCCTTTGTCATAATTCCTCTCATTGAAACATTGAAGTTTTACCATGTTTTTATCTCCAGCTGAGGCTTTGCCTGGAAATTGCAATTGATATAAAATGCAAACAGAAGGAATCAGCTACACAATGGCACACAAAGGCACAGCTACGCTTTGGGATGTACATAACGAACCTCATTTAGAGCGCAATCTTATACTATGCCGGCCTAGTAAGGCCAACATAGCAGGGCAATATCCTAAGGCCCATTAGGAGGCAGCAGCAGCAACGTACAGGATAAGGGGAGGTTTTCCCCTTGCACCTGCGTAAGCCCCAGCCACCCCTATGGGCCTGCTTGGATCTGCGCCTGCTGCTTTGCAGGCGCAGAGGAATGTGTGCAGGAGCGGCCCAAATCAGGGCCGCCATGGCCAGGGATGGACGTTAGGATTTGGCAGTACGGCCGTCCTGCGACACAACTGCCGTCTCTGCCCACAGTTACACTCCCAGAATGCCTCTGAAATGCCCTTGTGGAGGTCCTGCACTGACTGAGTGCCACCAATGCTTGACTGGCGCATGATGTCCGACAGTCATGGCGGCGCCCAAGCGCCAGCACTGCTGTTAGCGCCAGTCCAGCGCCAGCCCAGCACCACAGCGCCGACGCGGGCGCACTTTACAGCATGTTTGTACCAGCGTTCAGCCAACGCAAGAGCGCAGCACCGGAGCAAGGGGGGTATAGGATTGCACTGTTAAATAGCTACAAAATTCTCCCAGTAATAGGTGAAGATACTAAGGATACCGTTCAAAGATGAGCAGCAACATTACACAAAAGACTGAGTCCAATCAGTCCAATGTCTACTTAGACATAAGTCCCATTATAGCCAATGAGGATAAGGGTTCAATCCTTTCCAACTTTCTCGGACAGATGCAGCCATGCCAATGGGGCATGCTCTGCATTCTGTAGTGGAGAAATAATGGAAGCCTCCTCAAGGTAAAGGAATGTTTGTTCGGTGCTGGATTGGCTGCATCCGTGCTGGAAAGTCAGATAGGATTGGGCCTTAAACAACTTTGCTTGAAAAATTCTCCTCAACGTTATCCATTGTGAATGTTACCATTTAGTATAGCCAGATATTCTCTAATTCCTGTATTTGATATCTGATAGTCAATACTGGATAGCTGACATGCACCGGTTTAGTATTGTTGGGCTGAATTTATAGCAAAGTATCCCAAGGCTTTTCCATTCCAATCCAGTGGTGGAATTTGGTTCCCGAAGAGTGGGTGAGCCAGACTCACCTGTCCTGTAATCCTACTCCAACAAAGCCTGCAAAGCCCCAAGTGGGTGGGGGAGAGGATTTGGAGCCTACCCGTCCCCTGTCTTCCCTTTAATTTACTTACCAGGAGCGTGGCATGCTGTCTCCCTCTTCCATGCCACCTCTGTTTCATATGACCCCTGAACTAGTCTGCACTGCTTCTGTTCATTGCAAACAAGTAGCCCAGAGGAGGGAGGTTCAGCACCACACCCTTGGTATGTAAACTGAAACAAAGGCACAAGGCTCCAAATTTACTCTCCCTGCACACTTGATACTAAGCACCAAATAGGCACGGAGAAGCAATTGGAGGGGGGGGACGGCATGGCAACTCTTTTCTCACTTTCTTCCTCCAGAAGCAACTGAGGAAGAAGATGGCTGCCACTGCCATGGTCAAGAGGTTTTATTAATAACTAGGCTTTGTGCAATGGCCTGAAAGCCACAGGAAAATATATAATCACATCTTTATTAAAACTAAGGTTTTGTACACTGCAATTTAGGGACCTTGAAAAGGTCTTGTATCCTGTTGCCGGGAATCCAAACCCAGGACAACCAGGAAGGCTGTGTGTGTAGTGTATGTAGGCATGTAGGATGATTGGAGAGAATCATAATTGATGAAGATGAGGATGAAACTTCAAAAGGACTCTGGCAGTCTAACAGCCCAATCATAGCAAATTACTGCATTGGTGGAATGTGCTGCAAAAGAGCTTCCCATTGGCATGAGTGGAACAACAGTAGTCCATTAGAGCAGATAAGTTCAAACAGGTTGAACAGAGGGGGTTTAACAGGGTGGGGAAGTGTGGAACAGGAAGGAAATGGGTTGGGGTGGGCAGATCTGGGACAGAAGGGGGCCAAACCAGTACACACCAAATTCCAAGGCACTTCCTGGGCTTGTTATGCCTGCACGGATCAACACAGATTTGTGCCAGTGATATCATAGATATCATGACATCATAGTGATATCATACCTACAAGGTCAGCTAGTCCAACTCCAGCCTGTAGCAGGAAATCTTCCTAGAGCCTAGGTCCTAAAGATTGGGACCACATTAGCCTGCTTCCATCCTCCCATCCTACAGCATTTCTCAAAGATAATTAACAGAGGCTCTGGAAATACATCTGCAAGTTCCTTTAGTTCTCCATGATGCCCCTCATCCAAATGACTTGAATTTCTTTGATGAGTAATTCATGTTGAGCAGGAGGTGCTGTCCTGTGACAAAGTGCATCATCTGCAACGAAGTGCCGGTGAGAGAAGCAAGTTACACATCTGGGTGAGGAGAAGAAAGGAAAAGGAGGGAGAAGGATCTGTGCAAGAAGAAGGTAAGCCTTCTTTCTCAATTGTCCAATTGTAAATCTGCTGTAAGATGAAGAGCGCAATTCTAGCCTGGAGTTAGGCCAGCACAGTTCAGCCAGCAGAGTTTGTCTGGCACAAGAGCCACCGTAAAGTGCATTTGGACCACTCTTGGAGTCAGGGAGGACGGGGCACATCTGGGTGCTGGCCTCTCTGACCCCAAGAGTGGTCCAAACACACTTTACAGTGCCAATCTAACTGTGCCAATCTAACTGTGCCTAACTGGCCTAACTGTGCCAATCTAACTCCAGGTTAAGTTGCGCTCTAAGTCTAAGTAAGTTTAAGTAAGAGTAAGTTTTCACCATAAAGTTAGTTACAGGAAGTTCTCTGAGAAGCAGGGCAGTTCATTCCCAAACAAACACAGCTACGCAGGCAGGCAGGCAGCCAGCAGTTGGGTGGGGGCTAGTCAGTGATTTGCATAGAGTGCCATATGTATGACTATATGCCTCTGGGGCATAAGTCATGGATATGTCCTTGATGCAAGGAGCTCCAGGGACTCAGGGAACAGGTCTGCTCCCTAGAGACCTTGGTTTTGTATCTGGACAAGCAGAAGCAGGCAGAGAGGGACCATGATGAGACTTTTGCTGTGAACTTGAGCAGGTGGGGTTTCGTGCATGTGGAGTCGCTGCTGCCTGCCGCCTCTGAACAAAGAAATCTACCTAGTCCAGTAAACATGTCATCAGACGTCAGAAAATGTCTAACAAAAGGTCTGTCAACTGTTTTTGTCAGTACTAGGTGTGCTGATTGACAGAAAAAAATTCAGCCACAGTCAGATCACCAGAAGTGGGTTTTCTCCAAGATGGCAACCGCAGGCCATGCAAACCTGCCAGAATCAAGCACCTGTGTTATTTTTAAGCTTAGAAAAATTCCAACAACGGGTCTGTCAACTGTTCTTGTGAGTACTTGGTGTGCTGAGTGACAGGAGAAAAACACACCCAAATCCCACCACCAGAAGTGGGTTTTCTCCAAGATGGCAACCGCAGGCCATGCCAACCGGCCAGAATCAAGCACCTGTGTTATTTTTAAGTTTAGGACCTTTTTCTTGTTTCAAACTCAAGGTTCTTTATGGTCAGGTAATTCATTTCAACCAATTACTTGGTCCATGGGTTGAAGATTGGATTCCAATGTAATGAGCATTGCAGGTACAACACCAGTCATAACAAATATCAAGTTCTATGTTTTTTATTATCGTAATTACATACATTTGAACTCAACTGTTTCCTTTTGTTTTTAAACTACATTTTCAACAAAGAACCCCTTCAACTAGTTTAAGAGAACTGCAGCAATCTGTGGATAACACAGTAATATTAATTTTCTATACTATTCATCGTCATCACTGACCTCTAGGTCACCTGACACCTGGTTGTCACAACTCGTTACTTGACACTCTCAACATGCAGAGCTGCATGGAAGTCCGTAGGTCCTGCCACCGCAGCAGGTACCACTGCAACCAGTTTTGCAATTGCAGTGTATTATTTGTAGTAGAGCATCTGGTGCAGCATGAAGATCACACATGACTGGAACAAGTTCACCGCTATCGAGTTTCCACCCCCAGTTCTCAGGATTCATTTCCCCAGCCATATCCATCCAAGTCATGGTCTGATGGTACACCCTCAGACAATGGAATTTTGTGGAAGACTCAGTTGGAGGCAGGCGTTCGGGACTCACAAAAGATTTGGCTGTGATGACTTTCTTGGAAAGTGTCTGGTAACACAAAACTGCCAAAGAACTTTCGCCGCTGCCACCAAAAATAACAGCCATCGCTTGAGTGCCAAGACTTTGTATGTCAGTGGGGTTGTTGCCTGGTGAAGTGAATGCAGTTGCACAGGACTGAAGGACAGAATTCCCTTTTAAAAGTTTCCGGAAAACTGCTTTTTTTCCCAACACCAAAAATACAAGAGGTGGAATCACATCCTGTGAATGCATGCAGGAATAGCAACTGTGCACATACTTTACTGTCCAGAGTAGATTTCAAGTCATTGATGTTGTACACTCTTGGAATGCCTTGCGACTGAGTGTCTGACCTAAAATACAGTGGATTGCCATTCACCTCTGCATAATGTAGCAGAAGAATTAGCAGGTCAGTGTCCTCCCCAATCAGCGTGGTGTTCCTTGGCGCTATTTACTGCGGCCTTTGCAATGTCCACTTCAGCGTCACCTTGTGCTTGAGAAGCCACACAGCCTCTCGTCTCCAGTTCTTCCATGATCAAGTTGATTAGTTGGTGTTTGTTGCCTCCCACTGAAAGGAATTCTTCCTGCTTCCCTTCAAATTTAGTATCAGCTGTGAAGTGAACAGCTCGATACGTAAAGTTTTGTCACCTTCTCTTATGTGTTGCATCCTAATTAGGGCCGTGCAGCCTGAGGATAGAGGCTTGGATGCGGACTATTGGCCACATCCCAGCCCTGCCCCCTCCCCTGGCTGGCAAGCCTACTCGCCCACCCACTCCCACCCAGTTCCTCTCACCACAACCCACCCAGAATCGCTCTTGCACCAGCCGAGTTTGGCTGGTGTAGGAGTGGTGTGCAGCGCCTTGGCCTGGCGCTCTTGGGCCAATGCAACCAAGTAATGTCAGCCCAAAGGCCAATCTAGGATTGCACCCTTAATTTTTGGTGGTTTGCAACACTGTCAGGACGGCTTTGTGCATCAAGGGTTAAACAAGCTGCTACTTGGGGAGGAGCACTGCTGTCCAATCACCATTATAGCCACTCCCCTTGGCATTTATAAATCAGGTCTCTAAAACATTTGGGAACCACTGCAGTATTTTATTTAAAAAAATGTTCTTCACAGAGTGCTTAGCTATGTTTAAAATTTATCTTCTCTAAAAAATTCTTAAATCCTATCTCAAGCAGTAACCAGGAAGAACATGACCTAGCATGGTATGATGGATGAGCTTATTTGAGGTTGTCACTTAAAGCTCAAAGAATAAAATGAAAGATGGATGCTATAATTAAATTTCATAATTAGCAATCCTATCTGGTGTCCCTCCCAGGATAATTTTAGAACAGTAGTATCTTTTTTAGGTCTAACTTTTATAATTATTTAATCCTGAGAGAATGCGTAAATATGAGTATCTGACTGAAAAAGACTAACAGGAACCAGGTGTTTCAATATGAGAGAGCGCCAAATGTTCCAAAAGAGTGCAGAGTTCTTGGGAAGGGCAGCCCAATCCTAAGCTGCCTGGCTGCCCGAGCAAGCAATGGCGACCAGGCAGCTACCACTGCATCCCAGGCAGCTGCAGGAGGCTCCATGTTCCCCGTGCTAAGGGCCAGTACAGTACGCTTGTACTGCCCATGCGGAGAGGCTCAAGACTGAGCCCTAAATAACTTCAGAAAATGGGTAGCCCGTTGCTCTGCTCCTCCATGTCAAGAATTTGACATGTGAAATGCCTCTGAAAGTGACATGCTAGCATGTCAGGGGCAAAGGTTATAACCTAGCTTTCTGACTGGGTTGTTATTAGGAAAGCTTTGGCTTTATGTGAATTCCTGCTTAGTCATCTTGCCCTCTAATGGACATTTGCTACCCTTTCTGAAGGAATGCAAACATGAATTCATGTGGAACAACTGGGTTGCTTACTAACTATGATGGCAATAGCAGTTTATATGGCAAGCTAAGGCGCCCGTCCCCTTCTAGGGATGCTACTGATATGGAGATTCTAGTTTCGTTCAAAAGCCTCTCATAAGTAAATCAGTTGCATGTCACTAGGAATGTTGTAATTCATGGAAAAAATATTGTTCAAGGTGGCAGCTGCCTTGCTGTATACACCAACGGGGTAACCTGGGAGGGGGGGGGAGATACCTGCCTTTCCCCAGTACACTACTCTTATTCCTAGTCAATATAAAACCAGAGGTAAAATGATCATTGCTTGTATACTAATAATTTCCAGATACAGGTATAATATTCTGGAGAATGGTCCAGATAATGCTCAGATAATCGTTTTGAGTCATGTATATTTTAATTGCTGAAGCTAAGGGGATCGGACCCTGAGGAGCACCAGCAGTTGAACAACTTTCTGGCACTGTGGCACACTGTTGGGTCCTTGGCTTGAATCTCACCTCATCCAGAAATTGACTTGATGGTCGTAGCCAAGTCAATCTGTCTCTCAGCCTCACCCTAGTCCCACCTGCAATATGGGGGATAATAATGCTTCCCTAATTGCAGCGATAAGTTGCTGTAAAGGATTACTAAAATAACATATCTGAAAGTGCTATCAATTAAGGTTACATATACATATTGTGGATTATTATATAAGCCTATTATATAATCCACTTCAGAACAATTTGGCGTAAGAAGCAAATAGATAATATGAGTGCAAATCCATGTGTTTGATTTTGTAACCAAACTCCCAATGAAGTATATGTTCCATACTGCTCTGTCATAATGGAATGTTGTAAATTTCTCCCAGGTTATAATCCAGCTCAGTCATAAGAAAAGGGTTTTGCTGTTGCCCACATTTAGAGGTGCTTCATGAGCAATTCAAGACAGAATCACAGTACCTAATGTGTCTAGCTTTTATTTTTCGGTTCCTGGGCCCAATCATCCTTGCATTCTTCCCTCCTCCTCCCCAAAATATCCTTTCCCCACCTCCAACATGCCTTCCCACCACCCTCTTCCTGCCCCCATGCCAATCTTATCTGTGCCAGCAAGTGCAGGGGCAGGATGCTGTGCTTTCAAGCAGGTGCAGGATTTCGTACCAACTCAGCCGGCTCCTGAGTAGCCGCAAGCATGCCTTATATGGCACAGTTGTGACACACTGAGTTGGTGCAGGGATATCTGTGCTGACTCAGAAGAGTCTTAGGATTGTGCTGTGAGTCTCCAATTTTCTAAAAAAAAATGTTGCATATTCACCATAATTTATTGTCCTACATATCAAGCTTATTTCATCAGTATTTCAAAATAACAGTATAATACAGAAAGAGAATGGGAATAGAAATAAAACCTATGGAACCGCTGTTGGCAAAACATGTTACAATGGAATTATCTTATTTTTCCATTACATTTTTGCATGTATTCCTTATCTGAGGCCCAATCCTATCCCCCACCACCATTGGTCCCAATACATCCATGCTGGTGGAGTGTACTCTGCATCCATTGATGAGTGGATCAATGCCAGCAGGAGGTTAGTACATGTTTTTAAAATCCCCCCCCCAGGTAGGCTGTCTGATTGCCTGTGAGTTTCATCGGATCTACGCCAGCCACCTTGCCAACATAGATCCGAGGAGAGAAAAGAGGCAAAGTGGTTTAGAAAGAAAGGATAAGATCCAGCACAAAATAGTGCTACTGAGATAACCCTGCCCATTCCCACCCCTAAATTTCCCCTGCTCCTCCCCTCTCATTGGCTGCCAATGACTAGAGCCAACAAAGATTTCTGGAGCTGCTGCTGTGTGCACTGTGCCACTGCCCATTTACGGAAGTGGCCCAGAAGCACACAACTGTGGCCCAGCTTTTGGGCTACTGTAAAGAACTTTGTGCTGCCAGAATGCCAGAATGCAGTGCAATGGAACCTAAATCTAAATTTAGGATTGGAACCTAAACCTTTCGCAATGGAGATCTCAGCCATTGTTGTGTATCACATGTTTATTAATAATTTGTAATGTGCTTAATTAAATAAAAGCAGAAATACCTTTCTAAACAATATAGCGCATCATATGTTGTTGTCGTTGTTCAGTCGCTAAGTCATGTCCGACCCTTCGCCACCCCATGGACCACAGCACGCCAAGCCTCCTTGTCTTCCACTAGCTTACGAGTTCACCCAACTTCACGTTCATTGCTTCGGTGACACTATCTACCCATCTCATCCTCTGCCGCCCCCTTCTCTTTTTGCCTTCAATCTTTCCCAGCATGAGGGTCTTTTCTAAAGAGTCCTCTCTTTAGAAGGGTACTGGAGGTGGCCAAAGAATGAAGCAATCAGGCTTTACTTTCCTGTAGGATTGCCCAATTTGATTTCTTTGCCATCCAGGGGACTCTCAAGAGTCTTCTCCAACACCGTAATTTGAAAGCATCTATTCTTTGGTGCGCCGCTTTCTTTATGGTCCAGCTCTCACAGCCATACATTACTACTGGGAAAATCTTTGTTGGTAGCGTGATGTCTCGGCTTTTTATTAAGTTGTCTAGGTTCATCGTAGCTTTCCTCCCAAGAAGTAAACGTCTTTTAATTTCATGGCTGAATTCCTCATCTCAGTGTTCATGGCAGAGTCAGTGTTCATTGGTGATGGGCAATTGGTTGGTCGATCTGCAGTGCTCCTTCTGGAGCCACAAAGAAAGAAGATATAGGGAAAATTTTGGTGCCTTTCACCCACTTACTTATGCATCTGGCCTTGTGGCATTGCTGGAGCTTGCCAGCCTGCCTTTTTTGGGATCCTCCTTCTGGGTTGTGGGCTCCAGGCCTCTTGGCCGCATCATTGAGTGGTGGCCATTGCGGGCACCTTTTTTTGTCGCAAAAGGAGTGGCATCCCGGCACTGAAGCAGCGGCGCCTATCCCTCCAAGTTACAGCTGTTCCCATTCTTTTGTTCACTATGAAGGCTACTCCATTTCTTCTAAGGGATTCCTGCCCACAAAAGTAGATACAATGGTCATCTGAATTTGATTCCTGTCCATTCTTTCTGGAGCTACCTGTACTTGTCTTCTGCTCTTCCCCAGGAGCATAAAGGGTGCCTTCTGACCTGAGGGGCTCATCTTCCTGCATCATATCGTTTAGCCTTTTAATACTGTAGTTTTCTTGGCAAGGGTACTGGAGTGGGGTGCCATTTCCTTCTCCAGTGGATCACATTTAGTCAGAACTCCCTACTATGACCTGACCATCTTGGGTAACCCAACATGGCATAGCTCACAGATTCATTGAGGTGCTCAGGCCCCTTTGCCACAACAAGGCACTGATCCATGAAGGGCATCATATGTACAATTGACTTAGACCACAGAGAGGTCTAAGACCACCACACAGATATGTGCAATCCTCCGAGAATGGTCCAAACATGCTTTACAGTGGCCCTTGTGCCTACCAAACTTTGTTGGCCTAACTGTACTAGCCTAACTCCAAGTTAGGTTTGCTCTCTTAATTGAGCCAATTGAGGATTATTGTTCTATTGCAAACATTTTCAAACCTGTTCCTTGTCCAGGATGCTTTTCAGTACCAACAAATAAGTGTACTTTGTGTCAGAAGAGGAAAAACACATATAGCTTCAGCATCCTTAGATTCTGAAGAGGAAATTCTGGAATCTTATTGCTTAAAATGTTCATCAGGTTGCTGCATCTGGCTGATTCTTAAGTCAAGTTGAGTTAGCCTGATGAAACCCTGCAGCCTGACAAAAGCTGTTAAGCACTAAACTCCCCAGCAGATTGAACATTAGCCTTTGTCCGTAGGCCAGCTGGATTTGCCTGTTAGTAATGATTTCCCTGATGATCACATTGCACAAGAGAACCACATGCCATATACCTTCTCAAGCAGCACAATCAGGGAACAACAACCTTGTTTTGCTCATAGTGTCATACCACATACAAGAAAGAATTAGCTTTTGGTTTAGGTTTCCTCTCCCCCAACCCCTATTCACATACCACATTCACATATCAGGGTGAATGAATAGTTAACCATTGCATTCAATAAATGCTGTTATTGTTCCTCTTTTGACAGGTCAGTGGCAGGTGTGAGTGTAGAGAGTAGGCAAGGAGATTTCTGGCTGAGGTGATTATTGCATCATTTACATATTTTGACTGATGGTGAGATAGATTGTGAATACTGTGTCAAACCAAAGTGAATTACATGCAGACGACTTAAAATAAGAAGGTATTTATTCAATATTTATAAGGAAATGCAGTAACATCCAGACTAACTATAAGTCATGTCAATAGATATTGTAATACTTAAGGGCTGATGAATGAATTTATTATTTAGCACCAAAAAGACGCAAGACAGAGAGAAGAGTGATCCTCCCTCCCCTACCTTGCTCTCTGTATTGCCTGAAGACTGCCTCGGGGCTTTTAGCACATTCCTTCCCAGCTCCTAGCATGTGTTTTAGATACAATATCCTTACTTTAGCTTTCAAAGCACATTAATGTAACAGGAGTTTCGTGTTAATAGATTGTCATGCATTCTGCTACCATATGAGCCTTGAGTACTACACTTGAATTTTTCATAGCTGACAGGAAGGGTCAAAGCAGATAGTCCATATAAATAAGAGAAGTGTCTATATCAGGGGTAGGCAACCTTAAACACTCAAAGAGCCATTTGGACCCGTTTTCCGGAGAAAAGAAAACCTCGGGAGCCACAAAACCCTTTTGACATCTAAGAGATCCTGTGCAGTGATTTATAAGTAGCTGAGTACAGAACTTCAGCTTTGGAGCAGTTTGGTTTCGCAGCAAGGATTCAGAATTGTTAAGTGTCCAAGTACAACTCCCTTTTGAAAAGGAATCTTTCATATAAATTTATATAACCGAGCTACGTATTCCTTGAACATGAGGGGAGAGAAAAGGGAACGAAGAATCCCAAAAGGGTATTTTTCTATCTTTATCCTTTTTATCCTTCTATATATTGTTAAATATTTGCAGGTAATCGGACATTTTTACTCAGTCAATGCACTCCAGAATCTCACTTGATTTTCAGGGGGGACAATGTTGTTATCAGATGGTGGGAAAAATAACATGGGACAAAATAGAAGCAAGAGAAAAAGAGCACAACAGAAAAGGAAATGTATGAAGGGAGGAAACATTGTGAAATAAGTGAATAAAAGAAGTAGTTACAGGAAAGGCTGGAGGAAAAAAAATGGAAAGAAAAAGATAAAGTAAACCACAAAGAGAAAGAGAACATAAGGAAAGAGAGAAAAGGACTGGAAAAATTGGTAATATAAGAAAGATAATTTTCAAAAGAGAAGGGGCAATAGGAAGTGCCAAGAAAAAGAAATTATAGAAAAAAATGAAAGAAAAAGTAACCAAGAAAGAAAAACAAGACAAAAACATATGAGGGAGAAAAAGGGAGGTTGGAAGGAAGGAAAGGGGGCTGAAAAAATTTGTAAGAAAGGGGACGAAAACTGGCAAGAGAGAGGAACTACTTTGAGCCTTTTAGGTCCTTTGAAATGACTTTCCCGTTTTCGAGGGATGCTCTGGGAGTCTCACTGTGTTGGAGCTTTGGAAGCCCTGCTGAATAGGAGCAGACATTTCCCAGAGAGTCGGTGCCACATGATGTCTGATGGCATCACACACACACACCCTGGCCGCTGCAGCTCCCAAACAGTCGCCAACTCCACTCAGCGAGTGCAAAACCATGTCATAGCTCCTGAAACATTCACACCAGGAGGGCTGTGGCTGCAATCCTAAACCCACTTTCTTGGGTGTAAGTCTCACTGCACACAATGGGCCTTACTTCAAATAAACATGCATAGGATTGTGCTCTGTGTTACTGTGATTGCCTGATAGAGTCAGGGAAATTGAGAGTAGGTATGTTTGGGTATAAACTTCAGATATAAATCAGGATCAGTAAGCAGCGTCTTGCAGGGCTTCCGGTTTTACCCTCTTGCAGACCAACTGAGGACAGGCAAATATTATACCAGGGTGTTGCATTCAGTTTGGGGAGGCTGGAGACTTTGCAGCCACAAGAGCTGCAGCCTTCGGTGAGCACTGCGATGGGGGCAGAAACCAGATTTCAGTGGAGAGGAGCTGCGGTCCAACTGCAAGGAAGGACATACTTTCCAGTCTCCCTCGCCCCAGATTTGGGCAGGACCCAGCCTCTGAAGCAGTGAAAGCAAAGCCCCGTTTCCCCCGAGAGACCCCCACTGCATTCCCCCCAGACCCTGAGTTGATAAGGCTAGTGCCGAACACGCCCTTCCCAGGTGTCCTCCTTTGCACAGCCGCCATCACGACCCTTCGTGTCGCGCCCCACCCTTCTCACCTCCATCACTCCAGTCCCCCCGTTCCGGACTCGAGCAGTGGGTGAGCTCGGTGCTCTCGCCCGCATGCTGGTGGGGAGCTCGGGGCAGTCGCGCGAGTGCAGCCCACAGGTCTGGGACGAGCAGCCGCCTCGCTCTGCTTGCCCCCAAGCATGTGCACAGCCACCTCAGCCCCATCCCCCGTGAAAAGAGACCCACAACTTCCAACCCCAGCAACCGGCTCGGGGTGGGGTGGGGTGCTTGTCTTCCCGAGTGAAAGGGGGGCTCCCCGCGCACAATTAAGCCTTCTCCTCTCATTTGTTCGCTGAGCCCATCCAAAAGGGTGCTATTTATAGGCACCCCGCAGCTAAACCTGGAGCCGCGCAAATCCCACTGTGTTTGTTCCCTCTTGCCAAGTGACCGGAGCTTTGGCTGGGGAGCACTTTGCTGTGGCGGAGAGGACAAGCCACAAGCAAGAGCCGGCCCGGGAGTCTGTCACCCCCTTTGCCACTTTCACTTGGACTCCGGAGCCACAGCAGATGGCTCAAAGAGCCGCATGTGGCTCTGGAGCTATGGGTTGCCGAACCCCGGTCTATATATTGGGAGAGAAGCATGCATAATATGCATCATATACATGTTACATTTAAAACATAAAACCAGGACATAAGAACAGAAGAGTCCTGCTGGATCAGGCCAAAGGCCCATCTAGTTCAGCTTCCTGTATCTCACAAGGGCCCACCAGATGCCTCAGGGAGCACACCAGACAACAAGATGCCTGCATCCTGTTGCCACTCCCCTGTACCTGACACACAAGCATTGAATACCATGTGAAAATTAGCTATCCTCTTGGCACTGCCAACCAGGTGCCCAACCATGAAGGCACCTGGTGCAACTTGCAGGAGAGGCAATGAGGCAATGGATTCAGTATGCCTTTCACTTGATTCTGCTACCCACTCCCTTCAGTCCTCCTCATAGATATGCCACTTCAGTGGCATCACTAGAGTTTGTGTCACTCGGTGTGGGAGGTCAGTGCATCATTCCCCATGATGGATCTCCCCCTCCCAAACCATACATAATAAATTACAATACCATATGCACAACCTAAATGCAGTGTTATCACTTGGTGTTACCCCCATCAACTTTATTTATTTATTTAACTATAGTACAAGTCACCCATCAAATTAGTAACCAACAAAAAACCCTGTGGCCAATTCAATGACACTCACACAATTAAATAAAAGTTATAGTATTAGCTCTGATGCATGGAAATGAGAACTGACTCACAATAATGATGTTTTTAAAAAAGTGATTTTTGCATAAAAAGTTGTATTTTAAGTTTTTAGTTTTTTGGCCATAGCTTTTGATAGAATAATCAATCAATCAATCAATCAATCAATTAATCACTAGTATTTATATACCGCTTTTCAACACAAAGTTCACAAAGCGGTTTACAGGCAAAGAATAAAGATATGACACTGGTTTTTTTTCACTGAATTACTCATGAAATTCCACATCCAACAGTATATAATGATGGCATTATTCCATAAAACCATGATTTTTACATGAAAAGTTTTATTTTGGTTTTTTGGTTTTTTGGCCATAACCTTTGATAGAATGAAGCTATTACACTCCGTTTTTTCCATTGAATTCCAGGTGAAATTCCACATCCAATGGTATATAGCATGATTGTATTTTAAAACCATGATTTTAGCAATTTTGGTCCCTAGTGGTGTCACACACACACTGTGCACGTCACCTGGTGCAGCCCCCCACCCCACCCCCCAGCGACGCCACTGTGCCACATTGATTCACTTCCTGCTCACTTGAGCAAGAAGTGGTTCATCCACCTCATTACCATGCTTCTCACACAGTTTTCACAAACCCAGAAGTGTGGGACCTCTGGTTTTATTTATAGAAGCTGTGCAGATGAAGGAGCTCCTTCCTTCATATGCTCCCTTTAAATAAAATCAGAATCTTTGGTATGATATTGAGCAGCGGTCTCCAAACTCCAGCCTGCAGGCCAGATCAAGTGACCACTATTTCCATCCGCCCGGTGACAGTCGTTTACCATTCCTCCAGGGAACACTAGACTAGCGCAACTACAGCTCCCAAGTGTCACTGCAACCAACCACACCTGCCCAGAATGCAGCGTGCATGGCCTGAAGGGGCAACAGAACCTGGAAGTGGCTGGCCATGGTGACACTAAAGGGCTGTAGTCATGGCAATCCCAATGCTCCCCAGCAGAACGGTAAGCACCAGTTGTGCCAGGGAGGTTTTAGGTGCTGCAGTGGACTCCAGTTTGGCTTTTTGTTTTCTTCAGAGCTCAGCAGCAGAGGCAACATCTGTGGAGGTGTTGAATGGTGCTCCATGATGGAAACTTCTATCATAAAGTGAATGGGGGGAAAGCTCAGTTGTTCAATTATCCTGTTCATAGCAGTGTGATCAAATTGGATGAACAACCTCTTGGGCACTTTGCTAAGATTCCTCTAAGTAGAAGAGCAGGGAGGGGGTAAATGTATTTGTAACAGAGTTGAAATAGATATGTTTCTTAGTGCTTTATTACAACAAACTCACAAAGTGACCATTCTTGATTGCACCATTCAGCTGGACATGCTTACACTTACTCTTTCTGTTAAAGAAAATACATTTCTATATATAAAAAAAGGTTTGATAGTGGGAAACCCACAACACCAACACCCGCAGAATGTAACAGACTATTTGATATGAAGAACTCAGATAAGCAAAGAAGGAAAAGTTTAATTACTTTTTGCCTTAAACCCAGTGACCACATGCAATCTTAGTATTCCATGTTGCTGCACAATCAGTGCCCTTGGTGGACTGCCATATGTGTCTGATAGGTTGTATTCAGCAAATGTGGCGCATGCCCAATGCGCACATGCACAGACATTTGTGCATAAGTATATATTAAAAAATCCATAGATGGTACTTTGGAAATCAAAATAAATTTTAAAAAATTGACGTATCAAAAAAGGGAAAAAAGAAATATCACAGGAGGGAACCTTAGAGAGGTAAGTTGTCATCAAATGATTTAGAATACAAAATCTAAGGAGAAACGTTTGAGGAACTGGACATGCTTAGCCTATACAGATGGCTGCAGAAATAAGATACTTCTTGCGGGGGGGGACCTCACATGAAACACTAAGGGTGTAATACAAGAAGTGATGTTGCACTGATGCTACATGCTTGCAGCAGCGCAATGTCACTAGCACCGCTGTGGGGGGGGGGGCTCACCAGCACCACCATGTCAGCGCTAGATCTCTTGGGCCGATGCTAGCAGTAGTGCTGGCCCAAAAGCACTGGTGCCAAGCCGCCTTCGCACCAGCCAAACTCGGCTGGTGCAAGGGTAATTCTGGGTGGAGGGAGGGCAGGTGGAAGGAACTGAGCAGAGGAGTGAGCAGGGGAGTGTGCTGGCCTGGGGCAGGGTTGGGATACGCATCCAAGGCTCCTTCTCTAGGCTGCTCAGCCCTGATTCAGGCCTTGTGGCTTCCTTGGCTCTGCGCCTGCTATTTAGTAGGTACAGATCCGAGGAAACGCATGGGCAAGAGTGTGAACATGCCCTTGCCCTAGGGAGGCTCCACAGTGCACCTAAGGTATGCTGGATATGGCAAAGGCCCGCCAGCCTCACTATTCTAGTGCAATTTAAGATTGTGCTCTAGGATTGCCTGGGGTCACTGGATATAAGGCAAAAAGTAATTAAACTTTTTCCTCTGAGCTAATCCGAGTTCTTACCTGGGTCAGCAGAGCTAGGTTCTGTAGTGGTGGTGGCAGACATGCTGAGCCTCCAGCTGTTTGTACTGGCAGCTTCAGAGTACCCAGCTTCAGAACTGCCTTTCACACTGTTGCAAATGGGGGTTAAGATTGGGCAGCTACTTTCATTTTGACTGGTCAAGAAGTACCTTCCTAGCAATGATGCAGCTTGTCTTTCCGTATTTAATCTGCCGTATTTAATCTGTGTAAATAATAATGGAAGGGGCTGAAAACAACATCCACTTTTTGCATTCTTTGGCATTCTGAATCTGTGCCAAAGTTAGGAAACCAGATAGCTAAATCTTTCTTGTTGCAAGCATTGAGGCTTCTGGCTATGGCACTGACTAGAGAAAAAAATTGTGCTAATATGCAGTGATATATCTGGATATGTGGGCAAAATGAGCTTTTTCTAATTGCCTTAAGCCACCTTGGAGTAAAGGAAGGATCCGGAGTCTTTTAACAAAAGTGACATCAACAATAAATACGCTTGTGTGAGATAAGAGAAATTCTTGGGAGGGGGGATATCTCCAGGTAAATGTATACCTATTGTGTCACAAGCCTTAGATCCTACTGAAAGATTGATTAGATTCTGGTGGTGAGGGAAATGGGAAATTGGATTGTAAAGTGAGAGATAGACTGTGCAACATTATCAGCCGTTCACCTGAAATGATGAGGTCATCCTGCTCCTGACAGCTAGACTGACTTCTCACAAAAAAGAAACAACAAGATTTATGTACTATGAGATCTAATGACAAAGGAAGAATTTGGGAAGGCCTGAAAATATACTTAGGCTAAATTAAACCTTTAAAAGGCACATCATGTGCATTCCTGAAGAGTTTTCAAACTTTCTCTAAAATTGCATTTGGCTGATCGTCTAGTTCAATGAGAACAAGGAGCAAGGATTTATGTTGCAAAACTTCCTAGAGAATTTTGATGTTGAAAGGAAAACATTTAAATCAAGCAGGAAGCTCCATAAAAGTTTTATTCTGGTTTGAATTTTGACACAAAGCATTATAGAACTTCCTTTGTTCCAGTTCCTTGAACAAAGAATATGAGAAAAGCCTTTCTGGATCAGGCCAAGGGCCCATCCAGTTAGCTTCCTGTATGTCATAGTGGCCCACCAGATGTCTCAGGGAACCCGCAAGAGAACCAAATACTTGTATCTCACTGCCACGCCCCTGCATCTGGCATTCTAAGATAGCCTATTACCCTTGCACACAAGGAAGACACCAGACTGAGGTTGGGGTTTAACTTTATTAAATACAAGTGTAAATCATGAAACAAACTGAACACCCATCCCTCCCTCCCCAGTCTGGGGTAGGCAAAAAAATGCCATCCATGGCCAATTCAGAAGACAGAAAAAAACTCCTACCCAGCCCTTATGAGCGACCAACTAATCTCAAACTGGACATACCCATCCTAGCTTGTAACCTGTGATCGAGTTTTCCTCCATAAACCTGTCCAATATGCTTTTAAAGGCATCCAGGCCAGATGCCATCACTACATCTTGTGGCAAGGACTTCCACAGACTAATTACATGCTGGGTAAATAAATATTTTCTTTTGTTTGTTCTAACTCTCCTAACACTCAGCTTTAGAGGATGTCCCCTGGTTCTGGTATTGTGTGAGAGGGAAAAGAGATTCCCTCTATCTACTCTATCCACCCTCTGCATAACTTTGTACATCTCAATCATGTCCCCCGTCAGGCGCCTTCTTTCTAGACTGAAGAGCCCCACATACTGTAACCTTTCCTCGTAAGGGAGGTGCCCCAGCCCAGTAATCATTTTGGTTGTTCTCTTCTGTACTTTTTCTAATCCCACTATGTCTATTTTGAGATGTGGCAACCAGAACTGTATGCAATACTCCAGGTGTGGCCTTACCATCGCCCTGTACACTGGCAATACGATATTGGCTGTTTTATTTTCAATCCTCTTTTTAATTATCCTGTATGGAATTTGGCCTTCTTCACTGCTGCTGCACACTGGGTCAACATTTTCATCAAGCTGCCCACCAACACCTCAAGATCTCTCTCCTGGTCTGTTCCAGGAGATCAGATCAGAACCCATTAACTTATATTTGATTTTTTTCTTGCCCCAATATGCAATACTTTGCACTTATTTACACTGAAATGCCATTTTACTGCCCATTCTCCCAGTTTTGAGAGATCCTTCTGGAGCCCTTCACAATCCCTTCTGGTTTTCACCCCCTGGAAAAGTTTAGTGTCATCTGCAAACTTGGCCACCTAACTGCTTATGCCTGACTCTAGGTCATTTATGAACAAGTTAAAAAGCACTTATTCCAGCACAGATCCCTGGGGCACACCACTCTCCACCTCTCTTCAGTGTAAAAATTGCCCAGTAATCCCCACTCTCTGTTTCCTACTCCTCAACCAATTCTCAGTCCGTGAGAGGACCTGCCCTCTTTTTCATAGAAAACTATGAAGTTTTCTTAGCAGTCTTTGGTGAGGGACCTTGTCAAATGCTTTCTGAAAATCCAGATATATAATATCCATTGGTTCACCCACATACACATGACTGTTTACCTTTTTGAAGAATTCCTAAAGGTTAGTGAGGTAACACTTATCATTACAGAAGCCATGCTGACTCTCCTCTAGCAAGGTTTAGTCTTCTATGTTTTAGGATTTTGTCTTCGATGAGATATTCCACCATCTTACCTAGAATGGAAGTGAGGCTGACCGGCCTGTAGGAGACCGATCCCTTCTTTTTAAAGGAGTGGTGTGACATGTGCTATCCTCCAGTCATCTGGCACTGTGGCAGTTTTAAGTTGCATATTTTTGTCAAGAGATCAGCAACTTCATTCATTAGTTCCTCTTGGGTAGATGCCATCTGGGCCTGGTAACTTATTGATCCTGGTCTTAGGTTGGTACAGTTAGGCCAGCAAAGTTTGGCTGGCACAAGGGCCACTGTAAAGCACGTTTGAACTGTTCTTGAAGTCAGGGAGGATAGCACATGTCTGTGTGCTGGCCTCTCTGACTCTGAGGGCTCAATCCTAAACTGAGTTAGGCCGGCATAAACTAAGCCAGCAAAGTTTGGCCAGCACAAGGGCCACCGTAAAGTATGTTTGGACTACTCTTGGAGTAGGTGAGGCCAGCCCACAGACATGAGCCATCCTCCCTGACTCAGAGAGTGGTCCAAACCACTTTATGGTGGCCCTTGTACTGGCCAAACTTTGCTGGCTTAGCTTATGCTGGCCTAACTCCAGTTTAGGATTGCGCTCTGAGAGTGGTCCAAACATACTTTGTGGTGTCCCTTGTGCTGGCCAAACTTTGCTGGCCTAACTGTGCCAGCCTAACTCAAGGATAGGATTGTGCCCTTAATCTAACACATCTTCTCTTTTAACTTCCATGTGACTCAAGGCGCAATTCTATACTAGTCTGGAATGATGAGGCCGATGGACCTGCGCCATATTCAACACAGGATAGGCAAGGCTGGAGCCTCCCCAGTGCAAAGGCATGTTTGTGCCCTTACTGTAGGGGAGGTGCAAGCCTCCCTAATGCACTTCTTGGATCTGCGCCTGCTAAACAGCAGGTGCATATTGGAGAAGACCACGCTGCCCAAATTGGTGCTGTGCAGCCAGTGGTGGTATCTAAAGCGGGAGGAACCAGAACGCTGGGCTGGATGTACGGTTGATTGGCAGCCCATCTGTTCCATTCTACTGCCTGCCCACCGGCCGCGCGGGCTGTCCCCGTTTGGCGCGCCCTACCGCTGCTCGCCCAGGCACCCGGCACGCCCCCACCCATCCCCCCAGCGAGAATCCTCCAAGGCCAGAGCGTGGCGGGCGGGCAGGCGGCGGAACCGAACGGATGGGCAGCCAATCATACGTAAGTCCCGCCCAGCGTACCAGTTCCTCCCACTTTAGATACCACCACTGTGTGCGGCCTTCCAAATGGGCTTCCAAATAAGGCCAAATCCGAAGCTCTCCTGCCTTCTGGGCTGGCCGGCCTGCCGGCCCACCCACAGCCCACCCAGTTACACCCTCCCCTGCGCACTACCTCCCTTACATGGCACCTCCCCTGCTCCAGTCGGCTTTGGCTGGTGTAAGGGAGGCACGGCGCGAGCTGCTCAGTGACCCCACATCGGCGCTAAGAGCGTAGCAATGACGTTGTGTAGACGTTACACACGGGGCATTAATTTCCTAGTAAAGAAGGACAGTTCAGGCAGTGGCATTTGCCCAAGATCTTTTGTCGTGAAGACAGATGCAAAGAATTCATTGAAATTCTCTGCTTCCTCCAAGTCCTCTTCTTATCTCCCCTTTCCCTCTGTCAAGAACAAAAAGGGGGTTGTAACTCTGACCCCCCTACTTGCCCACTTGGTTTGAACCCACAGCTTAGTGGGGCCTGTAGACCAATCCCCTCTCCTATCTTTTTAAAGGAATGGTGTGACATGTGCTGTCCTCCAATCCTCTGGCACTGTGGCACTGCCTTGGTAGTTCCAATCTGCTGCCACCAGCCCAGGTACCAGATTGCCAGAAGAGTTTCCTGGGCTAAACTCCTCTCCTAGCAGAGGTTATTAGCTCAAGGGTCTCTATACTCACTCTTATAGAGCGAGAAGGCTAATCAATCACTGTGAGCCGGAACAAGGCAAGAAGGGTTTTCATTAAAAGATAGTTAAGAGGTTGGGGTGCCAGAGATAAGCATAGATTACAAATACAAAACAGCCTAACTGCCACTCAGGCAATTGGCTGGTAGGTGGAGCTGGATCTCACAGGCCTGGCAAGACTTAGGCGTGGCCCAGCCCCAGATTGCTCTGAGGGGAAAAAACTTGTAAAAACACACGGCCTAGGAAAACACAGACTAAAACAAATCAAAACCTGACGCCTGCTCACCAATACTGGGGTCCTTCCTAAATCCTCTCTGCTGGGCTTCTCCCAGCAGCCACCCACTCTGCCTCCCCACAGAGCGGCTCCCCCTGCGACCATCCAGCAGCAAAGCCCACAGGAGAGAGAGAGAGAGAGAGAGAGAGAGAGAGAGAGAGAGAGAGAGACTCCACCCATCTCCTGATCTCCAGCTGGAGACTCACCCGATTGGCCGGCAGCCACTCCCCCCCCCCCAGCCAGGACACCTCTGACAACAACAGACCAGGCCCTTGGGAAGTAAACCAAAATTATAAAACAGAAATAGGTACATGAAACATAACTGTTTCATCACACCCTCTCTCAACTGCCTCTCCGTCAGGTTTCCTGCTCCTAATATATTCAAAGACGCTTTTATTATTCCTTTTTATGTTGCTAGCCATGAATTCCTCAAAGTTTTTCTTGGACTCCCTTCTTAACATTTTTTTTTGCCAGAGTTTGTGATCCTTTTTATTCTCTTCATTTGGGCAAGACTTCAATTTAAGGAAGGAAGCTTCCTTGCCCTCTACAGCCTCACTAACCTTGCTTGTTAGCCATGCAGGCACCCTCTTACACTCAGGACGCAATCCTAGCCTGGAGTTAGGCCAGCACAGTTAGGCCAACAAAGTTTGGAGCGCATTTGGATCACTCTCAGAGTCAGGAATGATGGTGCACGTCTGTGCACTGGTCTCTCTGACTCTGAGAGTGGTCCAAGGTTAGGCCGAACTACAGATTAGGTTTGTGCCCTTAGTCAAACCCTTCTTTCTTTGTGGTATACACATCAGCCTCCATGCTTTCTTGAGTGATTGAACCTTTTTAACTAACTAGTTTCCTCATTTGTGGGAAGTTTTCTTTTTGGAAGTCAAGGGATTTTGTGTCAGATTTATTTGGCATTCTACCCCCAACATGCATGGCAAAACAGATCGCAACATTGTCACTGTTCCCCAATGGCTCAGTAACATTGATATCCCTAATCAGGTCCTGGGTGTTATATAATATTATATACAGAGTTGCCTGGTGGGCTGCATGACAAGTTGCTCCAAGACACAATCATTTAGCATGTCAAGAAACCCAGTCTCTCTTTCTTGATTGGAACACCAACTGACACAGTATATGGGGATAATTAAAAAACAAACCATGACCACAATCCTGCCCCTCTTTGATGCCTCCCTGATTTGTTCCCTCATCTCAAGTCCCCTTTCAGGTTTCTGATCTGGGGAATGATAACACACACCCCACACATACACACTGTTACATCACTCCTTGGACCTAGTAGTTTAACCAGTGGTGTCATCTACTCTCTCGCAAGCCGGAACGCTGGGCGGGACATGAGTGATTGACAGGCCGTCGTTTTACTTCCGGTTTCTTCGCGCGCCCCGCGCGGCTTTCCCTCGCCTCGGAGGGAGCGCCTGCTCACCAGGGGGGATGGGTGGGGGGCGCGCTGGGTGCCTGGGCGAGCAGGCGCCCCCTCCGAGGCGAGGGAAAGCCGCGCGGGGCGCGTGAAGAAACCGGAAGTCAAACGACAGCCTGTCAATCACTCAAGTCCCGCCCAGCGTTCCGGCTTGCGAGAGAGTAGATGACACCACTGAGTTTAACCCACAATGCTTCTATGGTAGAGTCAGACCCACCTTCAATTTCTAGTCTTCTGGAATCCATCCTTCCTTTGACATATATGGCCACCCCACCTCCAACATGTTCCTCCGTGTCCCTCCTATGGAGTTCATAGCCTGGGATTGCGGTATCCCACTGGTTCTCTGCATTCTACCAGGTTTCTGTTATGCCCACTATGTCATTGTTTTCCGTAGCGACTAAACATTTGAATTCTTTCAACTTTGCTTGAAGGCTTCAAGCATTAGCATTAGCATAAAAGCACCTGTGTGGGGGGGCCCCAAAGAAGGACTGTATGTTTCAGCCTTGTCTTTGTTCTGCTGAACTAACTTTCACCTCCCAATCTCACTTCCACTCCTAATTCCTACTCTATCATTACCTTGTTCTTTCACTTCACCACCCTTATTCCCTAGGGATGAGGAGTCCCAAACGGGATGCCACTTGGCTACTGTTGGCTTTTCCCCAGGGTTTAGTTTAAACCCTGCTCTGCCGTGTTTTTAATATTATGCGCCAGCAGTCTGATTCCATTTTGGGTCAACTGGAGCCCATCCTTCTTGTACAGATCTGGCTTGCCACAAAACATTCCCCAGTGCCTAATGAATCTAAATCCCTCCTCCTTGACATCCTCTCATCCACGCATTGAGACCCTGAGTTCCACCTACCTACCTGCCCCTGAGCGTGGAACTGTAAGCACATCTGAGAATGCTACTTTTGGGGTCTTGGTTTTCAGCTTCCTCCCTAAGAACCTAAATTTGGCCTCCAGGACCACCCGGCTACATTTTCCCATGTCATTGGTTCCAATATTCACCACAACTGCTACCTCCTCCCCAGCACTCTCTAATAGCCTATCTAGAACGAGTTGTGTTCTTCCCATTGCTGTCTTCCTGTCAGATTAGAATAAGGAATGTTAGGGGATGTTCAGCTTATCACATGATTAGCTTTCTATAGACAGCTTCACACTCCCACAAGTCCTGATAGTTTCTTAGCCCTTGGCCCAGAAATATCATAATCAGAAATATCATTCTGTTGTTCTGTGAGCATAGCAGAAATTATGTATGTATGTATGTATGTATGTATGTATGTATGTATGTATGTATGTATGTATGTATGT
>JAJKFI010000363.1:444868-455654 GCA_029204185.1 Lerista edwardsae
TGTATGTATGTATGTATGTATGTATGTATGTATGTATGTATGTATGTTATTTATATACAACTTACAAACATTTTTTTCAAAGAGGTTTATGTAGCCAAAAGCTTGAGAAAATCGTTCCTTGTCTTAAAGAGGATCATAATCTTATAAACGGAGATATCAGGTGCATCTAGTGGAAGAAACGTTCATCCACATACATTACATTAGGGTGAATGTGGCTGGTTGCTGTCCTGTTGCCAAATATAAAAGATTCTCTTTATCGCTAGCAGAGGCACTTACCAATCTTTGCTTATAGACAGTCTCCTAACTGAAAATGGCTTACCAGCTGGAGTTCTTTAACCAATCCTGTCTCCTAACACTCCATAGAATGGAGCAGTACAGATGGAGTATGTGCTGCATAATGTGATAGAGGTGTGTAATCAGATGCTCTGGGAAAGTAAAAATATTTTATATTTGCCTCTCCATAGGCAGCCAATAGGGATCCTCAGACCCATGCCAGGTTTTTTTTCTGTTGTTAAGATAGACTCAGGGGGCAGGTCTGGAATGGGAAAGGGGTATAGAATCTTGCACATGCTGTTGCCACCAAGATCCATCTCCTTCTACACCCAAATCATCCCTAGTTCCTCTCCCAAACTGCTTTGATCCTCCCCCAAACCGCTTGTGACCTGCCCCCACCACCTCTTTACCTGCTCTGGTATGGCCTGAGTGTGCCACTGGCAGGCATGTAGAGCTCCCAATCATTTGTGCCAGCAGCTCTGGAGCACTCAACAGCAGTGTGCCTTTCATGCAGCCATAACTAGACTTACAGCAGTGGATTGTAGATCCACTGCCGTAGGCCCAGGACAGGATTGGGTAACAAGACACATATCCAGGAAACTGGGCCTGAAATCTGCTGTCTGTTCTGTCCCTGCATCTGCTCAGACAAAGCTATAAAATAAAACTGGATTGCATTCAACTATGAATTCATCTGTATATCCTCCCAAGGATATATATGCCTGTTCTTCACAGAACAAACATCTATGCAAGAGGTAAATTAGCACAAATGTGTCTTTGGAAATGGAAGCATTTCCATCTCCCAAGCCTCTCTGTTGCTGACCTCCAAATCAAGATTCTTTAACAAAAAGACCTCAAAGGGAAGCTCCTGTGAAAGGTGCTGAGCTAGAATTCATTAGCAAGTTTAAGTCAATGACATTCAGAGTCATTTGTAATTGGGAGGTATCTTTCCTGAAAGAAAGTAATTCTCTCTATCTTTAGGTATTAAATTAGCACATCAAGGAATACTATCTTTAATTACCAGCTGCCCATTGGTAGAGAATAACTTTGATATAATATTGTACACAGGTTGGGCTCTATGCATCTTAGAGGGAAGAGAATGACAAACAGAAGATAGGGAGTCCAGAGGATGTTTCTAGGAAATTATTTTACTGCTAGGTTTCTGTTAAACTGAGAACAAAAGGGGTCCCCTATGTATGGGTGAATCATTGGGGGCTGCCGGTATGGGATCCAGTTTTTTGTTTACTCACACTGAACTACACAAAGTAAATCCACAAGAATTGGCCATTATCTCTTCCCAAAATCTACTTGTGACCTAGGAGAGTTGAGGTTCAGATTGGGAGGGGTGATTCAGGGGTTGGGGTGGTCCTAGGTCCCTAGGGCCTGCCTGGGGTGCTCACTGACCTCCCCCTCCAGCCTTCTCCACATTCTCCTTCTCTTATCTGCACCCCAGACTACCTCTCCCTGCTGTTTTCCTTGTGGATCTGTCACTGCATTCCTCCACTGGTCTTCACTGACTTGCTCTTTCTCAATCCCTTTGCTCCCACTTCCCTGTTTCCACTCCTCCTTTGCTCCTCTGCTTGTTCCTCATGTAATGGGCGTGCGGCACACGGCACGTAGGGAGGGAAGGGGCTGTGGTACACCGGCCTGGGAGCGTGGACCAGCTGCCGCCAATCTGCCAGATGCAGCTGTGGCAAGAGGAGCTGATACACCGCTGAGCCGAAGTAGGACACTCCCTGCCGGCCAGTGGACACGACGGGAGACCAACCCGCGACTGCCGACGGTCCAGCCCCTGGGTGTGAGGAGACCTAAGAGAGACCCTGCACTGACCCCCCTTTCCTTTCCTTGACCTCAGTCCGGGAGCATGAGTGGAGACCCCGACACCAAAGTCGGGACAGCCTGGAGACGGCTACCTGCCAGGGCAGGTAATGACTTTGAGTTGGCAGCAGGGACGGGCCAGGAGCCCCCTTTTTTTGCTTGGACTTTGTTGGACTTTGGGGTCTGAGTGGCAGGACTTTTACGTTGGACTTTTGTGTAATGCCAGCCCGAGGGGTGAAGATTTCTGTTGGGACGTTTTGGGGAGGGGGAGCGAGTAGATGCTGCTTGTAACTGGGGAAGGGGGTACGCTTGTCAATAAAGGAAGGGTCTTGACTCCGCTTTCCTGTTTCCTGGTCGTGCTTGGTAGCGCTCACTGCTATGTCCTCTGTCGACCCCTTTTCAGTGCCTCTCCCGGAGTGGGGAGGGGCAGGCCAGGGCGACAGAGATGTGACACTTGCCCTTTTTGCTTTTACCCACTCTCTGCTTGTACTTTCCTCCCCTTTATAGCATCTGTCCAGGCCCTTCAGTCCTCATCAGCAAGATATAGAATACTTTGCTGCTTAGCAGGAATGTCACCACTGGGCAATTCACCTGAAGGTCCCATCACAGTCTTGCACCGCACCTCTGAGGGCTTAGCTGTGGCTCAGACACTTCAATCAATCACTAGTATTTATATACCACTTTTCAACACAAAGTTCACAAAGCGGTTTACAGGTAAACATTAAAGTTAAATGGCTCCCTGTCCCTAAAGGGCTCACAATCTAAAAGAATGGAGAACACCACCAGCAACAGCCACGAGAAAGACACTGCTGGGGTGAAGAGGGACAATTGCTCTCCCCCTGCTAAATTTAAGAGGACACTACTTGAAAAAGTGCCTCTTGCCCAGTTAGCAGGGGTGGGTTAGGGTGCAATCGAAACCAGGTGTTAGTCCAGCCAGTGATGTCATGCACCCACTACACACCACTATGCGAGTACCGGTTCCTAGAAGTTGAGCTGGCCCCGCCCACTCGAAGTTAGCCCCGTCGGCTGGTTGGCTCAGCAGCTGCGCATGCATACTGCACGCCCACAGCCGTTGCCTGCACTTTCTGTGAGGAGGCAGGCAGGCAGGCAGCGTGGTAGTGGTGGCAGCAGCAGCAGCAGCAGCGGAGCGAGAGGACTGGAAGCAGCAGCAGCGGCAGCAGCAGCAGCGAGGGAGACCCAGGAATAAGACAGCAAGCATGAGAAGGTAGGCTGCCTGGGGCTCCCGCTCCCTCCAGCCGCGCAGATCCAGTGTCCCGGTTCCTCTTGCAGCCTCCCCCCAGCCCCAGCCCCCACGCGGTCTTTTTTTGGTCGCCCGTTCCCCTCCTGCTCCTTGCCGGCTCCTTGCATTTAACATTAAAGTTAAATGGCTCCCTGTCCCAAAAGGGCTCACAGTCTAGTACAGTCTACCTGCTATTTAACCAGGGAACAGTTGAAGCAAAATAAGTATGTCTCTAGAAAGCAAAGCAATAGAAGGTAAATCAACACTAACCACAAGCTGAAGTTATTACAAACATGATCACATCCATGGCAACAATCATGACATCACTTCTGGCTATGACCTCACTTCCTGTAATGACATCACTTCCGGCTTATGACATCACTTCCGGTGGGTGGACCCCGACAAGTGCCAATCAAAAGTGAGTACCTGTTCCTAAATCATTTGGATGACACCATTGAGTCCAGCACAGTAAGGCCAGCAAAGCTTGACTGGCACAAGGGACACTGTAAAGTTTTTGGACCATTCTCAGAATCAGAGAGGCCAGTACACAGATATGTGCCATCCTCCCTGACTCCTAGAATGGGCCAGATGCACTTTATGCCAGCCAAACATTGCTGGTCTAACTATGCCTAACTAACTCCAGGTTAGGACTGCGCCCTTACTTATATTGCCACACTTTTTGGCCCCATTGTAGTTTTTCAATCTCAGTACTCATGTACTGAAGTATGGGTAAGGTAGCCCGCAAGGGGTGAGAGATCCGCAGCCTCCCTGGGCCACTCTCTCCTTGGCCTTCCAGTTAGAGAGAGAGTGACCTCTCCCCCACATGGCTGGGCTCCTTATAAGCTGTCCAGTCAACTAGCCAGGCCCCGCCCCTTCCTGTGAGGGCATGACTTTCCCTGGGACCTCATGTGTTGGGTTGTTACCAACACCTGTGTAGCCAGCTCAAGGCCCTGGAAGGCCTCAGCTCGGCCTATGTTTCCCTGGCCCAGTGTGCTCTCACTCTGAAACTGGCAACTTGGGGGGCCTCACGGGTGGTCCATTGGTCTCAACCAGGTGCCTTGGCCAGTCCCGGTACCCCTGAGGTGACACTGACTTAGGGCACAATCCTAAAGTGCCCTAGGGCTGATGCAAGCTGCTAGCTTTGGCTCTGCAGTGTTGCTAAAGTGCTATAAAACCCTGGCGCAAAAACAAAACAAAACACCAAAAAGTAAGAAGGTGATATGGGAGTCCAGGAAAGACTTTGAGGAATGCTTGACTAGCAACATGAATGGAAAAAATAAAAGCTTTTTAAAATATATTAGGAGTAGGAAACCTGCCAGAGCGACAGTTGGCCCGCTAGATGGTGAGGGAGGGAAAGGGGAGATAAAAGAGGACTTGGAGATTGCGGAGAAATTAAATTCTTTGCATTGGCCTTTATGGCAGAAGATCTTGAGCAGAAACCACTGCCCAAACAACCCTCTTGCCTAAGGAATTAAGGGCACAATCCTAAACAGCGCTGGACTGGTGAAGCCGCCGGGCCAGTACCATATCTGACGCTGTTTAGGAGAGGCTGAAGCCTCCCTGAGGCAAGGGAGTGTGTGCTCCCTTACCGTAGGGGAGGCTCCAGCCTCCCCTATGTGCTCCTTGGATCTGAGCCCGCTAAAGAGCAGGCGCAGATTCGAGGAGACCACACAGCCCGAATCGGGGCCTTGTGGCCTTGCTGACAGGCTTAGGATGTGGCTGTACAGCCATCTCCCAAGCCCACCCAGGTCCCGCCCAAGTCCCGCCTCCCACCTCCCATCTCCCCCCAATCTCTGTCCCGGTACGGACAGAGAATCCCTCATGCCTGCCAGCTTCGGCCGACGCGAGGGGAGTGCTGCGTGGGCGCAACAGGACCTTAACGCCGACACAGGGTGCTGCAAGGCGCTCCCGCGTCGCGCTAATGGTGGAGCGCTGATGCAACAATGTTGCTCTGCCCACTCTAGGATTGTGCTGTAAGTCAGATAAAGGTTAAAATGGAAGATGTGTTAGACTTAATTGATAAATTAAGGATCAATAAGTCACCAGGCACAGATGGCATCCACCTAAGGCACCACAATTAAGGAATTGAAAAATGAAGTTGCCGATCTCCTAACTATAGTAACTTGTTGCTTAAAACTGCCACGGTGCCAGAGGATCGGATGTCATACCGAACTTTTAAAAAGGTACAAGAAGAGACCCAGGAAACTACAGGCCAGTCAGCCTAACATCAGTTCCAGGGAAAATGGTGGAAAGCCTTATCAACAACAAAATCTTAAAACACATAGAAGAACAATCTTTTGCAATTAAATCTTAATTTTTCTCAAGTCCACTAGATTATTGCTTTGCTGTGTTTAAAACAAACATAAGTTTATGCAATGTCCTCAGCTGTTGCAATTATTTATAGCTAATGTTGACCTATTTTTCCTCTTCTATGACAATTCCCCATTTTAGTCATTACTGTAACAAAAGAAAATGAATCCCTTCTCAAAAAAAGCGCTTTACTAAAATTGTGTACTTAAATTATCTACTCAAGAAAATCCTTGTCTGAGAAGTATAAATGATGCATAACAACAGAAAAGAAGCTGTTTGTTTTTTAGTTAGAAGTTTAGTTTGCTAGTTATTAAATTTCAATACATAGTGTTTGTTTTACAAAATGTTCGTTTTACCTGTCTGGAATCTAAAGACAAAGTTCTTGCTATATAAATTCTCATCAACATCTACATCTACAATCAGCAATTGCCTCTACAGCAAACAACTGGAAATATGACTTGTAGTCTTATTTTAACGTGTTAAGTTCTAATGAGTTCAATTGGGCTTATGACTTGGTAAATACGTTTAGGATTATCCCATTAACCCCTGCTAACTGGGCAAGAGGCACTTTTTCAAGTGGTGTCCTCTTATATTTAGCAGGGGGAGAGCAATTGTCTCTTTTCACCCCAGCACAGTGTTTTTCTCATGGCTGTTCCTGGTGGTGTTCTCCATTCTTTTAGATTGTGAGCCCTTTTGGGACAGGGAGCCATTTAACTTTAATGTTATTATTTGTGTGTAAACCGCTTTGTGAACTTTATGTTGAAAAGTGGTATATAAATACTAGTGATTGATTGATTGATTACAGCCAAGGATTTGTATTCCTTCCAAGAGGATAAGATAATTCTGTGCATTGACCCTACATTCCTTCCCAAGATAAATACTACAGTGTTTTACAGATTGGAGGAGATTGTGCTCCATTTGTTCTGTGTAATTCCTGCAAAACAAAAGGAACATGATTGGCATACCCTGCTAACTGGGTGAGACACACTTTTTTCAAGTGGTGTTGCTCTTATATTTAACAGGAGGTAATTGTCCCTGTTCACCCCTGTGCAGTGTCTTTCCAGTGGCTGTTGCTGTTGGTGTTCTGCATTTGTTCTCACAATCTAGTGAGCCCTTTTGGGACAGGGAACCATTCAACTTTATTTACTTATTTATCATCATCATTATCATTATTAGCCTGTAAAGCACTTTGTGAACTTTATGTTGAAAAGCAGTATATGAATACTGTTAGTTGACTGATTGATTGATATGCTTGCAGGACAGTGTCTTTACATTTCCAGGACTGCCTCCTTTAGAAAGATTGAGGCTATGTTGGTAATGTACAAGAGGTCTGGACAGGGGTACAAGGTTTCTCCCACTCCCATCTCCAAATGGAAAAGGGAGGCCATAGGTGCAAACTACAAGGCTCGTGGGGTAGAGCTTCCTCGGAGTATAGTGGCCCATTTGTTAAGAGATTTGGCTTCATCTGCAGCTTTTAAAGCCTTTCCATCCTTGGAGTTTGTAAGGCAGCAACACGAAGCTCTCCCCACAAATTCATAAAATGCTGCAAAATTGACACTTTTGCTTTGAGGGACACTGCCTTTGTTAGGCTCATTCTTCTCTATGATGCTTCAGGCAGTTCCCACCCTTAGAGGTGCGGCTTGGGCATATCCCATATGACAAAGACTGACCCTGCTATGAACAGGTCACTGGAGAACATGAAAATTTGAGCTTACCTGCTTACTTTCACAGTGGCTTCATGGCAGGGTCAATCCACCCACCTGTGAAAACTGAAGCATCATTTTAAAACAAACAAAAAACCTTAATGAAGGAGGAAACATTAGTGAAGAGGAACCTTAAGGGATCATAGAAAGGTCTGAATGCACTTCTCACCTAGATTGGGTTGGGGCCCAGGCCTCTCTTTCTGCAATAATCTCCAGGTTCCTGAAGAAGAGCTGGGTCAAAAGGGCCTTGATCTATGAGCATTGTCAATACACTTTGCAGCAACTGGACTGGAAATAGGGGAGGGGCTTTTGAGGTTTTTCTAATCTGGGATGCACACGGAGCCCCTCCTCTCAGGAAAACGTTCAACCTGACCTGCCTGCCTGAGAGGGAGGAGCTTCCCATAGGACAAGGACTGACCCTGCCATGAAGTCACTGAGAAGGGGGATTCACAGGTAAGCTCAAATCTCCCCATTTTCTGAAAACTGCCCTCCGCACTCTGCTTTGAGGAAAACAAAAGAAGTGGCAGCTGTGCTTTAGAGACACTTAGTGGAATGTTGCATTCCTGGATTTACTATAGAAACTGGAACCAAATGTTTTCAACTCTTTTTCTTGTTTGTCTTCTATAATGATCCCTAATGGAGTCCTTTATTGCAATCCTAAACGTATTTACCAAGTCATAAGCCCAATTGAACTCATTAGAACTTAACACGTTAAAATAAGACTACAAGTCATATTTCCAGTTGTTTGCTGTAGAGGCAATTGCTGATTGTAGATGTAGATGTTGATGAGAATTTATATAGCAAGAACTTTGTCTTTAGATTCCAGACAGGTAAAACGAACATTTTGTAAAACAAACACTATGTATTGAAATTTAATAACTAGCAAACTAAACTTCTAACTAAAAAACAAACAGCTTCTTTTCTGTTGTTATGCATCATTTATACTTCTCAGACAAGGATTTTCTTGAGTAGATAATTTAAGTACACAATTTTAGTAAAGCGCTTTTTTTGAGAAGGGATTCATTTTCTTTTGTTACAGTAATGACTAAAATGGGGAATTGTCATAGAAGAGGAAAAATAGGTCAACATTAGCTATAAATAATTGCAACAGCTGAGGACATTGCATAAACTTATGTTTGTTTTAAACACAGCAAAGCAATAATCTAGTGGACTTGAGAAAAATTAAGATTTAATTGCAAAAGATAACTATTAAATCCACATTCCCCTTACATAAGGATAACGACGAACATCAATTTCAGGCACCTTGAGAATAGAAAAAGTTCCTATGAACAAAATGTCTGAATTATGATATGTCTTGTAGGAGAGCGTCAATGTGTATGTGTCATCTTGGAACTTCAAAGCAAGAGAAAAAGATGCCTGTTGTGAAAAGGAAGAGCTGTTGCTCACTTACCCTTACATCACTACAACACATCATTCTCTATTGCTAGACGGACAAGGAGAATCCTCTCCCTATTTATGCTCAAAGTAATATGGTAATGTTGTAGTGTTAAAATTGTGAAGGTTCCCTTCCCCCCCCCCACGCACATAGTAGCACTGTGGGGCAACTGTTCTTTATGGACTTGGACATGGAAGCAATAAGTACTTCAATGTGTTAAGCAGAAGCCTTTTGTTGGTAACACAAGAGCCATGCTAATGTCAAGAGAGCAAATGGAACAGATGGTATGCTTGCATCCCCTGGGTTGCAGGGACACTGATCCAAAGACAGGAGACTCCCACAGCCATGGTGTGCAGCTCCTCTGCAGATGGCTACACAGATGCACCCTGATAATGGTGCCTCCTGTGCACATATCAGAAAGCTATTAATACATGTATATATAATATAATCACCATTAGTATATTTATAGCTCTATTAATTAGAAAAGCAGGAATAATATGTAGGGGGGAAACTATCAAACTCTCTCAACTACAGATGTTGGCCCTTGAAGCAATGCCCATTGCTTTTTAAAGATGAGAAAAGCAGGGGCAGGAAGAAGACTCCCTGGTGCCCAGTTTCCAGTTGTTCACTTCCAAGTGAGAACCCTACAAAGCCTAGAAGATGTTTCCAGTTAACAAATATAAATAAGACAAACCTTGCTTTTCAGATGCTTGTACCAAGTGACAAATATGTATCAGAGCATTGTGCTATAGCAAGCTGTTCATCTCGAAAGGGCCCTAGAGAGTTGAAAGGGCATGTGGACATCGCGTGGACATCACTAACTCTTGGGCAGTTCTGTCCACTGAAGCAGGCAGGCTAGCTGGCCTGTGCTGTATCCAGTGCAGGGTAGGAGGTGGCTGTGGTGCAACTCAGAGTAAGAGAAATTATTTCCACCTCAGTGGGGCTACTCGGATCTGGGTCAATGAAATCACTGGTGCAAATCCGAGTCAGGCTGCTCAGAAGGGAGATTAGGATCAGGCTTAGGTAAACCAGACTGTTTCCACCCCCATCTGGATCCCAGACCGCCCTTGGCCTTCCCTCCCCCATCTACCCCCACCCCCCAAATGCCACCATTATGCCCTTCTGCCACTCCCAACCCCCCACACCAACTGCTCTCAGCTGGCACAAATGTGCGCATCTAGGTGCACAGGGACAGGATCTGGTGGAAGCAGACTGGTACATGTCCTTAAACCAGTGCGGCCTGCTCCCAAGTTACTGCAAATGTGCTTTATTATATGGTACATTTACAACACTCAGAAGCCCACTGCACCGGCATCAGATAAGGTTAGGATTGCATTCTAAGATACACTAGTTTTCTAAGATATGCCAAAATATGCCACTATAGCACTATGCTCTGGCACACGAACACCTCACCACTTAATGTTGAAGTCAATATAGATTCAAGAGCCCATCCCCATGGCTGCAATCTTATAAACGCCTGGAATCAAGTTCCATCAATAAGGGTTCGGTTTTTTTGGTGACATTTTTTCCAAAATTTCTTAATCAAAATAACAAATTGCAGTGTTATGTGTTTTTATTCTACATTCTCATTCCAAATTCTCATTTGTATTCATTTTAAATGGATTAAAAGCTAGGTGGTAGATGATATAAGTCAGTGGTTCTCAAATTTTTAGACTAGGACCCATTTTTCAGAATGGCACTCATATCGGGACCCACTGGAAGTGATGTCATTAACCTGGAAGTTATGTAATAGACAGATGTGAGATCATCAAACAGAAGTACCATCATTAAACATAATAATATGACTCTCTTGGAATGTAAACTGACATTCTTGTACTGCAGTAATTGCACAACATCCCTCACAGAAAGCAATATCTTAATGACATCACCCTCAGCATCCACAATGAATGTAACTGGCCCTCTGTATGAAATTTGACAGTCCTGGTCTTATGTAACATAAAGGAAATTTCCTTAACTCAAAAGAAGATGTTACTAAGGTGATTCTCTCTCTCTCTCTCTCTCTCTCTCTCTCTCTCTCTCTCTCTCTCT
>JAJKFI010000364.1:0-21840 GCA_029204185.1 Lerista edwardsae
CACACACACACACACACACACACACACACACACACACACCTTCTTGCATCCTTCTTGAACTGAGGTGTCCAGAATTGAATAAAGGACTGCAGGTGAGGTCGCACCAATGCAGAGTAAAGCGGAACCACAACTTCTTGCTACTTGGACGCTAGGTTCCTATTAATGCAGGCAAAAATGGCATGAGCCTTCTTTGCAGTTGTGTGTCATGGCCGGAAATGTTGTGACGCCAGAGCCTTCTGTTTTCCTGAAAATGCAGCAATACGTTGTGCTATTTCACATCTGTTTACAGCCTTGATAAGCAAAAAACAAACAAACAAACAAAAACCACACAGCCCTCCTCCTTTCCTGCATTCCTGCAAAATCTTCCTGTATTTTCAAATGGCTGCTCTGGTGTTTTGCAACCCACCGGAAATGACCCACTGGTGGGTCCCAGCCCACTGTTTGAGAACTCTTGCTCTTGACATCCAATTGTGGCACATGGGTGGGGGGTGCACCGAATGCCTGGGCGAGCAGCGGTGGGGTGCGCCAAACGGGGGCAGCCCGCACGGCGGACGGGGAGGCGGTTAAACAGAACGGACGGGCTGCCAATCAACCGTCCGTCCCGCCCAGCGTTCCGGTTCCGGAGTCAGGGAGGGTGGCACTCCTCTGTTGCTGGCCTCTGACTCAGAGAGTGGTCCTAACATACTACACGGTGTCCCTTGTGCTGACCAAACTTTGCTGGCCTAACTGTGCCAAGCAAGAGCGGAAATCATGGAGTGAGATGGCTCATGAGATGTGAGTGAGATGGCCTTGGGTTGGCTACGACTAAATGGATAATTTGATTTGATACAACACAGCATAAACCCTGCATTTCTTTAATCCTCTGAGGTCCTTCAGATGAAAACGGACATATACACTGCTATTACCCAAAAGGAGTTGACCATGAATCATTGAATCCACACTCAGAAGACACATCCAAACGTTAATGAGAGACCTGCATTGAGTCACGGAGCAGGAGGCCGAGGGTGGCGTGGCGCAGGGGCATGCGCATGGATGGCTCACGGAGACATCATGACTGCACCGAGGTGAGTCACTTCCTGAGAGGAGGGTGCCCCGAGTCATATATAAAAGGGACCCCATCCCAAGAGCTCCTCATTCACTCACTTGGATTCTGTCCTCTTTGCTGCTTTATAAGGGAAGGTCAATTTCACTGATCTCCACTTAAGTGCTTTTCGACTTTTGCACCAGACAAGTCTCAAAGCAATTCAGGAGAAAGGATCTAGAATCCATGCAAATGGCCATCAAGTCACAGTTCCATGGGAATTCCACGAGGGGTCTAAAGAGCGCAATCCTAACCTGGAGTTAGGCCGTCACAAGCTTGGCTAGTACAAGGGCCACCATAAAGGTTGTTTGGACCACTCTCAGAGTCAGAGAGGCCAGAACACCTACATGCGCCATTCCCCCCCCCCGACTCTGAAAGTGGTCCAAATGTGCTTTATGGTGGTCTTTGTGCTGGCCAAATTTGCTGGCCTAACTCCAGGTTAGGATTGCTCTTTGAGGCTGCAATCCTATCCACACTTCCCTAGGGGTAAGCCCCATTGACCATACTGGGACTTACTTCTGAGTGGACAGGCATAGGATTGGGCCCTGAGTCTCAGTGAGAAGGCAGCAAATGGAATCTTCAAATTTTTCAGTTAATTTCTGGCATTCATAACCAGTGGCGTCATCTAAATGATTTTAGAACAGGTACTCACTTTTGATTGGCGCGTGTTGGGACCCGCCCACCAGAAGTGACGTCATAAGCCAGAAGTGATGTCGTGGCAGGAAGTGACATGAAAAAAGCCCTTTTTGAGGCCTCAGATGATTTTAAACTGACCCAACAGTTGCAACAGTATTCCACAGCACCCCCAGAACATGTGAAGGAGGCCTGGCATCATGTTAAAACCCCAGAGCAACTCATTTTTCAGTGGCAAGGAAAGGAAAGGCTCCGCTCGCTGCCTGCCTGCCTGCCTGCCTGCCTAGCTCTGAGAACATGCAGGCAACTCAAACATGCAGGAAATTCAAACGTTGCAGAGGGCGGAGTCGACGAGTGGGTGGGCGAATGGGCGGGGCCAGCTGTAATCCTAGAAACCGGTACTCGCGTACCCCCGCGTACCCCCTGCATGACATCACTGTTCATAACCATTGAAGAAAATACTTTAGTGGTTATTACGATAAGTGCTATCAAATTAGAAGGAACAGAGGACTCAGGCCTAATCCCTTAGGAGGCTCTTTCTCTGTCTTTTCCACTTTTGGAAGCAAAGATCTGGAAGCTTCCATTGATCTAACCTTGAAAAATGCACCTGTTGTTGTTAGCAGTGCGAAATCCTATACTGTGGCTGCTATGATTTTGCTTGGAGCAGAATTGTCTGTCTCTTAGGGCATCCTATCCAACTTTGCTTTGCTGATGCAGCTAAAATTCAGCCCCAAAGTAAGGGAACAAATGCTCCCTTACAGAGGGTTACCAGAAACAAACTGGGACAGAGTGCTTATACCTTTAACTATTGTATAGCAGAGGGAATTCGGAGCTGTTGAAACCCTTCCGCGATGAGCTGCTCCTGCCCAAATCCCCTCCTCTACACAAGCGTTAAAGGCACAGGCACTCTGTCCCAGTTTGTCCCTGGTAACCCTCCCCTTCCATTGATGAAGGCTTCATAACTGCCTCCCTCCCCCCACTGCAGGATGCAGCGCGAAAGGCTGTACCAGCAATGGAAAGTTCGACAGGATTGGGCCGAGCACTATCACAAGCAGAGGTGTAGTAGCGTCCATAGGGCATGCTGTAGTGCCTGCCACAGGCACCAGTGAGGGACATGGGCGTGCCGCAGAAGAAAGTGGTGCGGATCTGGGCCCTCTCGCCTGCCCTGGGAACAGTGCCAGAAGCAGGGGGCGTGGCAAGGCTGCGCAGGTGGGGGGTGATGCATTGAGTCACCGCCCCTCCCCAGGCACCGTCAGAGGCTGCTCCGGCTGAGTTCGCAAGTGGTCCAAGCGGAACCTCGGAGGCATGCAGGGGGGTGCTGGGCCAGTGCTGGCCCCCAGACTCAGCTGCGGTACTCGGGTGGGATGACCTGGTGCTGGCTGGGTTCAGCCACCGTGGGGGCCTGGGGAATTGGTGGGGAAGGCGGGAAGGGGCAGAGCAAGACGGAGGGAGGGCCGAGAGCAGGTGGACCCAGTCCAGGGAGGGGGGGTGGAGCAGGGATCTGGCTGCTAGGCTGGATATGAGCCCCTTACCCCAGGCTGGTCAGGCCAGAACCAGCCGCTTAGATTTCTGCCAGCAATTCCACTGGAACAGAACTGAGGAACCCCCTGGGGGGTGCTTACCTCGGAATAAGGGGGCACAGTATCTGCCTCCCCTGAGGTGAGCTTCATTAGATGCAGCACAGGCCAGCCAGCCAGGCTGCTCTCCAACGCAGGTGAAGGTTGGGCTGTTCAGGCACTCTGGAAACAGGACTGGGGGGAAGAGGAGAGGGAGAGCTCAGAAGGGAGGCTGTGCACGGGACATTTCTGGGACAGGGAGGAGCCAAACACAAGCCGGTGCCAGCACATGATGGGAAGAGATTCAGGACAGGAATAAATTCCCAGAGTGGTGTTGAGGATGGCCTGCAGAGCATCATTTCCATTTCTTTCTGCGTTTGGATACTTTGGAGACGGGATGTGCACACTCACAAAACGCATATATCCCAGTAGCGCTGAGAAAGGACCGGAGTATCCTCCTGCCAAATACTGTGTTTCTTGCCTGAGCCTCTTTGGGAAACAGACCTGTAATTTCAAGTGCAGTTTGAACATTTGAAATAAGAAGTGATCAAATATAACCTTCTTTTGCACATTATTTCTGTTGCCTGATGTCTATGTTACTTCCTTTGAATAAATATTTTGCTTTTGTTAAATAAAAAAAAATGTTCTGGTGTTTCCAGTTGAAGGATCTCCTGGCTGGGAAATAATTCAGTTTATCCATCAGTCACTCATGTGGGTCAGGCGTAGACCACAGCAATCCATCGAGGACCCTGGTTGTCAAACCTATTAGCATTGGGACCAGTAGTGTCATAAGGGGGGGCACTAGGTTTTCCAAGGCACCTTATCTTGCCATGCAAACTACTCTCCTCCCTCGCTATCATAGCCAGTCTTGGTGGCAAAAGCAAATGCCAGGACTGGCTAGGACGGCGAGGGAGTGGAGCGGTTTACACCGCAGGGTAAGGCGCCTTAATAAATTGGTGCTTTGCTCCCCTCTAGGGATGCTACTGATCAGGACCCGTCTAAACAATGGATTTCCCTTGACCAGCTGCTCAAGCCTCTGTGGCTATCATGGTGATTTAGCAGCACAGCCCCCCCCACCCCCACTCCGGCAGCAGTTTCTTGAATCCTTGATGCACATGGCCTAATCCGCCTTGTTGGTTTTGTGACATACCAAAAATTGGGTCATGACCCACTTGTGGGCCACAGGCACAAAGCTGAGGAATTGCTGATTGTAGTGGAAATGTGAAGGAGCCTCTCGAGGAGGCAGAGTATGGTGTCAACAGTGGCCCTTGGCTGAGGCAGGCATAGGGTTAACACCGGGGCATTAGCAGTGGCTGGGCTGCACATTTGCCGCGCAAGGAATACAAGGAACACCTGAAGGAACACCTGAAGGGAGGAGAGACTGGGTTGCAGTAGTGGAGCGAGTGGTGGAAGGAGAGGAGGTTTGCTTACCCGTTGGACTGACTTACTGGCTTGACAAACTGACCAATGGGGTGTCTTATGGGACTGGCTTATTGGAGTGGCTGTATGGACTGATTTACAGAGGGATGGATGATTTACGGAGGGATGGATGGATGGACAAACAAGTGGGTACACAACTATTACTGGACAGAGACTACTGAGGATTTCTGTGTACTGGAGTGCAGTTGCTCAGAAGCTGGAGGGGGGGACCTGTGGCCCACAGGCAAGCCACTGGGGGGGTGTTACCTCCCTGTAAGTGCTGGGGTCCAGCAGCCCATACACACTGCCAGGGCCGGCTGTGTCTGGATCAGGGGAGCTAATTAGCTTAAGCAGGCACAGCCTTTAGTCGGAAAAGTGTGGAGCAGGGGCTTGGGCAAGACACCCATTGAAGGAAACAATAAAAAAGTTGTCTGCTTTGTGCTTGGAGAAACAGAAGATCCCAGAGCTCACCACAAGTGCCTGGAGCTCATTCCAAAGAGGGTTTCTGGGTTACGCTCTCTGTCACTGGGTGGGGGTGGGAGCACATTTTGGGGAGGAACGTGTTTGAGAAGTGCATTCCTTCACTCCAAGAAGGACTTACAATCATTGTGGTAATTGTTGAATATCGAGACACCATTTTTCAATAAAAGAAATTCTCAGAAAGGGCTGCATAATAACAGACAAGAGAAGCTGGATTCCTGTCCCCCAAACAGCTCACAGTTTAAAACCCATGTGGAAGTGTGCAGGGGAGTAGCCAATGAAAGTGTAGCCCAATGAAGAGGGCAAACATTACCCTGGAAGTGACATCATAACAGGAAGAGATGTCACAATTGTATTTTCATTTTCTCTGGCTTTTGGGCCATAATGTTTGATGGAATGAAGAAATTACACTCCGGTTTGTTTCACGGCATTCTGCATGAAATTCCACATTGAATGATATATAACATGGCAGCATTGTTCTAAATAAACTTGATTTCAACAAACTGCAATTTTTATATGACAGTTGTGTTTTTTGTTTTCAGGTTTATTGGCCACTAGCTTTTTGTTACCCGGCATTGCCCGGGTGTTTATACCTCCCATCCCTGACCCATCCCTGACCCATCTCCCAACTTTGGGCGTTTTCGACCATTTTCACTTGGACCCTCCGCGCACCCCCACCCCCGGGGGGTGCTAGGGGGTCTAACCCCCGTAGTGTTTGTCATCAGGCCACAAGGTGTATGCGTGCTGAGTTTCGTGTCACTCGGTCCAGGCGTTCCAGCACGGCATGGCGGATGTTGTGTCTCGCACCCCTTCCTGCGCCCCACACCGAGGGGGGTGAACCGGAACTCGCACAGCGCCGGGAGCGGCGCCACTCGTCCTGGCGACCCCGGAAACTATGGATTCACCACCGATTGTGGCCATTTTCGACCATTCGCATGCGGCGACCCCCAAGTACCCCCACCCCCGGGGGCAGTAGGGGGCCCCGACCCCTACAGTGTTTGTGGCCAGGGTGCTAGGCTTCTGCATGCCGAGTTTGGTGCCAATCGGTCCAGGCGTTCCAGCAGGGCATGGCGGACGCTGTGTTTCGCACCCCTTCTTGCCCCCCATGTGGGGGGGCACACCCAGACTTCAACTGCGTCGGGAGCGTCGCCACTCATCTCGGTGACCCCGAAAACTGTAGATTTGACTCCAAGTTTGGCCGTTTTTGACCGTTTTCACGTTGCCCCCCCATGTACCCCCACCCCTGGGGGAGGTAGGGGGCCCCGACCCCCGCAGTATTTGCGGCCAGGCTGCTAGGCTTCCGCATGCCGAGTTTGGTGCCAATTGGTCCAGGCGTTCCAGCAGGGCATGGTGGACGCTGTGTTTCGCACCCCTTTTTGCCCCCACGTGGGGGGGGGGCTGAACCCGGACTCCAACGGCATCGGGAGGGTCGCCACTCATCTCGGCAACCCCGAAAACTACAGATTCGACGCCGTTTCGGACGTTTCCGACGATGTTCACGCGAAGACCCCCGCGTACCCCCACCCCCGGGGGCGCTAGGGGGGTCTGACCCCCGCAGTGATTCCTTCCAGGCTGCAAGGTACGTGTGTGCCAAGTTTCGTGGCTGTGGGTCAAGGCACGGAGACGCCTATAAATAACATACATACACACATACATACGTCCATTTTTATATATATAGATAACTTTAGACAGAGTAAAGATATAACACTCCGGTTCAATTCATTGCATTAAAGTACCCTTCCAGTGTTATATAAAATGGTGGTATTACTCATGCATTCCAAGGTTTTCACAATTTTGGCCACTAGTGTCAAGCTCGGCTTGTTGCCCCCTGTTTCGGCCACAGCCACGACTCCTGCCAGGGGCTGCAGGCTCTTTTGGTCAGAGGAAGGAATAAATGATGTTCAAGGCTAGTAAGAATAAATGATGCTCAAGGGCAACAAGCTTTAGGGGGCTGTAATGGCTGCTGCCAGCCCCCCCCCCCCCAATCATCTGGGTGTCTCCTGGCCTCTGGGAGTCCTAGTGGAGTTTTTTTCCAGGGGAAACATCCAGGAGAATTTCGACACAGAGCCCCAGCTGTTGCTAATCTTACTGCACACATTATTATTAGTGGTGCAGTTCAACAAGCAAGTGTCTGTGTGGGACTGGCCAGCTAATCGACTCCTGGCCATTCAGCTGGTGTTTTAGCCAATAAAACCCTGGCTTTGGGGCCTTTACCTGGCCCCCGGACCTTGTGAACGCTAGCAGGCTGCGGTGTCCGGAGCACTCCCCCAGATTCAGCTGGAGGCTGTGCTGCCTGGGGGCGGGATGCCTCATTGTAGGTACGGGTGCCTGGAGACACTTCTGGGGTTCAGAGGTGCTCCTGTGTTCTGTGTTAGTTAATGTTTGTGGTTGTTGTGTAATAAAGTCTTGTCATTCATGTGTAAACTAGCCTTGAACATCATTTATTCCTTCCTCTCACCAAAAGAGCCTGCAGCCTCAGGCAAGAGCTGTAGCTGTAGTAAAACACTCACCAGATGCCTCAGGGATCAGGCCAATCTAGTCCAGCTTCCTATATCTCACAGTGGCCCACCAGCTGCCTCAGGGAACACACAAGGCACCTGCATCCTATGGCCACTCCCTTGCACCTGGAATGCTGAAGTAGTTTACTACAGGTTGTTCGGAAAGTCAGTGTGCACTTTTCATAAATAAATATACATAAGTGCACAGTGACTTTCAGAACACCCTGTACTAACATAAGGGGGTTGCACCACCCATCATGGCCTATAGCCCATGATGGATCTCTCCTCCAGAAATCTGTTCAATCCCCTTTTGAAGGCACCTAGGCCAGATGCCATCACCACCTCCAATGGCAAGGAGTTCCAAAGATTAATTACCCACTGGATAATGTCTATGTACAGACCTGCTGTTCTCATGTCTACATACAGACCAGATCTCAATAGCGAATTTAGCAAAGGAGAGGAATAAGAGAGAACATCCCATCACCAAAAAGAGCATGAGAACACTTTTTAAGACATATATTAGACATGCTGCCATTGCACACCATGAAGAGAGATGTCCACAGATGGTCAAAGCTTCATGTTCTTTTCTTGGGCCACCAAGTTGCACTTGTGTCCCAAACTCTCCGTGTTCAAAGCATTCCGTGGAGGTCTTCAGCACTTGGACAGACACGGTTCGGACCATTTGGAAACCGGACCTCGACAACCACTGCATCCTCCGCAGCCGCCAGACTGGCAGCGAACTGCACAGCCTGACGGGCAACAGCCTTCACAGCCGCCTTAGCTCCCACCCCGGCAACAAAGACCATAGCTACCGCACTTAATGCAAATGACACAAGCCCAATAATCAGCACAGACACCAGAGCCACCAGCACATTTTCTGCAGTAGCCAGCCATTTCTGGACTGTGGAGTAAAGTTGGAGCTGAAAGGAAGAAAGAGAGATGATTAATATTTTCAGCAGGTCATCCTCAAAAGTTTGCTTAGAACTTTGACTGGGACCAGGTCCCATTTAGGTCTTTCCTTTCCCAAAACTGCATCTGGCATCAGCCCTTGTTTCATTTTGTTCCTCCTTTTACCCTTCCACCCTTGTGTCCATCTTGGTTGTGCATGGTTTTCTCTTAGGTGCAATCCCAGCCTGGAGTTAGGCCGGCACAGTTATGCCAGCAAAGTTTGGCTGGCACAAGGGCCACCATAAAGCATGTTTGGACCACTCTTGGAGTCAGGGAGGATGGTGCACGTCTGTGTGCTGGCCTCTCTGACTCCAAGAGTGGTCCAAACATACTTTATGGTGGCCCTTGTGCTGGCCAAACTATGCTTTATTTGCCTCATATTTACCTCAGAATCTTACCTCAGAAGTTTACCTCAGAATGCCAGATTCAAGGGAGTGGTGTTTGGACTACTCTCGGAGTCAGGGAGGATGTCACGCGTCTGTGTGCCAGCCTCCCTGACTCCGGGAGTGTTCCAAACATACTTGACAGTGTCCCTTGTGCCAGCCAAACTTTGCTTTATTTACCTCATATTTACCTCAGAATTTTACCTCAGAAATTTACCCCAGAATGCCAGATACAAGGGAGTGGCATTTGGACTACTCTCGGAGTCAGGGAGGATGGCGCACGTCTGTGAGCTGGCCTCTCTGACTCTGAGAGTGGTCCAAACGCTCTTTATGGTGGCCCTTATGCTGACCTAACTTTGCTGGCCTAACTGTGCCAGCCTAACTCCAGGTTGGGATTGCACTATTAATTAAAACACAGGCCTTTATTTGAAACCTTCAATCACATCCAGTGCAGAAAGAGAAAGGCCTAACTGGAGCTGTTTGCAAGAAGCAAAGGCAATTAGGTGAAGAACATTGCTGCTTCAAGCAGAATCTTAGAAGCTGCGGCCTGAAATCAGCACCACTAATTAGAGTACACAAATCTGACAATGCTTACACCACAGGGAGTTCCCAATCTTTGTTTCTCATTAGGCAAGAGAGTTTCCCAATCCTGAACTGCTGAGCCTGACACACTAAAGTATGTTTGGATCACTCCTAGAGACAGAGAGGCCAACACACAGATGTGCGCCATCCTCCCTGACTCTGAGAGTGGTCCAAAAATCCTGTATGGCGGCCCTTGTGCTGGCCAAACTTTGCTGGCTTAGTTTATAAGATAAGATAAGATAATCTTTATTGTTGTTTTAGAGTGGACACCCAGTATACAGTATACACCCAGTATATAGAGTGGGCCCACAAGTATACACTGAAATGAAATTACGTTGCTTACTTACACCCAGGAGTTAAAACTTACACTCACAGATAACCACCGCTGTACCCTGTTTCATCCCGTTAACAACTAACCCTGCTGAAGTACAAGAAGCCACATGGGATTGATACAGATTGATACAGTATAGAACAAAACTGTGACCGAACCTGGATGTTCTACACCGAAGACCCCGAAGACGCCTCCCCAAAGGCAACAAAGAGAACAGGTCATGAAGAGGATGAGTAGCATCCTCTGCTCAAGCATCGCTTTTGTGGAATGTTCCGGAAGGAAAAGAGTGGTCTGCCGGTGCTCTTATGCCGGCCTAACTCCAGTTTAGGATTGCACTCTCAGACTACCACCTCATAGTTCCCTGCTGTGGCATAACAACACCATTGGCTCTCTAGTTTTGTTGGGCAGCTTTGAGTTAAGGATATCCACTTTTTGTTACACAAGGCAATTGTGTTTTCTTTTTCGGGTTAATTGCCCATAACATTTGACAGACTACCGATAATTCATTCCCTCACCAGCATTTGTAAGATACTGGTCTGTTGCAAAGTCAAAAAGAGGTTAAATAGAGATCCAATGGCCTCGAACTTACCTTAGGAAAAAGTGAAGAGGATGAATGAGGAGCTCTTGGCAAGGGGTCCCTTTGATGCCCCTCCATGCACCCTTCTTTTAGGGAATGAGGCACCTGTGTGGAACAAGGAACTCTTCCTTAGCCATCGACAGGCATGCTGACTTCTGCCTCCTTCTCAGGGCGCATCTAATTTTAATAGAAGTGTCTTCAGAGTGTGGTTATGATTAAAAGTCAACTCCCTAGGTAATAGCAGCCTGCTTGCTAGCTCTCACTCAAAGGCCCTCAGGGAATTTTAAAAAAACAAACACACAACCACTATACAATTAATTCTACATATAAACATAAAAAAGAGTCCCATTGAATCAGGCCAAAGGCCCATCTAGTCCAGCTTCCTGTATTTCACAGTGGCCCACCGGATGCCTCAGGGAGATGCCTGCATTCTGTGGCTACTCCCTTGCACCTGGTATTCTGAGGTAAATTTCTGAGGTAAATTTCTGAGGTAAATATGAGGTGAATAAAAGAATTTGCTGTCCTGTTTGTGGGGAGGGAGCTACAATAACATGCAACCCAATCTGGGCCTTAAGAACATAGGAAGAGCCCCGCTGGATCAGGCCAAAGGCCCACATAGTCCAGCTTCCTGTTTCCCACAATGGCCCACCAGATGCCTCAGGGAGCACATGAGACAACAAGATATTTGCATCCTGTTGCCACTCCCTGGCAGCTGGCATGTTGAGAGAAACTACTTCTGTAAATCTACACTGTATGCCAAAACAATAATGGGCAGTGCCACCCTGACCCCCCTCCTTTGCGCCAATGCAGTCATCAGCATTGGCCCAGCACTGCTGCCAGCACTGCCAGGCAAGTCGGTCCTAGGTTTGGCCAGCTCGGGGTCATTTTGAGGTAAGGGAAAGTGGGGTATGGGGAGGCAGATGACGGGTAGAATGGGGCAGAGTGAAGGCCACCCCTGGGAGTGGGGTGAATGCACTCTCTGGCCATTAGGTATCGTAACCCCTGTCCCTGGCCCGCGCAGCCCTGTTCCAGGCCATGGTGGAACACTTGGACTTGTGTCTGCTAAAAAGCCACTGTGGTGTAATGCAACATTCTCTTGCTCCTTGGTGAGCTCCCGCTCAGCCCGAATCTAAACATGGATGCAGCGCAGGGCTGCCATCCTGCCTTCTCCAGTGAAAGTTAGGATTGGGTGCCAAGGCCAAAACTGAAAGCTACCAGAGGAAAGCCAGTCTAGATCTCCCCACCACCATATAGACATCAGCCCAATCCAAAAGCCAAATGAGAAAGCCAGGATGGAACAGAGATCCTAAAGGAGTGTAGGGTAAGGTCCAGTTGGCCACCATGAGGAGGGTATCTCCCAGGTTTGGCATCACCACTGCTAGGGTAGAGGATACCACCTTGGGGATGATGGAACTCCCTGCTGGGTCTCCCCAAGGGCCCCACTGCCCACACTAGGCTGACTAGTTTCCCCTCCAGAGAGGCCTCAGAGATAGGCAAGAGGGAGGAGGTTCAGTCACCCACTGGGCCTCCTCTCTTCCAGCAGCCTTGTTTGGATTCACCAGCTGGCCAGCCTCCTCCAGACTGCTCTCATCACCAGCTTAGCTCAAGATACCCAAAGTCTAACTTGGCACCACAAAACCCCACCACCAAACAATAGGCAGTCAGCTTACCTAAGCCACACCTGCCTCTTCCACTTGGTGGATCCAGGGGCATGGCAGCCATGCAGCAACTCTCCAACCAAGGCACCACAGGAAACCACTCACAGTTCCAATAACTGTTCATCCAACAGTCCTTCGGTCAGTCCATCAGTCAGTCAGTCCACAGCCACTTTCCTTCCTTCCTACACCTGCCCGGTGCTGTACCTACCTGGTGTTAACTTACTGCAGCTCCTGCCTCCAACTTTACACTGAGGCAGGCCAATCGGTGTCTATTGCTGGGCAGGTTTTAATTAATCAGCCACACCCATCTGTACCTGTGCTAATCACAGGTGTTTCCCACGTAATCCTTGTCCCAAACTCCACTGGGCTTTTGCAATGGAAAAAGATCCACATTGATGACTAGGGCTGCAATCCTGTACACCCTTTTCTGGAAGTAAGTCCCATTGGGTACAGTGATGGCCGTGCATTATGCCAGTCCAGATATAGGAGACACAATCCTCTTACTTGCTTCCGTCAGGGCGAAATCTGAACCTGGAGTTCGGCTGGCACAGTTAGGCCAGCAAAATTTGGCCGGCACAAGGGACACTGTAAAGTATGTTTGGCCCACTCTCGGAGTCGGACAGGCCAGCACACAGACGTGAGCCATCCTCCCTGGCTCCGAGAGTGGTCCTAACTTTGCTGGCCTATCTGTGCCTGCCTCACTCCAGGTTCGGGCAGTGCAGCTCCAGGTTCCCACTTAGCACCAGCTGAACGCTGTCGCAAACAGTGCTGTACAGGGTGTTGGCACTATGGCGCGCGGCCGGCACAAGCGTCAGCATCAGCGCCCGGGTGCTGGTGCGACCATTGGCAGTGCCAGCCATGCGCCAGTCAAGCGCTGGCTTTGCTTGGTCGGAGCAGGGCCTCCGCGAGGGCATTCCACAGGTGTTCCTGGAGCATAACTGGGTGGTGTGGTGGGCAGAGACACCGGTTATGACGCGGTTGTGATGCAGGACGGCCGTAGTGCCCTATCCTAACGCCAGTTCCCAGCCTTGGGATTCGAGCTGCTCCTGTGCATGTTCCTCTGCACCTGCTATTTTGCCGGTGGAGATCTAAGCAGGCCCATAGGGGTGACTGGGGCTTACGTGAGTGCAAGGGGAGACCCTCCCCTTGTCCTGCACGTTGCTGCTGCTGCCACCTCCGAATGGGCCTGTGGTTATGGCCCTGCTATGTTGGCCTTACTAGGCTGGCGTAAGGCAGGATTGCGCTGTCAGTGTAGTTTAAAACTGTGGAAGAAAGAAATGCTTGCCTTGCATCTGCTTGTACATTGGGGAGGAGGTGGGTTGTTGTTTTTTCATCTGCTCTCAGGGTATGGGGCAATTTGCCAGGTCAGTTTTAACCTGGCATGAGTAGCGTGAGAATTGGGGTAATTTTGGTGTGTGCCCCAAGGCAAGCCTGAGTCAGGGGCAGAAATAAAACCAGGTTCAGGAGACAACGTGGCTCAGGGATGTTGGCTGGCCAACTCTTTGGCTTGGATTCTGAATCCTGCAAAGCTGTCTAACTGGAGGGACGGCTTCTGTCGCTCCCATGCGGGGGTGGCATTGAGAATCCGGGGTTCTTTATCAGATCACTTTTAGCCTGGAGGAATGACCTTGAAAAGCAGACTCCACTGTGCTGTGCCATCTCCTCTGAGGCGGAAGCACACACTGGGGAGAGGAGGAATGCGCAGAGGTGGGACGCACTGCAGAGCGTGCAATATCTGTAATAAAGGTTTATTGCTGCAATAATATTGTTGCAGGCGACTCTTATTGCATATATTACTGCAATATCTGCAATAAGAGTTTGCTGAGGACAAAATCCGGTTGCACCCTTGGGCCGACGTATGTTGTTTGGGTGGGCCCAGGGTTGTTACAAACGTGCCATAAGGCCTATTTGCGCCAGCCTAAGATGTGCTGAGGGATGTGGTGGTGCAGCGGGTCAATCCGCTGCTGCTGGGTTTTCTGACTGGAGGGTTGGGAGTTCAAGACTGCACGACGGAGTGAGCTCCCGTTGCTTGTCCCAGCTCCTGCCAACCTAGCCGTTCGAAAGCACCTAAAAATGCAAGGAGATAAATAGGGACCACTTCGGTGGGAAGGGAACGGCATTCCGTACGCCACGGCGTATAGTCACGCCGGCCACATGACCATGGAAGCTTGTCCTCAGACAAAACGCCGGCTCTACAGGCTTTGAAACGGAGATGAGCACCGCCGCCTACAGTCGGTCATGACTAGACCATTCGGTTGTGGGGAAACCTTTACCTTTAAGGTGTGCTGGGTCAGTCCCAATCACCCGCACCCTTGGGCAGGGAAATCCTGGGCTGGCAGGCCTCTGCTGTACCCAGCTGTCTCCAGGGCAGCATTGGCATGTGCACGAGCCTCCCAGGCGCAAGGGCATGTTTGTGCCCTTACACCGTGGGAGGCTCCGGCCGCCTCCATGACTTCCTTGGATCAGAACCAAAGAGGCCGCACAGCCCAAATCGGGGCCACACCACGTGGGACGTGGCCTTGGATGTGCCCTTACTGCCGCACCCCAAACCCAGCCCCCTCCCCAGGCAAGCTCACCCGCCAGCCTGCCCATTTCTGCCCACCTCTGCCCAGTTCCGCCCATCCAGAACCACCCCTGCGCCAGTCAAGTTCAGTTGGCACATGGGTGGCTGTCCGCCCAGGTGCCCAGGCCTGCCCTGCAGCTAGCGCCAGCCTGGGAGCATTAGCGCCGATGCGGGGGTGCCATTCAGTGCCCCCACGTCAGCGCTAATGACGTGGCGGGATGGCGCCCCCAATTTCGTAGCGGGCGGCAGCAGGTAAGCTCCTACGCAGGTTAGGATTGCACGGTGCTTGGCGCTAATGGTCATAAATGCGGCTTAGCTTAATTGGAATCCTTGCCTTGGAGTCTAATCCTACTGTGTCCCCCACCAAGGCAGCAACACCCAAAATGCATCCTGCTGCATCCTGCAGTGCAGGGCGGGGGGATCCACTCAGATCTGTGATCCATAGTTAAATAGCTAGCAGAGGTCCACATGGAGCAGCACTGCAGGATCGGGCCCAGGAAGGGGGTCAGGATTTGACGGCTGCTGCTGTGGCGCTCCCACCCCACTCCTGGGGCCAATTTGTCTATCCCTGCCCCCTCCACACAGTCTCCTGCCCCATTTTACCCTCCCCACCCCAAAAATGCCTTCCGCCCACCCCTCCCATATTCCTGGTATGCATAGTGTGGGACTAGTAAGAGGGAAAAGGATTGAGAGCTCAATCCTAACCTGGAGTGAGGCCGGCACAGTTAGGCCAGCAAAGTTTGGCCGGCACAAGGGACACCGTATAGTATGTTTGGACCACTCTCGGAGACAGAGAGGTCAGCACACAGACACATGCCATCCTCCCATGCCAATTTGAAAGGAATTCCACAGGCTATGTACCATTGTCTAACATTTTATTATTTTACTAGCCTTTTGTTACCCGGCGTTGCCCGGGGGACAAAGTATCCCCAGCTTCTATTAGGAGAAGGAATGACTACAGGGACAGAATCAAGCAAAGGAGCGTAATGAAATTGTCACACTCACTGAACCATGTCTGCAGGTCCTGTGGTAGGGCAGTCAGCCCTCTGGAAACAGGTAGCTCTCAGATCCGACTGGGTGTTGGAACTCTCTGGATCCTGCTTTTTCCAGCCTGGGCAACGCAGGCAGTGCAAAGCAGTTTCACTTTCATTTTGGATTAGTCCCTGTGTATCACATAACCTGCAGAATCGCTTGTGACCACAGGGTGGCAGCAGACCTCTAGTCCAATGCAATCCCCTTGGTCTGGACGTTCTAGCCCCCCTCCCCAAAAAACCGGGGGCTGTAGGGGGGTCTGACACCCGCAGTATTTCCTTCCAGGCTGCAAGGTTCGTGTGTGCCAAGTTTCGTGGCATTCAGTCAAGGCGTGGGGAAGCCTATGCATAACATACATACATACACACATACAGACATACACACCCACCCACCCACATAACCACATCCATTTATATATATATAGATTATCTCTCATGTCTACATACTGATTAGATCTCAAAAGAGAACTTAGCGAAGAAGACGGAGCAAAGAAGGAGAAAACATCCCACTACCAAGAAGACAAGCAGAGCACCATTTCAAACATGCATTAGACATCCCGCCTTTGTAGACAATAAAGAGAGGTGAGGAGACATGAGAGGTATATCCATAATTGAGTGGGGAGGCAGGTGTGAAGCTTCAGGAAAGTAGCTGGGCAAGATGAATTACCAGGAGTCGAATGCCAGACCTAGCGGCCAGCCGTGATGGGTGATGGTGGGGTGGTTTTCTTGGGCCACCAAATTGCACTTGTGTTCCAAACTCCTCACCTTCAAAGATTCCCATGGAGGTCTTCAGCACTTGGACTGGCAAGGATAGCAGCATTTGCAGCCACAACCCCCACATCCTCCACAGCCACAGCAACCTCCACAGCTGCCGCAGCCACGAGACTGGCAGCAGCCCCCACAGCCGCCACATCCTCCACAGCCGCCACAGCCATGGCAGCAGCATCCACCACAACCACACCCGCAACCACACTGTTTACAACAGCAACTCATTTTTGCAGTGTTGAGTGAAGATGGAGCTGAAAGGAAAAAAGGGGGGAGATCATTTTCTGCTGGTCATCCTCAGGAGCTCGCTCAGTACACTTTCCTGTCCTGCTCTGCGTCCTATCATTGGCTGGACCAACAACCATTTGGCAATCCCCGTCTTCCCACCTTCTGCATGCAGCCCTGGTTCTGGAATGTCCTTTCCCTCTTCCCTTCCAATTTCCCAATCTCCTTCTCCTTTGCTCGTGGCGCTAACAAATTGCAAGTCATTATTTTAAGCTGACAAAACACATCACCTTCAGTGGCAGAACGTAAATCAAAGAATCACAAGCAACAGAATTTGTCTTCAAACTGAATCTCATCAGCTGCAGCCTGAAATTTGCACCTCATTTTTTCAAGGCTACATCAAAGGAGGGTTCCAGATTGCCAAGTGGCAAGAGATGCAGAAAGTGTCAATTAGGTACCGTGTCTTCTGTACTTTGTAGGGCGTAATCTTAATATAACCTAATTTTCAGGTCTGGTGTTAGGTCAATGCAGCTCCAAGATAAGGGAACAAACATTCCTGTACCTTGAGGAGGCCTCCATGACTGCCTCTCAACTGCAGGATGCAGAACGTGCCCCATTGGCACAGCTAGGTCAGTGCTGGAAAGTTGGTTAGGATTGCACCCCTAATTTGTAATAATTTTTACACGCACACACACCATTTTCTTAACAGACCACCAAAACATGGTCCCTGACAGTAAGGGCGGTTCAACAGTGGAATAGTCTGCTGAGGGAGGTGGTGGATTCTCCCTCACTGGAGACCTTCAAGCAGAGGCTTGGCAGGAACCTGCTGCAGATGCTCTAGGGAGGATTTCCTGCCACAGGCAGGGAGTTGGACTAGATGACCTTGCAGTTCATCTAGTAGATGATAATGAGCCCCCTCATTATTTGAATTTTCTCAAACACGAAACACCCTTCCTGAGCGGAATCCTAGCATCTCTCCATCCCTTCTGGACGGGGGTGACTTTTCTTTTTCTCAGCCTGACTCTGCTCCCAAGCCTGCTTGTGTGTGCTGTTCTCCTTGTAGACTCATCGCCCCAATTTCCCAGGACATAGTAACCTCTAAACTCCAAGTGGGTGCTGACCTTCACAGTGAGATGACGGAGCGGGAGAGAACGTCGGAAGAAATCAACAATAAATTGGGTCTGGATCCTGCAGCTTTTTACGGGATCTCAGCTGAACAATTGGACTCCCTTACTCGCCCCCTATTTGGTTTTTCTTCAAAGATGATAAACCATGATTCCAATGAATTAACTAGGTCCCCTCCTGATTCAGGTCTTTGTGATGCTTTTCACTCTCCCAATAAAAGCCCATCAAATCTTGTTTTACCCTCTTGTATTTCCCATGTCCCTTTATCCCCTTCTTGTGTTGTAGTTAGACGTACCCAGGGGGGTGTTTTCACCTTGGTTGATGCCCAGGCCCAAACTGTTCCCCCTCTGTTTTTTGATTTTACTAATCCCGTGGTGATCTCGCAGGCTGATAAATTGAGACCCTGTTAGGTTTTCCTTTTTAACTAGGTAGCCTCTAATTGTATAGTGCGAATAGGAGTATTCTTGTGAACGTCTGTATCCCCCATGAGTTTCAAAGTCTTGTCTTGTTTGATCTAATTTGTCATTGCTACTAGATACTGTGTTTTATATATGGTGCAACTAAACTATTGCCAAAACAAAATCATTGGGCTTCCCTTGGGTACCCTATTGACCTTCCTAGAACTTGGCTCTTAGATAAATGCTTTGGTGGCCTTGGGATATCGAGTCTTATTTTTGCTATTTTGTTAGTTAACCCTTCTTACTGGCTATTCCTTTGCCTTACCTTTTCCTCATTCGACTCTTAAGGAATGGAGGGCGCTCTTAAATGCCAGATTTAATGTGGCACTCTTCTAGTGTCCCAAAAAGATAAAATAAGTCTCCCTTTTTTGGTCACCATTGTCTATGTTACATGGGTGTTCTAGAGTTTCCTACTATATATTTTTCTTTTCTCTTTATTGTGTCTCCTACGTGCAAACCTGTGTTTTGTACCTGGTCCTGCCTTTTTCCGTTCACGTGCCTCAGAATTAGACAAGTTAAAAAAAATTTCCTTAAATGATGACACTTTTGAGGCCAACGATATTTGTGTACTTTTGTGTACTTTGTTTAGTTGTTTGTGTTCAGCTGGTCGGACGACCGTAAATAAAGAATCTAAAGAATCTAAAAATCTAGTTTTTAGACCTTGACCTGGTGACCTAGATGACTTCCAACTCTATGATTCTACGATTCTAGGAAAGCCAAACCAAATAATTTGGAATTCCTAGGGGTTCCACTTGTCCCTGAGACTCAGGTTGCCCCACAAACTTCCCAGAAATTCTGCACTCAAGGCAGTTTGCATTGGTGCTCAATCCCTTCCCCAAAATTGCTCCAATACTTGGCTGGCGCAACTGCCAAAAAGTGGTCAAGTGGAGGTCAGTGAAATTGACCTTATCTTATGAACCAGAAAAGGAGATTGAATCCATGTGAGTGAATGAGGAGCTCTTGGGATAGGGTCCCTTTCATACAGTTCCATGCACCTTCCTCTTAGTAATGCGGCACGTGCATGGAACAATGATGTCTTTCTTAGCCATCCATGCGCATGCCCCCGTGCCATGCCATCTTCTGTCTCATGCTCGTTGACTCAGGGCGCATCTATCATTAATGTTTAGATGTGTTTTCTGTGTGTGGAGATGATTAAAGCTCAACTCACTTTGGGTAATAGCAGTCTACTTGTCAGCTCTCAGCTGAGGGCCCTCAGAGGATTAAACATTATGCAGTACTGTATGCAAAGACCATAATTAAAGACAATACTGTCAAATCTAAAACCCACCACTGAAAGTCCAGCCTTCCACCATGCATACATTGTCCCACTCCCAAAGTCTGATAAAAAAGAGTTCCGGGAAGATGGTGGGGTGGGGTGGTCACCTGGATGGTCACCAAGAAGGTGTCCCATAAGTGCGGTGCCCCACAAGCCTGGCATCACCACTGAGATGATAGTGGATGTCATCATAATGCCAAAGGAAGGACAATCAAAGAAGGTCCATCTTGATGATCGGAGCATGCCGGAAGGTGGATGTGGGACTCTAGACTCAAGCTCTGTTGGCTCTTCACGGTCATAACCAGGTCCTTGAATAAAGCCTGATCACAAATGTGTGACTGATGAGGTCACAAAGATGTGGGGTGATAAGAATGCACCAAGGAGCCCAGATTAGGATTCAGGCTACCAGATTTGTCATTTGATTTACAAATAACAAAACTTCCATGGGTGGGTGACTCTAAAACATAGTTTAAAATGTGACTTGAGGGCAAAATCCAAAGCACCCGTTGGGCTGATGAATGCGCATTGTGTTGGGCCAAGACCAATGGTGTTATTCACCCGGTACGCTGGGCGGGACTTACCTTTGAGCGGCAGTCCGCCTGTTGCGTCACACCACGTTCCGCCACTTTCCCGCCTGCGGGCAAGCGGCAGAACGCGGTGTGACGCAACAGGCGGTACAAGGGACACCATGAAGTATGTTTGGGCCATTCTCAGAGTCAGAGAGGCCAGAACACAGATGTGAGCCATCCCCCCTGACTCCGAGAGTGGTCCAAACGCCACTCCCTTGTATCTGGCATTCTGAGGTAAACTTCTGAGATAAAATTCTGAGGTAGATATGAGGTAAATAAAGCATAGTTTGGTCACCATAAGGGACACCGTAAAGTATGTTTGGGCCACTCTTGGAGTCAGAGAGGCCACACACAGACGTGCATCCTCCTCCCCGACTCCGAGAGTGGTCCAAATGCGCTTTACAATGGCCCTTGTGTCAGTCAAACTTTGCTGACCTAACTCCAGGTTATGATTGTGCCCTTAATTATTGTTATTGTATAAATCATAGCATAAAACGTTTTTTTAAAAATCAACTGAGGTCCTAACTCTAGATTAGGATTGCATTATAAAACACATTGTGGGATTTAGTCCCAGCATTTCACTTTCATCTACGGAAAGCCACTGTGGGCCACTGTGAGATGCAGGAAGTTGGACTACATGGGCCTTTGGCCTGGTCCAGCCGGGCTCTTCTTATGTTCTTAGGATAACAAATTCTGTTTAAATTTACTTCATATTTACCTCAGAATTTTGCCTCAGAAGTTTACCTCAGAATGCCAGGTGCAAAGGAGTGGCAACAGGATGCAGGCATCTTGTTGACTTGTGTGTTCCTGAGGCATCTGGAAGGCCACTGTGAGATGCAGGAAATTGGACTACATGGACCTTTGGCCTGGTCCTGTGGGGCTCTTTTATGTTCTTATGATAGCAAATTCTATTTCCCTCAGAATTTATTTACCTCAGAATGCCAGATACAAGGGAGTGGTAACAGGATGCAGGTAACTTGTTGTCTTCTTATTGGGCTTTTATGTTATCAATGAAAGTGTCCAAGAGCTTTTCATAGGCAACCCTACAGAGATACTGCCCCCTATATTAATCCAGACATTTTCAAACTGAGTATTTCTTGCATTATGTGGTCAATGCGTACGTAACGTTATTGTGGTTCCCAAATGTTTTTGTCTGGCACTTCCTTGACCTACTGGGGCCATTGGTCGGAGCTCTCTATTAGGGCTACAATCCTCTACATCTATAGGGTGGCAACGTTTCCACAACGATTGCCCTGGGAGCCACAGCTCACAGTTAAGAACATAAGAACATAAGAACATAAGAAGAGCCCTGCTGGATCAGGCCAAAGGCCCATCTAGTCCAGCTTCCTGCATCTCACAGCGGCCCCATCAGGCACCCCAGGGAGGTATGAGACAACAAGATGCTTGGATCCTGTTGCCCACTCCCTTGCACCCAGTACTCTGACGTAGCCTACTACCAATGTAAGGAGGTTACATTCATCATTGCCTATAGCCCACGATGGACTTTTCCTCCAGAAATCCGTCCAATCCCCTCTTAAAGGCATCCAGACCAGATGCCATCACCACCTCCTGTGGCAAAGAGTTCCACAGATTAACTACCCGCTGGGTAAAAAAGTACTTCCTTTTTAATAATAATAATAATAATAATAATAATAATAATAATAATAATAATAATAATAATA
>JAJKFI010000364.1:21850-39874 GCA_029204185.1 Lerista edwardsae
TAATAATAATAATAATAATAATAATAATAATAATAATAATAATAATACTTGTATTTATATACCACCTTTCTTAGGTCACCGGATTTCTCTAATAACTATAACTCAAGGCGGTTTACATAGGCAGACTTTATTCAGAAACCCGAAGGGTTTTAACAATTTACAGAAACGTTCTATTCTATCTTACAAGAACTACAACACATACAGATGGATCTTTCTGGATTTAGTCCGTTTGTCTTCTTGCTGGCTGATAAGTGTCTTCCCTGCTCCCACCAGAGAAGCAGCTGACTTGGCACAACTCCCCCTCACACAAGGCAGCCAGAGACAGCTCAGCTGTTAATCAGTCGCAATTTACAAGGTCTGCCACTCACAGAGAGTTCCGGTAGTCTCGAACTGGCAACCTTCAGATCTCCAGCTCTTATCTTCAGGCTAACAGAGGCATTAACCCTCTCGACTAAATCTTCTAAATCTTTTATCTGTTTTAACTCTCCCAACCCTCAGTTTTAGCAGATGCCCCCTGGTTCTGGTGTTTTGAGAGAGGGAAAAGAACATCCCTCTATCGACTCTTTCCCTTCCGTGCATTGTTTTGTATGTCTCAATCATGTCCCCTCTCAGGCGCCTTTTTTCTAGGCTGAAGTTTGGGAATAATTGGTGTGGAGGAAGGAGTCGCAAGGAAACTGAGGGTGCAATCCTGACCAACTTTCCATCACCGAGGTAAGGGCAATGCAGCTCAGGTAATGGAACAAACATTTCCTTACCTTGAGGAGGCCTCCATGACTGCCTCTCAACTGCAGGATGCAGCACATGCCTTATTGACACAGCCATGTCAGTGCTGAAAAGCTGGTTAGGATTGCACCCTGAGTGAAAGGAGAGCTGAATCAAATACATTCAACTCCAGAATTAATATTAGATCTTTTCCTGCTCAGGGGGTTGGGATAGTTGACCCCCGAAGTCCCTTCTGACTCCAAAGACCTGTGATTCTCACAAGGGTAGAAAAATGACAGGCTGGAATGCGGAGATGCCCTCATCCCTCATTTTGATTAAAACTCATATTAGTGATTGCTAATTATATGTATTCAAAGAGGACAAGTCTTGCCCTTCAGTACCAGAGGCCAGAGGAGCCTGGCAAAGAGGGAGTCATGCCCAATTGGGGAGATAATCATGGGTTTCAGCCACCAGTCCGCTCTGACAAAAGCACTTAGAAATGAATGGGTGCGTAACCATATTCCTTTGGATGTAATCCTGTCCATGTAATGGTCAGGGGATCGCACTTTTGTAGTAATGAATGGTACCTTGTATTACACACCACTATCAGATAATTGCTAACGAGCATTATGAATTGGAGCAAGCCAAATGATGGTGTGCATGTTTGCTCTGGGCATTAATAGTAGCCGATTTGGCGCTCTTTAGTGGTGCCTCACTTCCTCAGAAGAGGGTGCACAGAGCTGTATAAAAGTTCCCAAAGCTCACCTTTTCCCTCACACCTCTGAGTCCCTTGACATTACCAGTTTCTTCCAGAAGTTGCAGAAGGTAAGGAGAACTTCATGTGGTGGTGGTGGTGGTGGTTTTAGTAATGGGGGACATGATCCTTGAATAGAAGCTTCTGGACTCTGTGTCCACTGAGGTGTGGAACTGAAGCCTCTGGTCTGGGAATCTGGGTTGACTTGGAGCATCTGCAGAGCGTAGTAGGTGAGGGACCAACTGAGAGCCCATGATCCTCAGAAGGACCATTGGGCCAGACTATCCAGTGAAGCTTCCATACCAGTGATAGTGACCGCATCCAGTTTGGCTTGATCAAGTGACGCATTGGAATGAAGACTTCAGTGGTGGCAGCATCGGACTGTCCCTCTAACACAGGAGATCCCAAACCTTGGTCTGCAGGTTGGGTCCTGAGTTTCAGGATAATTCAGGTACAGCAGGGGCCAAGTCTTACTGTTCCAGGTTGCAGTCTCCAATCTTCACAGCTGATCTTTGTAGAAACAGAAACAGAAACAGGTGTGGTCTGGAGGTTGCCTTGCCTGAAGATGCTAAGCAGGATCAGCCTTGGATTGGCCTTGGATGGGAGACCCGAAAGCTGCTGTCAGAGCTCACACAGGAGTATGGAATATGGGAGAGTCACATTCACAGCAAGAATGTGGGGGAGCAATCAAAGGACAGTGCAATCTTGAAAACAGGCTGAATTGTGACCTGTGGCTGCCTGTGAAGGCTCAGAAGGTGTCAGAGTGCAGCCACACTGAAAGTGAAGCACCTTGGAAAAATTGAGGATTCTATGAACAATACTTGTAAAAATATATATGAAAAAATGGCATTTATGTACAGCCTACCTGTGTAAACCACCTTGTATCTTGAGAAATCTTGAGAAAGGCGGTGTAAAAATACCTTTAAATAGTGGTTCCCAAACTGTGGATCACAACCCACAGGGGGTCATGAGCCAATTTCAAGTGGGTCGCAAACCTAGAGCAGCCATATTGGAAGCATGGGAAGATGGGATGCTAAAAAGAAGAGGGCTGTGTGGTTGTTTTGTTTGTGTCAAGGGTGTAAATAGGTTTTTTCTTGCTTTCTGATTCACTTTGCTATTGGAAAATGGCTGACAAATCACCCAACTGATTGCTGCATTCTCAGGAAAGCAGCAGGCTCTGGCATCACAATGACATCACTTCTGGCCATGACATCATTTCTGGTGGGTCCAGGACAGATCGTCATTCTAAAAAGTGGGTCCCAGTATTAAAATGCTTGAGAACCACTGCCTTAAAATAATAATAATAATAATAATAATAATAATAATAATAATAATATAATATATAATATATAATATATAATATATAATATATAATATATAATAACAACGACAACAACAACAACTTGCACTGGGCTGCCATGCATTGCCACAGAAGGCTCTGTGCTTTTTGTGGAGGGGTGGCAGCTGCCTGGCAAAAGTTTCTGCAAAGATTGGCCTTGAAGAGCACCAAAGATCTATCTTTGCCACCACTGCACCCAGAAGGATTATCTTAGGGCACAGCAGGCTGCAGTTTGGAGTCCACAACTCTAACATACCAGGCGATGGAGAGGGAAGGTGAATTTGTCTCATTGGTTCAACTTTTGTTCTCCTAATGCTTTCCAAAATGTCCCATCCTGTTGAGCCCCGTGTAGAGTACACTCCTAACCTGGAGTTAGGCCAGCACAGTTTGGCCAGCAAATAAAGTATGTTTGGACCACTCTCAGAGCCAGAGAGGCCAGCACACAGACGTGTGCCATCATCCCTGACTCCGAGAGTGGTCCAAATGCACTTTATGGTGGCCCTGGTGCCAGCCAAACTTTGCTGGCCTAACCCCAGGTCAGGATTGTGCTCTTACATACAGAAGTTCGAGCCTTTGTTCAACACTTCTCAGTTTGAGAAGTTCAACACTTTGCCTGTTGAACTAATCTGAATCCAACCACAACAGCAAGAACAAAACCTCACCTTGTTTCTCTCTTTCTTTCAGTTGTTGCTTTTTCTCCACAAAGATGAGTTGTGGCTCCAGTGGCTGTAGTGACAGTAGCAGCGGCAGTAGTGGCAGTAATGTCGTGTTGTGTTGTGTCCCCTGCAGTAGCAGCTGCGGCTGCGGCTGTGGCGGTTGTCAGTCGTGCTGCACCCCTTGTTGTTGCTGCTCCCCTTGTTGTTGCTGCTCTCCTTGCTGTTGCGGAAAAGGCTGCCAGAGCTGCTGTTCTGGCTGCTGCCAAGTCAAGTGCTGCCAAAGCGCGGGGCAATGCTGCAAGAAGTGCTGCTGAAGAAGTGGCATGAAAACCGCGGACTCTAGAAAGCTCTAGAAGCTGGGAGAACATCTTCACCACCAACACAGCTCATAAGACCACCGGGTTCCTTCTTTTAATCATTTTTTTTTAAAAAAATGTAGATAAATGAAGAAGTAACTAATGATGTGTTTGAGGCTCGACGTTTGATCGTCAGAATGCTTTCTAATGTTCCAATTGGTCTCCAATAAAATTGGCAAGTCTTGAGCTTTTTTTTATTACTAATTTTTTTTTTAAAGTAGAAGAAATCCAAGCCAAACCTTTTATATAGAACAGGCGATGTGGAGGAATGTCTAAAGCAGTGGTTTCCAAACTGTGGGTTGGGACCCACCAGTGGGTCGCGAGCCAATTTCAGGTGGGTCACGAAGCACCTAGAGCAGCCATCTTGAAAAAATGGGAAGAAGGGATGTAGGAATGGGGGAGGGCTGTGTGGTTATTTTTCTTGTGTCAGGGTTGCAAAGAGGCTTTTCCCCCCTTCCTGATTCACTTTGTTATGGACAAATGGCTGAGAAATAACTCAACTTATTGCTGCTCAGAGCAGTGGGCTCTGGCATCACAGTGATGGCTGTGACTCATCACAGTGAGTCCTGTTTGGGAATTCATGTTGGGTGAAAAATAATATATGGGGAAGGGGGAAGATCAGGGTTGTGTTCACCAGTCTCAGGGCGGAATCCTATGCAGCGCCGGAATGGCGAGGCCAACTTGGCAGCGCCATATCCAGTGGTGTCATCTTGGCGGAACAACCTGGTACGCCGTTCCGCCAGTTCTGCGGACGGGCCCGGGCCACGCCACCTCTCCAGAGGACGGGCGAGCTACTCCTGGGCCCGCCCACCCTCTGAAATGGAGCAATTCAGGTGCTGTGAGGTGCAGGGAGGCGTGGCTGCCCTCCGCCATAGGGGCGGAGAGCTGTCAATCACCCGGGTGTTCCGGTTCCTGGCGCGCCCGGATGACGTCTCTGGCCATATCCGATGCTCCCCTTACGGTAGGGGAGGCTCCAGCCTCCTCTATGTGCTCCTAGGATCCAAGAGAGATCCAAGCGGGCTAAGGAGCGGGCGCAGATCCGAGGAGATGGTGCAGCCCAAATTGGGGCTGCGCAGCCTCGCAGGTGAGCTTAGGATGTGGCTGTATGGCCACCTTCCGAGCCCGCCCACGTCCCACCCCCTCCCTGCCTCCCTCCCTCCCACCAATCCCCGTCCCGATATGGGACAGAGCCTCCCTTGTGCCAACCGGCATCGGTCGGCACAAGGGGGGCTCTCTGTCAGTGCTCTGAAGCCGATGCTACAAGGCGGCGCTATGACGTAGCATCAACGCAAGGGCAAAGGCAGGATTGCGCTGCCCATCCATAACTCCACATATCCTTCACAATACCCCGGTGGATTGTGCATACAGAAACCATGGAGAAGGGAGAGCCCTGAACAGAGAAATGCGATACTTCTCCATGCCCCCTGTCCCCCCGGCATCACCTAGCATCCAGGCTATACTGCCGGCCTGCTTGTTGCATTCTGTGAAAGGAAGAAACAGTCTAGCTTGGTGCCGAGCTTAAAGAAGATAGGTAAAGGTAAAGGTTTCCCCACGACCGAATGGTCTAGTCGTGACCAACTGCAGGGGGCGGTGCTCATCTCTGTTTCAAAGCCTGTAGAGCTGGCGTTTTTGTCCAATCATGTGGCCAGCATGACTCTACGCCGTAGCGCACGGAACGCCGTTCCCTTCCCCCCCCCCGAAGTGGTCCCTATTTATCTACTTGTATTTCAGGTGCTTTCGAACTGCTAGGTTGGCAGGAGCTGGGACAAGCAACGGGAGCTCACTCCGTCACGCAGTCTCGTACTCCCAACCTTGCGGTCAAAAGCCCAGCAGCAGCAGATTAACTTGCTGCGCCACCACGTCCCTGAGTTAAAGAGGACACATGACAGTAAAGGGCACTGGGAGCAGCAGCTTGGGAGCAAAGGGGACTGGAGAACTGCAGATAACTGCAAGCGCAATCCTCACCTGGAGTAAGGCCGGCACAGTTAGGCCAGCAAAGTTTGGCTGGCACAAGGGACACTGTAAAGTATGTTTGGACCACTCTGGGAGTCAGAGCAGCCAACACACAGACATGCGCCATCCAGTGGTGGCATCTAAATGATTTAAGAACTGGAACTCACTTTTGATTGGCACATGTCAGGACCTGCCCACCGGAAGTGACGTCATAAGCCGGAGGCTGGCCAAGCCCAGGTCTACCCGCATCTATTTCCTATGGGTAGACCTGGGCTCCGGAGGCTGGCTCCGCCCAGGTCTACCTGCAGCTGGTTCCTAGCCAGTGACGACATCAGCGACAAGTGGGCGGAGCCAGCTGGTTCTGTACAGCGCCTGGCGCCTACAGAACAGAAAGCAAAGAATTCCCCCCACACTAATTGCAGCTCCAAGAGCGATGGGGACAGTCTCCCAAAGAAGCCTCACACCCAGAGCGCCAGTGAAATGCTCTGGACTGGAGAGACAGCGGCGAAAGCCTTTCCTTGGTCTTCGCGGCTAGGCGAGGTGGAGTTATTCAAAATTGCCAGGGAAGTTGAAAATTGGCAGGGGGGCAGCAGCCTCAAAGCCAAGGCTGGCTGAGCAGAATGAGGCAGGAACCTGTGGAAGGGGCTGAGGGGCGGCACCACTCCGGACGGCACCCTTGGGCGCTTCCCCACACCAAAGCCTGCTTACGCCTGGCACGTCAGGAGGGCAGCTTCGAAAAGTCCCGGCTCCCCTCCGTCCCCTCTGTGGGGGCCCTTGATTCATCACCGCACCCCCAGAACACCCCTTCTCCCTAGTGGGCTGCAGACTCACCAGAGCGGCTGCTGACTCCACATGTGTGGCTGGAGGGAGCGAGGAAGGGGGCTGTGCAGGACGGGACTTCCCAAGGAGGTTTTATTAGTAACAGGAGGCGCCCTGCCTTAAGAATTAATGCTGGTGAAGTGAAGCCAGTGGGCAGGCTTAGCAGCCATGTTAGTTGACTCAAAACAATTCTCATTCCAAGCATTTCAGATTGCTTTGCTCGTACTGTTTAGGATTGAATAGTTTATTCCTTAAATAAAAACTTACGAAAATAAAAACATGTGATCGTGTAGATACATTATTGGTTACCTTATTATGATTTAATATGCAATTACAAGGTTAAATTCCTCATAATTATATTACTGAACATACCTGACGAAATGCTACTTGCTTCTATTTAAACTCAGATTGCACTGTTTTAACAGACTTTGTACAGGAGAGGGAATTTGGGCAAGTGCAGCTTTTGAAACCCTTCCATGTTGAGCTGCACCTGTCAAAATTCCCTCTTCTAGACAATGGTTAAAAGTATAGGCACTCTGGCCCAATTTGTATCTGGTAACCCTAGATCAGTGGGGCACACGCCCCACACGGGGGGCAATTTGATTTTTAAGGGGGGCAATTTGGGAATTAACAGTGAATTTGAAAGCCCGCTAATTGTTCTTATATCTTATCTATATATACAAAGAAGAACATATGCATGTATATGTGTGTGTGTGTGCGTGTGTGTGTTTACGTATGTTCTGCATAGGCTCCGCAACGCCTGGAGCTATGCACACCAAACTCAGCACATGTATGCCTTGCGGCCTGGTGACAAACACTGCAGGGGTCAGGCCCCCCTAGCGCCCCCCGGGGGTGGGGGTACATGCCCCCCCCCACATGAAAATGGTCAAAAATGGCCAAAATTGGCATAGAATCTGTAGTTTCCAGGGTCGCCAGGATGAGCGGTGACACTCCCAACACTGTTGGAGTCCAGGTTTGGGCCCCCCTCGGCATGGGGGGCGAGAAGGGGTGTGAAACAAAACATCCACCATGCCCTGCTGGAACACATGGAACGACATGCACCAAACTCGGCATGCACATGCCTTGCGGCCTGGCGACAAACGCTGCAGGGGTTAGGCCCCCTAGCGCCCCCAGGGGTGGGGGTGGGGGTGCACAGGGGGCCCCACGTGAAAATGGCTGAAATCGGCATCAAATCCACAGTTTCCGGGGTCGCCGGGACGAGCGGAGACGCTCCCGATGCCGTTTGAGTCCTGGTTCGGCCCTCCCTCAGCATGGGGGGGCAAGAAAGGGTGCAAAACGTCTACACTGACCCACTGGAACACCTGGAGCAATTGGCACCAAACTTGGCATGCATATGCATTATGGCCTGGCGACAAACACTGCAGGGGCACAACCCCCCTGGCGACCCCAGGGGTGGGGTGTGCAGGGGGCCCCATGTGAAAATGATCGAAAACGGCCGATATCGGCATCAAATCTGTAGTTTTTGGGGTTGTCAAGATGAGCGGTGATGCTCCCGACGCCATTGGAGTCCAGGTTCGGCCCCCCTCGGCATGGCGGGTAAGAAGGGGTGCAGAACAAAATGTCCGAAATGACCGACATTACTGTCAAATCCACAGTTTTCGGGGTCGCTAAGCTGATTGGTGACAGTCCTGATGACATTTGTTACCCGGGCAACGCCGGGTACCAAAGAGCTAGTTATTCATAAATTAAGAATTTTTTAAAAAAATTTCCCTCTTTCCGTGCCATCTTTTATTTTTCTCTTTCCTGGATGCCATGTTTGGAACCTTGTTTAAACCAAGTTAATGGCCTTTTAGGCTTCCTCCACGTGAATAGGAGCTCACTTTTTGAATAACAAGAATTACAGTATTTCCCCATGTATATGACACACCAATGTGTAAGGCGCACCTTAATTTTCAGGCCAGAAATTTGAAAAAAAAATGTACCACCACACATAAAGTTACTGAACTCAAGTTACAGGGTACTTGGGGAAAGACCTACGCTCTCAACTGCCACCCAAAAACGAAGCCTCCGAATGATCCCGAAGCAACTGCATTAATCACTGAGAGGGGAGGAGGGACGAGTCAAGCCCGATGCAGTTCTCGTTGAAGAAACAGAAAAGTGTGGCGACTCCCGCTCTGGCGATGGAGCTCTTCCTCCTCCACCGCCTCAGAGCTCCGGTTTCCCCCTAGCTCCAGTCATCGTTTCAGGTCCACCGTCCTCTTCCGCTGCCCCTTAGCCCAGTGGTGTCATCTAAATGATTTAAGAACAGGTACTCACTTTTGATTGGCACGTGTCAGGACCCGCCCACCGGAAGTGACGTCATAAGCCGGAAGTGATGTCGTGGCAGGAAGGGACATGAAAAAAGCCCTTTTTGAGGCCTCAGACGATTTTAAACTGACCCAACAGTTGCAACAGTATTCCACAGCACCCCCAGAACATGTTAAGGAGGCCTGGCATCATGTTAAAACCCCAGAGCAGCTCATTTTTCAGTGGCAAGGAAAGGAAAGGCTCCGCTCACTGCCTGCCTGCCTGCCTGGCTCTGAGAACATGCAGGCAACTCAAACATGCAGGAAATTCAAATGTTGCAGGGGGCGGAGTTGACGAGTGGGCGGGGCCAGACGTAATCCTAGAAACCGGTACTCGCGTACCCCCGCGTACCCCCTGCATGACATCACTGCCTTAGCCTCCCTGGAGCAACACCATGCCAGAAATACGCTTCTACTGGCAGGGGAAAGCGGCGCCTCAGAGCTCTTCCGCTGCCCGTTAACCGCCCTGGAGCAACACCGGCACGTCCATGCCAGAAAGATGCTTCTACTGGCAGGGGAAAGCAGGGCTGGCTACCAGCGTCCCGCCTCTCATCTCACTTGCTCCTCCCTCCTCCTCCTCTCCCCCCCATCCTGGTTCTCTCAAGCAACCAGCGCTGAGAGGTAAATACAAGCAGGATCTCAAAATGGCAGTGCCGCCGAGTCCCGTACGAGGTGCGATGGTGACCCCGGCATCACTGCCGCCTCCGCAGCAGCAGAAGGAGCCCTTTGCTCCTGCACACCCCTTGTATAAGACGCACCCAGTTTTTAGAGCCCCAATTTTTTGAAAAAAGGTGCGTCTTATACATGGGGAAATACGGTATATGTGGCAGGGGGCATCAGGATTTTAGAGATGCTTAGGTGGGGCATGGCCAAAAAAAGGTTGGGAACCACTGCCCTAGATGAATGTCCTAAGTCAGTGGATCTCAAACCTTTTAGCACTGGGACCCACTTTTAGAATGAAAATCAGTCTGGGACCCACCAGAAGTGATGTCATTAACTTGGTAAGTTTTGAAGTAGGATTTGGAGGAATCTCAAATGTGAAGATAATGATGACAGTACGCAACTTTGGGTGTTCGTGGTAGCCTCTCTCTGATTGCCAAGGGAGTACAAGGGAGTGGCCGCAGAGGCGGGTATAGCCCGGGCAGTGGTGTCATTCAAATGATTTAGGAACAGGAACTCACTTTTGATTGGCACTTGTCGGGAACCCGGAACCAGCCACGGAGCCCGTTAGGATCCGGAACGCCTGTTCTGGTCCGTTCCCCCTGAATGACATCACTGCCTTCGCCCCCCTAGGAATCCGGAGTCGCTCCTGTCAGGACTGGTCAAGGTCTGACCCAGGCCTAGAGTCTCTGTTCCCTCGTGGAGAGCTGATGGCAACAGGCCAGGCACCTGTCTTGCCTGTAATAAGTGCAGATTTGATACACCTGTGCTTGGTGGGACGTGCAATGCTGCACGTCTCCCATGGAGCTGGTATCAGACTCCTGATAGGGCAGCATGACCAAGCTAATAAGTGCTTAAGGAAGGACTGTGTCCCAGTTCCTGTGTGGGTCTTTAACATGAGGAGGGGAAAACGCTGTCCGTTTGTATACCTGATTAATCTGCTGTGAAACAACTGCTGAAACCTGTTATGCTGTTATGCTGCTTGATGTGAACCAACCTCTGTTTTACTTCTGCCTGGACCTTGACTGTAAGCTGCTGAACAAATACAAGCCTTATCTTCAGCACAACAATGTGTGTCGTGGCTTCTTCATGTCTGCAAGCACAGCCGCCGTCCGTGCTGGTAAATGCCTCTGCTGCATTTGGTTGTTACTGCCAGACCCGGGCTTCTAGCGGGGCCAGGCAGAGCCCTCAAGTCTGGGAGTGCTACACTAACCAAACCTTAACAGCTCCCTTTAACCCTCTGAGTGCCGGCCAACCAAGAAGAAAAGCTCTTTGCAGAGGAATTGGGAGGGGGGAGGAGGGAGAGTGAAGTGGGCGGAGTCAGCCCGAATTTTAACTAGTGGAACTGAGTTCCCCCGCGCTCCCCCTGCATGACATCACTGAGCCCGGGGTGGTGTGAGCCATGTGCACTGGGCAGCAGCGGGGTGGTGGGGCACCATTGTGTGGAGTCCATATGGGAACAAACAGTCCCTTACTTAGGGCGCAATCCTAAACTGTGTCAGGCCTGCAATCCTATCCTGCGCACATCGACTCAGAAACAAGTCCCAGTCTTTGGAGCCGACTCCCAGGAAAGGCCTGATCCTGCACTGGGGCAGTGCTGATGGCAACGCCCTTGACAAAAGTGACGTAAGGCACTCCGGCAACAGGGGTGATTCTGCAGTGCTGGTGGGGAGGCTAGCACAACGCTGGGCCTCAACACGAGGCAGATGCATCTCTGGACTGTCCAGTGGTCAGCTGGCCACCATTCAGCAGGAAGTATTTTCGGGGAGAGGGAAGGCGGAGTGGCTGCGGGCAGTGGTGTTATTCACCCGGTACGCAGGGCGGGACTTACCTTTGAGCGGCAGTCCTCCCGTTGCGTCACACCGCGTTCCGCCGTGTTCCCGCCCGCCGGGATGGCAATGATGGGTTGTGCAACCTCCTTACAAAGGTGGAGGGATACTTCAGAGTGCCAGGTGCAAGGGAGTGGCAACAGGATGCAAGCATCTTGTTGTCTCATGCCTCCCTGGGGCACCTGGTGGGCCGCTGTGAAATACAAGAAGCTGGACTAGATGGGCCTTTGGCCTGATCCTGCAGGGCTCTTCTTATGTTCTTATGTTCCTTTGTCCAGAGGAGACCTCGGGCAGGTGTTCTGGCCCCACAGAACTGTGCTCCGAAGGCGACGGTGGCAAACGACGAGCCAAACTAGCGATGCAAGACAATGAGTGGAAGAACCTGCATCTCTTTTCATGTGCTAATCTTTTCACTAACCTTTTTGCCCCCTTGTTTACAACACTCAAATGAAATCCTATGTAGGTGAGGATGTAGATAAAAGTGAGGCAGGAGATGGGGCTGAGTGGTAAAACTGCTGCCTCTGAAGCCTGAAGGTCACCTGGGATGGCAGTTTGAGTCAGTTGGAAGCAAGATAAGAACATAAGAAAAGCCCTGTTGGATCAGGCCAAAGGCCCACCTACTGCAGCTTCCTGCATTTCACAGGAATGCCTCAGATGCCCACCAGATGCCTCAGGGAGCACACAAGACAACAAGATGCCTGCCTCCTGCTGCCACTCCCCTGCATCTGGCATTACTAGCATAAGGAGGTTGCACCACTCATCATGGCCCATGATGAGTCATGGCCCTATAGCCCATGGTGGACTTTTCCTCCAGATATCTGTGCAATCCTCTTTTAAAGGCACCTAGGTCAGATGCCACAACCACCTCCTGCAGCAAGAAGTTCCCCAGATTAATTACCCGTGAACAGCTTGCTAATAAGCACTGCTGACAGAGATGAGTCTCTCCAGCTGATGACTCCACTTCAGTGAGGGTGGAGGCCTGACAAATCAAGTGTGGGGGGCAACTGCAGCCAGAGAGATGCCAGACTGTGAAGGAGACCACCTGGAAAGAATTGTTCTAGGCAAGATTAAAACTTGTTCTAGACAAGATAAAACTATATGGGGTTTAGAAAGCCTACTTAAGTAAACTGCTTTGATTAAAGTCAGAGGAGAAATTGAAAGTCAAGAAAGGAGGTATATAAATATAATATATTTATTATTATAGTATTATTATAATATTTTAGCACAGTCAGATTGGTGTTATTGCCTGGTTTGTTTTATCCGGACACCGCGTTCTTCCCAAGGACCTGAGATGCCTGGCTTTGACCCTGTTTTGATGTCATAAATAGTGCAGAATATAAGCTGTTCCCAGGAAAGCTGCTTTTCGCAGTTGATTGATGGTGATTTCTGTGGCCCTGACTCTGCTCAGGTGCTCTTCAAGGTGTTGTAACAGGTCAGTAAAATAATGGCAGTTTGAACAGTGAGTTTAAACAGTGTATGTTAGTGATGACCTCTGGCCTGTTTCTGACCTGATTCAGTTAGGAATTCTTGTAGCATTCAGAATGTACCAGCCTGCACAGAAGTAGGGTTAAGTTCAAGATAAGCTCAGGAATGCAAGGATGCAAGCTAAGGATGTACCCTGTACCAGGGCAGGCAGACCAAACTGATTAACTATTGTAACTGTAGAGCTTTCTGATAAAGCCAAAATGTTAACGCCTATCTTTTGCATAATGCATATTCTTTTGCTACTATGTAAAAGGACCTATATAAACTTGTGTAAACTGTTTTCTTACTTCTGCTCCCTGTTTTTTGGTCAAGAGACACTGGGAATAGCCTGCTGCGCAGTAAAATAAACATTTGTAAACCCTCCTCCGGCTATCCGGTCTTTCTTTAATGAGGTGTCAGGTAACAGTGTCTTGAACTGCACAGCCAACCACTACGGGACCACTTCGGTCCTCTTCTGCCACAGCCTTTCAATTTCAATTTGTAGATCTTTGTATATTATTGCTAGTTAATAATAATAATAATAATAATAATAATAATAATAATATACAATTTACAAAATGTGAAGAGTTCAAGAGCTTTAATGGTTTCAAAATGTAACTATCTTCTCAATGTACAAATGGAAAGTGAAGCCAATTTAGAGGGAAGGGGAGGATGTATAGTTGACTGGAGTATAGGAGAGATGTTCCTACGGTATCTCCCTTCACAGAGTAGCTCTGCCTCCTTCATTTTTCTTTGAAGATCATTCCAAGAATGGAGGTGAGATGCATTCGCGGATGAGGATGAGGATGAGTTTCAGCACCCAGGCGTCGCCAACGGGTGCCGAGCGTTTCATGCGTCTGATTTGGCGAGCTCGGGGAACGACCTGCCAGGCTTTCAGGTGGGTGCTTATGGTGTCGACACAGTTTTAGCAGCTGGACTGGCAACTTTCCAACCTCCTTTTGCCGCCAGAGTTTCTTCCTCAACTTTGCTTTGGCAAGGGGTGAGGGATGGTGATTCTACCGCGAATCTTTCCGGCGACTGCGGGGAAGTGCAGGGGGATGTCTTGAGGGTGTGGCCTGCTGGGAGCTCAGGACTGGGAGCTGTTGCCTGCTCGGGAGAGCAATCCGTGGCTTCTTCCAGAGTGCAACTTGTCGACTTCTCGGCAGTCTGGCAGGAGTGGACTGGTATGCAGAGAATGATGCAAGGACACTGGGCATGGCAGAAGGGGGAGAAAGGAGAATGCACAGGGCCACAGGTGGGAAAGTAAGACTGCATAGCTCTGCAGCGGGGATGGCAGAGATATGGACCGCAGCCCCAAGGAGGCTGGCCTCCACTGCAGGGAGCACGGAAAGACAGAGACCCATTGCAACAAGGGGAAGAAGAAGAGGAAACCCAGTGGCAGCGACGGTAGAAAGACTGGCCAAAGTTGCAAGGGGGACAGCAAGGCCGGGCACCACTGCTAAAGGGAAAATGGGAAGGTGGAACCCAGCAACGCTGGCAGCAGTTGCAGGAGGAATAAAAAGACTGGGCACAACCGTAGCAGGGGGACCGGCAAGCAGGGACACAGCAGTGGGGGGAACAGCGAGGCTTCATGCCACAGTTCTGGGCACCTCTACAATGAGCTATAGCCGTGCTACTGTTTGGCTTGCAGTCGCACTGGCCAGAACCACCCATTGTCAAGGGGAGCTGGCCAACCTGAAAGAAACATGGTGTTGATTCAGACACATTGTACAAATCACCCACGTTCCACAGATCATGAAGCCTTGGTAGAGCCATTCAATGGTTGCTCAATTAAATAAATAAAAAAAACTACAATTCCTCAGTTCTCATTGGAGAAATATGCATACATTTCAGAATTTAAAACCCCCAACTTTCTAAAGAAATAAATATCCTTTTGATTGGATATGAGACAATCCTCCTGCATGCATTTCACCGTTTAGAAGAAGCATCCATCCTTTTCTCTAACCTAGGAGGGAAATCCTCTGCTAGATACCTGAATTTTGGAATTCTTTCTTTCCTAAAATGGCAACTCCAATTATCTGGTCATTGGGTTACTTCAAGAAAATAATAAAACATTGGCCTAAGAGCTAATGTGACTAAGGCTGCAAGCCTATCCACACTTACCTGGGAGTAAGCCCCATTGTCCACAGTGGGACTAATTTCTGAGTATAGATGCATAGGATTGGGCTCTGAGGCTGCAATGGTATACACACTTGCCTGAAAGTCCAATCCTGTGCATGTCTACTCAGAAGTAAGTCCCATTATAGTAAATGAGGGTTACCCCCAGATAAATGTGGCTAGGATTGCAGCTTAAATCCTGTTAAAGACAATGGGACTTCCTTCTGAGTAGACAAGCCTCAGATCATGCAACTGTCACCCTTTTCAGATTTTTGAGAATAAACCTTGAAAAGTCCACAGATTCTTTTATTTTGATTTTAAAAAAAATTATTATCATAGTTCTATGATTTGTAAATTCTCTTTGTAAATTCTCTGGGAGCAACACAATTTTCACTTTTAAAGCTGGCTTGGATCCAGAGAGACCAGCATGGATTCAGGGAACTATACGTGGAGCAGGGGGCTTCCTTCACCCTCCTTGCAACCTCCCCCCTCCCCCCCAGAGACGGATCTACAGGGAGGGCAAAGCTCTAAGTGTTGCAAGAAGCCTTACCCTGTCATGTAAATCCTTCCTCTCCCTTGCTGCCGTAGCCAGTAAGCAACGCCAAGATGTTGCTTTTCCCTGTGAGGATTGGCTAAAACGGTGCAAGAGAGGAGTGATTTCCACTGCAAGGTAAGGCTTCTTACTTAGAGCTTTGCCCTCCCTTAGATCTGCCTCTGCTCCCCCCCCCCCAAAAAAAAAATACAATCTGAAGGGTTAGGGGATCCCTGGGATACTCTGGGCTTTTATTTGTCACAGGAGGGATTTCTGATGTAAGGAAACATATCCTTCCCTCCTCAAGCAGAAGTGGTGTTCTCTTCTCATAAATACAAGTTGATCCCATTTATCTAATCCAACTTTATATCACAATATGATGGTCTGTAGCATGAGAGCTGTTTAAATCCAGTTATCTTATATTGACCTTCTTTTCCTGTCCTGATTGTTCCCAGAGGCGGATCTGGGGGCGGGGGGGGGGCAAATCTGTAAGTTTTGCAAGAAGCCTTCCCCTGTCATGTAAATCCCTCCTCTCCCTTGCTGCTGTAGCCAGTAAGCAACACCAAGATGTTGCTGTTCCCTGTGAGGATTGGCTAGAACAGTGCAGGAGAGGAGTGTTTTCCATTGCAAGGTAAGGCTTCTTGCAAAACTTACAGATTTGCGCACACACCCCTTAGATCCACCTCTGATTGTTCCTAACCAAGGCAATAAGCATTTTTTCCCCAAATCCCTCCTCCAAATCCATATTTCCTGTGTGGCCCTTCCCACAATCCCTTTCCCCCTCATCTCCCACTGAACAGACATTTAAGTACTTGTCACTGAATTCTTCCTCTAGCTTCACCAGCAAGCGAGGAGCCCAGGTGGTTCCGGTCAAAGGTTTAACTTGCCCAGTCTAGGGAGCCCAAATATGGCCACATGGAGATCCACCAGGAGGACTTGAAAGCAAGCATCCTCCTCTTGCCTCTCAGTGACAAATATTTGGAGGTAGACTGTGTTGGAACATGCAGGCTCCACATAGCAAATCCCATGAAATCTACAGTAACTTTGCCCCGTATCAGTTAACAGGAAGACAACTTACAGTGCCTGGCAGAGGGCTCTAGCTCAATGAGGGAAAGGAGAGCTCTGGGATCGGGAGCTCTTTTATACAGTCTCCTTTGCTCTTCCCTGGGAGGAGAGACACCAAAAGGCTTGACAGTGCTGATTAGCTATATCAGCACCTGCCTCTCCTGCAGGCCATCTTCCGTGTTGCTCCTCGCTCCTCTTCTCCTCTTTTCATTAAAAAGGGCTTTGCCCTTTGGTGCATGATTAAAAACCATCCCCTGCTAATTACACTGCAGTTCTTGCATTTACCCACAAGGCACTGAAGACCAGAGGGGGTTGAGACCTACCAGGTGGGTTCATTTAGGTCAAGCAGGTGCCTCTAGCAAGCTCACAAACAGATGTCTTAATTCAGGGCAGGCAGGTTCTGCTTTATCTAGGTTCAGAGGGGATCCGACCTCAAGGGTGCAATCCCAACCAACTTTCCAGCACTGGCATAGCTGTGCCAATGGGGCATGTGCTGCATCCTGCAGTTGTGGGGGGAGGGGCAGTCACAGAGGCCTCCTCAAGGTCAGGGAACATTTGCTCCCTCATCTCAGAGATTCATTGCCCTTACCCCAGTGCTGGAAGGTTGGCTAGGATTGTTCCCTAAGAGTGCCATCTTAATCTGGAGTTAGGCCAGCACAGTTAGGCCAGGAAAGTGTGGCTGGCACACCGTAAAGCGCATTTGGAACACTCTCGGAGTCGTGGAGGATGGTGCATGTCTGTGTGCCGGCCTCTCTGACTCCAAGAGTGGTCCAAACATATTTTATGGTGTCCCTTGGGCTGGCCCAACTTTGCTGGCCTACCTGTGCCAGCCTAACTCCAGGCTAGGATAGAGCTCAATCCTAGCCTGGAGTTAGGCTGGCACAGGTAGGCCAGCAAAATTTGGCCAGCACAAGGGACACCATAAAGTATGTTTGCAGTATATTAGCAGTGGTGTAGCTAATGGGGGCAGAGGGTATATTGCTCCAGGTATTAGAAGATTTAGTCGAGAGGGTTAATGCGTCCGTTTGCCTGAAGGTAAGAGCTGAAGATTTGAAGGTCACCAGTTCAGGACAACCGGAAGTCTCTGTGAGCAGCAGACCTTGTAAATTGCAACTGATTAACAGCTGAGCTTCGGCTGCCTTATGAGAGGGGGAGTTGTGCCGAAGTTCAGCTGCTTCTCTGGTGGGAGCAGGGAAGCCGCTTTTCAGCCAGCAAGAAGACAAACGGGTGGCCAGAAAGGAGGACTAAATCCAGAAAGATCCATCTGTATGTGTGTAGTTCTTGGAAGATAGAACATTTCTGTAAAAATTGTAAAAACCTTCGGGTTTCTGAATAAAGTCTGCCTATGTAAACCACCTTGAGTTATAGTCATTAGAGAAATCTGGTGACCTAAGAAAGGCGGTATATAAATCCAAGTATTATTATTATTATTATTATTATTATTATTATTATTATTATTATTATTATTATT
>JAJKFI010000364.1:40584-52735 GCA_029204185.1 Lerista edwardsae
TTCAGCCAGCATGGGTTGCTCATCCAGCTGTGATGCTGCGCCCTGCCCAAACACCATCCTGGTCTGCATGCCCTCTTGCCAGTCCTGCTGCTCCCCTTGCTGTGGCGGCCAGATGACCTACGGGTGCGGCAAGTGCTGCGGCATCTCTCCCTGCTGCGGCCAGAGCTGCTGTTCCACCCCCTGCGTCCAGTCTTGTGGGGGCATCAAGTCCTCTGTCTGTGCGCCTACCTGCTGCCAATCCCACTGTGACCCTTGCTGCCCACCAATCAAGACCTGCTGCGCCAAGGTAGCCAAGAAATGCTAACTCCCTGCCTGATGGATCGACCGTGCATCGCCTGGAATCGTATCGACACCACCGTCACAGGTGGGGGGCTTCCCTTCGCCTGAGCATCCCACTGAACCAATGCTCTGAATCTCCCCACCTTGTGCTCCGTTATCCTGCCCTCTGCTTTGTTCCTTCGTCTTTCATTGACTCCTTCCTTGCCTAAACTGTTTTGCAGCTGAAGGAGGGAAGCCTTCTTGGTGCTGGTTGGGCAACGTCCCATCTTTTTTCTTCGGGGTATCTGGTGTTTTTTCTTGCATTCCAACAATAAAACTTGACAATTCAAGAACTGGCTATTGTCTGGAGGTATCAATCATAAACATTCCCCCCTACAAGCAAAAGTAAAGGTAATTCTTCCATTTGAATATTCTTCAGTGGAGGTACTCACCTTGGCTGGTTGCCGACCAGGAAGTTGGCATTTCCTCAGCTTCCTGGCATGTGTGACACAGGTGCAGTTCTATGGCTTTTATCCTCAATTGCTCTTCCATTTGCCCAAAGAGGACTGGTGTCTTTTTGCCAATCCCCACTTTTTATTGCCATCCCAGGTCGTCATTATTTGATGATGCCAAATAATTCTGACAGGGCCTTCATGGACAAAGAATGGTGAGTGGTTGGAAGGGTCCCCCCCCTTGGTAGAGAGGCTACATGAATAACTAGTATTCTTGGGCAGATTTGGGATTTAAAATGCATACTGCTCCTGTAGCTGGAGGTTCAATGTAGCCATCAGACATAATGTTTCATAAGGCAGTTGTATTTTCAGGTGTTTTTTTTTTTAATAACGTTTGATAGAGCGAAGATATTACACTCTGGTTTTTTTCCTCCTGCAATTCCTCCTGCAATTCCACATCAAATGGTATATAACTTGATAGAAACCAGGATTTGAATAATTTTGGCCCTTACTGGTCTCTCTCTCTCTCTCTCTCTCTCTCTCTCTCTCTCTCTCTCACACACACACACACACACACACACACACACACACACACCGAGGGTGGCTTCTGGGGGCACCTCTCCCCTGCCTCTATTACTGATCTCCAATACACTTGTTTTCCATGTATTTATCTACCGGTGTTTTATACAGGGGAAATTGTTAAAAACTGCCAAAATTAGCCTCCACACAACATGGGAGAGAAGCCTGCAACTCTGTTAGAAATGAAATATCAAAGGGCTGAGGCAAAAACAGGATCTAAGGAACTGAAGGCCTTTCAGCAAAAATTGTGTCTCAGGCATATTTAAAACAAGGAATTGATCACTGAAAGGAAAAGATTCCTTGAGGGAAATCTTTCCCAGAAGACTGAGCATAGGTCAAATTGCAGAGCTGACAATTGGAGTTGGGCTTCTATGTTTGGGCTCCCTATTGCTTGAGGAGGGAGTTTTCCTTGGGGGCAGCAGAAGCATCGCCAACCATCATTTCCCCCTGCAATGCCCCCAACATAGCACTGCTCTAGGGAATTGTGGGGAAAATATCGCAGCACCCTCCAGTGGGCGCCATTGCTGAAGGTCATGGCGGGAAAGCAATAATCAGCAGTGGCCAACTCTTTCTGGGGGGTGGGTGCTAGAGAGCCAACATAAGACATGAACCCCATCAGAGAAAGTGTGCCCTGCCAGTTGCTCAAGCATGTCACCTGCCTGACTCACTGAACACCACAAAAAACACCATTAAAGTCAGCCTCCATTAATGTGTTTGATTTATAAATGGCATGAAATTAAATTTCATGACAGGAATTTAAATGGAAAAAATGAGGGAGAAATTCCACACAGAAATTCATGGAAAGAAAAAATATCCATGAAAAGACATGTTTGTTTGCAGAATGCTGAGGTAAAATAGGTTATAGCTGAGGTAAAATAGCTGCGGTTATTAGGCCAGAGATAATTTTCTGAGGAAACCTCGAGGGCATGAACTGAGAGTGTGAGAACATGATTGGGCTTGTGTGTATAATTTCTTCAAGAAAGATGAAAGGCTTTGCCTGACAGGGAAAAAAAAAACGAGTTTACCTCAACAAATTCTGGGCAATTATTTCAGGAATGCTATGGGAGAAGCCGTGACAAGTCAAATATTAGTTTGAAACCTAGGTATGTCTCCGTTGAAGAAGAAGGTTTCTGCTTAAACACAGTACAGTCGTGTGCTGTCTCTCACAGGGAGACACTCAATGTGGGTTTTGAGGGAAGTGCAACATTAATAGCTTCCCCAAGGCATCAGCAAGTCATTTATAATGCCTATCTTTTCAGGATGTCAACAAGCACCTCTGGAGGAAAACACAGCAAGTCAGTGGGAACTTCTGTAATTCCAGTATTTGATTGAACATAAGAGCCCCGCAGGATCAGGCCACAGGCCCATCTAGTCCAGCTTCCTGAATCTCACAGTGGCCCCAGAGATCAACCCCTGGCCCTGCCCTTGGAGTTAATACGGACGGATTGAAGCCAGGGGGCGGGCTTAGCGGCCATGTTGTGTGTCCCTAAACATTGCTCATTCCAAGCATTTCAGATTGGTTTGCTCGTAATGTTTAGGACTGAATCGTTTACTCCTGAAGTAAAAACTTACGAAAATAACGTGTGATCGTGGAGAAACATCATTGGTAACCTTATTATGAGTTAATATGCAATTCCAAGGTTTAATTCCGCGTAATTATATTACTGAACACACCGGACAAAATGCTACTTGCTGTCTATTTAAACTTGGATTGCACTGTTTTGACAGACTTATTTTTTGAAATCTACACAAGCAAAAATAAAGTGTGAACGGGTAGGAAAGAAAAAAAGGGAGGGTGGGCAAAAATTAGATAAATATGTAGGAAAATTACATTAAAATCTCTCAATGTATAACACAAGTAGTTGTCAATATGAGAGGAATTCTAGGCTATTCTAGGAATTCTAGGCTATTAAAAGTATTTTTTTTAAACTTCCACACCTAACCCCCCCCCCCCATAAAACAAATTCTATTAATGTTCGGAATTTCAACAATATTACAGTAGAAAATGGAAGGCGGGAAAAAACGTGTAAACGGGAAGGGGGGAAAAAGGAGGGGGAAATATATATTTTTTTACCTTCTAGACCATTAACAGTGGGTGTCAGAAAATGGTGAATAAGACTGCTAGGACAAAAAGAAATTACACAGCCTCAAAAATAATGCACTGTTTCAGTTTACGGTAGTGTTATTGAGCCGATGTAATGTGAATACATGAATCTTTCCGTGGAAATTAAATCCCATTTTTCGTACCGCGATTCGCACACCCATATGCAGAACACACAGGCATGATTAAAGAGGTTGAGATTAACTTTTACACACGGGCAGGGAGATTTTTATTCGTGAATCCCGCGGCAACCCTCCTTCGCGGCAATTATCTCAGTCAGCCATATTGTGTGTCCCGGAAGCATCAAGAATGTGACGTCATGGCTTCTCCAGCGTATTAAAGCTCCTTGCCGGAGATACCTCAGGGAGCACACAAGACCACAAGATCCCTGCTCCTGTGTCCACTCCCTGGCACCTAGCATTCTGAAGTAGCCTACTACTAAGGTAGGTTGCACCACCCATAGCCCACGATGGACATTTCTTCCAGAAATCTGTGCAATCCTCTTTTAGGGTGCAATCCTACCCAGCACTGGGGTAGGAGCGCCGGTCAGCCAAGTGCTTGCCTAAGGCAACTGTTTCTGTTGGCCTCAGGGATGAGCTGGTCCTGCATGGGACAAGATCTACATCAGTGGTTTTCAACTGATGTATGAATGTATGAATGGTCCACAGGTGTGCCATGGGAATTGAGGAAGGGTCATTTATTAATAGAGCCGTTGGGGGATGTGAGCCCCCCCCCCATCATCACAGTGTGTCTTGTCAATTGTCCAAAAACTGATGGCATCCCTTGGCAATTTTAGTTCCCTGTCAGTGTGCCGTGAGATTAAAAAAGCTGAAAATTGCTGATCTACATTATAAACCAGTGATGATGAACCTATGACACATGTGTCAAAGGTGACTCACTGTGATGTTTTGGGTGAGATGCCACCTGCCGACAGGTGTGGTTTTGTTTTTGTAATTATTTGATGTTTCTCTGTATAATGCATAGCACCACGCATTATTGAACTGTATTTTGAAAGAAAGAAAGAAAGAAAGAAAGAAAGAAAGAATTGTTTCTCTTGTGTGTGTGTGTGTGTGTGTGTGTGTGTGTGTGTGTGTGTGAGTGAGTGTGACATGCCAGCAAAGTCAAGTTAGACATTTTCTCTATTTTTGACACACTGAACCCAACTTGCCATTGCTTAACCTTCACTGCGTTCTTTTTTATTAGCTAGGAGAATTGCCGGAAATGATGTTTCCAGCATGCTTCTAGCGCGGTTAATTTAAAAACCACAAAATGGCATCCCCTCACTTCCCCTCATTGTGATCAGTTGTATGGAAGTCCACCATGTCATTTTCATAAAGTCTATACACTATGGAAGCCGCCATGTTTTACATAGGGTCCTGCATTGGTTTCAATAGAAAAATAGGAGGAAGTGATGTCACAGATGCAACCATCTTTTCTAGCTCTAAACTCGCTGCCAAAAGTTCTAGAGTTCCAGAATCTTAAAAAAAGAACAGGAATTGAGCATGCTGGAAGGTTAAAAAAAAAAAGAACACAGCCCTTATTTTTCTAATCTGGCTTCTTCCGATAAATCTTGGGAATTGTAGTTCAGTGAGGGTGCTGAGAACTCCCTGTGGGGGAAACAGTGATCCTTCTCAGTGCACTTAGTTCCCTGAAAAGAGGAAATGTCTGTAAAACCAGTTTAAATGAGGCATAAGTGTATCCAGAAAAGGAGTCACCAAAAAGGAGGAATGAGACAAACAAGATAATTCTCATTAAGAAGATAACAAGAACACACCTAGCTGGCAATTATTAGAAATCATTAAAAGATGTTTCCAGGAATTAATTACAGGGAAGGAACTCAGAATGCCAGAGTAGATGAAGAGGTGGTAAAATTTTCAGGCATTTAACTTGGCACGATGAGTGCAGGTGATAAGCAAGTTGGCAGGGTTGTTTCTTGGGCTGCAATCCTACACACTCTTTCCTGGGAATAATCCCCATTGACGATAATGGGATTTACTTCTGGTAGACATGCGTAAAGGTAAAGGTTTCCCCACGACCGAATGGTCTAGTCGTGACCGACTGTAGGGGGCGGTGCTCATCTCCGTTTCAAAGCCTGTAGAGCCGGCGTTTGTCCGAGGACAAGCTTCCGTGGTCATGCGCACGGAATGCCGTTACCTGCCCACCGAAATGGTTCCTATTTATCTACTTGCATTTAGGTGCATATTTATGTGCATATATTTAGGTGCATATTTATATTTAGACATGCATAGGATCGTGCTTTTACACACTAGCCTCATGCACACATTGATGTTTAAGCAGGAAGTGACATCACTAACAGCACAATCCTAACCTGGAGTTAGGCCAGCACAGTTAGGCCAGCAAAGTTTGGCTGGCACAAGGGCCGACGTAAAGTGCATTTGGACCACTCTCGGAGTCAGGGGGAGGGCGCATGTCTGTGTGCTGGCCTCTCTGACTCTGAGAGTGGACCAAACATGCTTTACTGTGGCCCTTGTGCTGTCCAAACTTTGCTGGCCTAACTATGCCGGCCTCACTTCAGGTTGGCCAGAAATAAGCACTTTATACTCCCATAGGAACTCATTAGCTGCAAATGACCAAAAAGAAAATGTACTAATCTTATTCATAATTTCAAGAGAGGAGAGAACTCAATTATCATGCTGGGAGAGTCCAATTATCTATAAGTTGCTTATGTGGGCTGCATCTGGCCTGTGGGCCTTATGTTTGACACAGTCGCGGATCTAGGGGGACAGAGGGGGCACGAGCCCTGGGTGCCATCTTGGGGCTGTCTAGGGGGGTGCCAGTGGCCCCCGCAACATTGCACGGGTAGACCTGGGCTCTGGAGCCCAGGTCTACCCGTGGCCATTTCTAATGGGTAGACCTGGGCTTCGTGTAGCCCAGGTCTGCCCACAGCTGCTTCTCGTGGGTGGACCTGGGCTCCCGTGGGGGCGCACTTCTATTGGGTGCCCCGGGCGCCATTTTGACTAGGTCTGCCCCTGGTTTGACTCCCCTGTTCTAGACCCACACTAAACTAGAAGAAGTGGTGGAGCTTACTTCTGGGCACTAGGAATTTTATGAACCAGGTGACTGACTATTGGGGCCTAGTCGTTCTGCTCTGGAGGTGTTTCACTTTCCCATATAATACATGGTGGTGTTTACTGAGAAAACCTGGGCTGCATTTCCACTACAGCTTTAATCCATTTTCAATGCACTTCTATTCTCCCAATGCATTCTGGGGAAAATGGAGTTTGTTAAAGAATCTGAGAGCAGTCAGAGCTATCTTTAAAGAAACTACAGAATCCCTTCAGAGAATAGAAATGCTCTCAAGGTGAATTAAAGCTGTGGTGGAAATACAGCCCTGGATAGACTGAGATGGAGGCACCCAAATTTGTTTCATACTGTATAGTTTGCAGACAGTTCAATTCCCCTGGAAACCCAGATTTTGGGGACTTTGCCCCGCTCCTCTCCTCAGGTCTGGCCCTGTGATTGAACACAGAAAAACACAGTTTTTTTATACAGTATATATATTTAAAAACTAAATTCAGAATATGCAAAGCAAGAGTGGATTAATACATCTAAGGGTGCAATCCTAACCTGGAGTTAGACCAGCACAGTTAGGCCAGACAAGTATGGCCAGCACAAGGGACACCGTAAAGTGCATTTGGACCACTCTCAGAGTCAGAGAGGCCAGCACACATACAAGCACCATCCTTCCTGACTCCAAGAGTGGTCCAAACATGCTTTATGGTGGCCCTTTTGCCAGTCAAATTTTGCTGGCCTAACAGTGCCCGCCTAACTCCAGTTCAGGATTGTGCCCAAAATCCTGACATCCTCTACAAAATGTTGATAATTACTCAAATTAAAGATTATTTTTCTTAGCCAGCCTTCTTTTCTCTAATACTTCTTTTCTCTAATACTTCTTAAAAAATTTAATCTCTTTATCATTCCATTTAATCCCCAGCAAAATATTTTGTCTCAATCATCCACCTATTCATCATGTGCATAATTTGTTACACCAAAATTTCCCTTCTCATGCAGGAAGTCAACGAGTAGTTTCCGGCTATTCCTAAACAACTTTACTGACTTCTCTTTAAGTAAAGTCATAAGTTTGTCCAACAGTTAAAACTTATTGACCACAAGTCCCAGTGAAGGTTTGAAGATTCTATGGCTCAAATAACTTACACAGCGCTGTCCTTTGGTGTTTCCAATTTTCGGCTTGTGCACCAAGACTCAATTGTTAATCTCTTTTAAAGTAAGCATTTATAAATGGTAGGTAACAAGTGCTATAGTGGACTAATGCTTTGGTTATTTAAAGCTGGAGGCTCTTAAGGAGGGCATCAGAACCAGGTGTGAGCTACAAGAGTCACTCACATGGAATGTTTATGACTTGATTATCTGCCATGACTTTGTTGGACGTGTTTCTCTTTGGAAATTCTTGAACTTCGTCATCTTCCAACTCACTTCCTGAATGCAGGCAATAGCCACCACAGCACAGATGTTTTGCAGAACCAACACATGGGCATCAGATCTTTGTCACATGAGTATTCTTATTGTCCTTCTAAAAAATAATAATTAAATAAATATTAAAATTAAAAAAAAATAAAAAATTGGGAATACAGAGATCAGTGCTAGTGAACATTGTCCTAGTTTTAACATGGTGTTCACCACCATACCATGTGGTGATAGTCACCAATCTAGCTGGCTCTAAACACACCTTTTTATGCTTTCTGTAGAGGTGGGTTTTCAGTGTTAATGAAATAAAAGCATGCTCACGCTACTTTCTCCAGTTCTCATTTTTGTAAAACAAAACAAAGACCAGACATCTGCAAGAATAAAATAAAAATGAAACCATTATCGAGCACCTCTTCGTATTCTCTGACACAGTGGTTCTCAAACTTTTTAGCACTGGGACCTATTTTGTAGAATGACAATCTGTCTGGGACCCACCAGAAGGGATGCCATGGCTGGAAATGTCGTCATTGTGACGCTAGAACCTGCTGCTGTCCTGGGAATGCAGCAAGAAGTTGGATTATTTCTCAGCCATTTTCCAATCGCAAAGTGAATCCGAAAAAAGCCAATTTACAACCTTGGCCCAAGTAAAACAACCACACAGCCCTCCCCCTTTCCAGCATCCCATCTTCCCATACTTTCAATATGGCTGTTCTAGGTGCTTTGCGACCCACCTGAAATTGGGTCACGACCCACTGGTGGATCCTAACCCACATTTTGGAAACCACTGAGCTATATCATCTACCTAGCACAAAGTGGTTATAATTTATAATTTATAAAAATGTGCCATTGAACACACAATGCTTTCTGCTTTTCAAACACCAAAATCCACAAAAATTAAAACCACTTTCACCCACCTCTATCTATCTGATCTCATAACTATTACTACTAGTAGTAGTAGTATGTAGTAGTAGTATCAATAATAGTATTGAAGTGGGAGGGAATCAGCCAAGCAGATTCTCTCGAGCCCCTGCCTCTCTTAAAACACAGAGACCGGGGCTGTCAATTCGAGGTTTCGTTTCCCGGGTGTGCATTACCTTACCAAAAGAAAGCCATGCCCTTTTCTCAGATATCCAGATTTGCATCACAAGAAATCCTGAGGGAAGGGAGACCTTCGGATGTCCCTGACACCAATTCTTAATGGTTTGCATTGTTGGCATTATCTTGTGTTATCTCCCAAGGATCACCTGTGTGACCTCCTCCTTGCAGGATAGCAGCTCAGAACTCCCAAGATGGAATCCAAAATGGAGTTAGGCCTGTACACATTTAAGGGAAGGAGAGGGTGTTCTCAGCACTGCCCTCCCCTCGATGGGGTCCATGCTGGTTCCCATCACATCCTGGTCTTACCTCTTCCCAAGTCCTGCATTAGGTGTACCTGGTTACACCTCCATCTGACCATCATGAGCACAGCAATGACAAGTATTACCTTATAGGGCCAAAATGACCACAATGGGGAACAGAGCCACATTAAGGAGCCTCTCAAAGTTGGGCTTTAGCCAAGAAGTGTTTTCCCACCAAGAGTTGCTGCTGGCTGCTTTTATTGTTGCCAGAACCTCTACTGTTGGCTGGTTACTCCACAAGAGTGGTGTTCCATTAAATAAGACAGGCTCCAAAAATAGACATTTGACTTGTCCCACATCAGTGTTGGAAGTATTGCACTGCGTGGGACTTCTGAATAAATCTGCACAGTATCAGGTCATGGCTCATTTTCTCCTTCCGTTCTTTGTTCTTTGGATCTATGTCTATAGCTACTTGACCGAAATGCTCAAACAGCTAAATACTGAATGCAACTATCCTCCATATTTGCAGATGCGACAGACTGGTTTAGTGAGTGGCATGTTGGATTTCAATGCTGAGATACCAGTTCAAATATCTGCTTAGCTGTGCAGGTCAGTTACCTGAATTTGGCTAGGCAAAGTCTAACCTGCCTTTCAATCATTGTAGACATACAATAGATTGGGACATACTGTAATATTCTTTCAATTAGAGGTTATTCAAGCATTTGGGTGAACCTCTTGTAACCTTGATACTGTTTCCAAATCTCATCCTTTGTTGTTTCAAGGGAACCTTTCCATGAATATGGAAAGCTAGATGCCCAGGGGGGTGATTTTGCTGAGTGAAGAGGTACATTAAATCTCTTTTAGGAATTTTGGCTTAGGGACTGGAGCTCAACAATGGGTTACCTGCTTTTCATCCAGATGGTTCAGTCTCCAGATATGCCAGGAAACAGCAGCAGAGGTATGGAATGATGGTTGAGCTGCTGCTACTGCCTGAAGCTAAGCAAGGGAATCCATGGTCTTTTTTATGGATGGGAGACAGAATATCAGGCTGTGACAAGCTGCAGTACCTGTGGTGGCAGGATGGAGGTGCTAATGAGCTGATTAGTCACTGCAAGTAAGAGTTGCGGGGCAGTGTGTGAGAAGGCCAACTGGCATAAGAAAGGAGAACCACCCTGAGGACCAGTCCAGACTTGACTATTGCAGATTGCCTGCTGAAACTGGATGGCATGCAGTCAGAGAACCACACTGTGAAGGGTACATCTGGGACTGAGGATTTTATGAAACACAGAATACTGTATATTTGTTGAAACCCCATTGAAAAGAGATGCTTTAGACTAGCCTGCCCATGTACTCTGCCTTGGGTATTTGCTTTGGTATGGGCAAGGCGGGATAGAAATTCTTCAAATACATTAAGTGAAACCCTGGGGAGCTGCTATATCACAAACTGCCTGTCACAACCCACTTGTGGCTGAAGACCTGCTTCTTGGTGGGTCATGAAACTTACAAGCTGATTTCAAACAAGGAAAATGTATTGAGCCCTATGGAAAGTTAAAGTAATCCACACATTTACTCATGAGTAGGCAAAAATGGTTTGACTCTTGTGGAAGGCCGGGTGAATGGGAACGCAAGGCCACCAGAATGTTCCCAATTCGATGAATGTGGAGCTCAACAAACACTCTAGAGCAGAGGTCTCCAAACTACGCCCTGGGGTCCAAATCTGGCCCGCCGCAAGATTTTATCTGGCCCGCAGCAAAGCATTTGACATTTTTACTAACGATATATCATTTCTCAATTGAAGCACTGCATTGCTTCTTGGTAAATGTCCCATTTCTCTTGTGTTCTGAATCATATCATACTGATTACCAAAAAAAAAAAAAAAAAAAAGATCCAAGTAAAACTTATCCATTCATTTAAATTTCATTCATTATATTATAAAACTGTTTTTTGGGGGGGGGCGTGAAAATTTGTAAAATATACAATGTGGCCCGTGTACTGAAAACCCTGGAGACCCCTCCTCTAGAAGGCAGCCCCTCCCCAACCTAGTAAAAAGAATGAAAAATGGAGGCTTAAGTGGCTGGTGAAATGAAACTCTTTTTTTTTTTAAGTCTTGTAAAACCAGGTGGATCCTGATTGCTATTCTTAGAAATTGGTCCCGGTGCTTAAATGTGTGGGAACTGCTGAGATAGACAACTGATTTAGGAACCACTGCAATAGAAAAACCTCTGCCTCATTAGTGTGCAGATTCAGAGGTTCATGCGCAATAGAGAACATAAAGATACTTGGCGTTGCCATGATTTCAAAACTTTATTAATGAAGTTGCAAGACATTTACAGTGCATGCAAGGATCCCAGCGAGAAAGTAGGACAGAGGAACACCAACCACCCTCTGAAGGAAGGAAGCTTTCACCATTGATTGGGAAATTTTTGCAAGGCTTTAAGGGAAGAAGAGAAGGCAAGTCTATTTCCTGAAGGCAGGAGGCACAAAGCTTTCAGCAGTGAGTTGAGTGGATGAGCCCAGGATGGGCTGAAATATGTTCTGATGGAGATTTTTGAGATGTTGGGGTAGCAGCTGCGAGGCCAGGTTCAACCTCTGGAGCCTCAGACACCTTATCCATCAATGCAGTCAGCATTTGTACTGCTGGCAACTGGGTGCACTTTGGTAGACAGACTTGGCAGACTTGCCCCCAACATATGGGATGGAGCAGCAGCCCTTGGAGCCAGACTGGTAGGAGTAGCGAGGCCGGGAACAGCAGCAGGGGGAGGAGCCACACCTGGAACAGCAGGCAGACTGGGAACAGCGGCAGGGGTAGTAGCCGCATGTGGAACAGCGACGAGGCCGGGAACAACAGCAGGGGGAGGAGCCACACCTGGAACAGCAGCGAGGCTGGGAACAGCAGCAGGGGGAGCAGCCGCATGTGGAACAGCAGCGAGGCCGGGAACAGCAGCAGGGGGAGGAGCCGCACCTGGAACAGCAGGCAG
>JAJKFI010000364.1:52745-70569 GCA_029204185.1 Lerista edwardsae
CTAGAACAGCAGGCAGGCTGGGAACAGCGGCAGGGGTTGTAGCCACATGTGGAACAGCAGCGAGGCCGGGAGCAGCAGCAGGGGGAGCAGCCACACCTGGAACAGCAGGCGGACTGCGAACAGCGGCAGGGGTAGTAGCCGCACCTGGAACAGCAGCGAGAGCTTGAGCCACAACAGGACATCTTAGTTGAGTGAAGCTGAAAGAAAGAAAACATTTTCTGTAAATGAGCCTCCCAATATTCATGTACACACATTGTCCAGTATTCGTACACTGATATCTTTCAAACTTTCACAAAGGGAATCGTTGACCAGAACCCTCCAAACCGCCGACTTCCGTCAATAGAATTAGTGAACATATCTCTGAGCTTTCACAGTGAAAAGAGAGTAAGAAGAACTATATTCAGCCCCCCAAAATTATTTCTTATTTCTTCCTCTGACTTTGAAATTTACATCCAATTTCTTTAAATTATTAGCACTTGAATTCTAACTGGTTGATGCTACAAGCCTACGTATCCATTCCACCAAGGCTAGAATGTTATCTCGGTGTCCAAACCAAGGCAGCAAGGTTGGGGGGAAGGCGGGTCGCTCTGATGATGCTGGACCGGCTCAATGAGGCGGTCTGCTGGCCCCCTCCAACTGAGTAGTCCGGGGCTGTGAGGTTCAACCTGCAGGCCAGACTGCTTGGCTGCCTTGCCCCCAATGAAGGGCCAATGAAGGGCCATCGCAGTCGACGACTGAGGCCGGCCTCGAGTCGAGTGGTCGCCCTACGGGATGGGGGAGAGAGGCGGCTGGGGCCGCTTCCCTGGTTAGGACCTGCGCACCATTTTTGTTAGTGATTATTGGTGCCTTCTGCAAATTGTAAAAAGTTAATAAAGTGGCCCAGTTTAAATCCAAGCACTGTCTGGCATCTTTATTTATGGCGGTGTGCGTGTGTGTGTGCTGGGCTACATGCTTCCTCTTGCTCTTTTCACTGACCCAGTTGGGTGTCTGCTGGTCTCTTTGACATTTTTAACAATGGGACACACAACGGTGTCACGCTACCAGTACGCTGGGCAGGAGGAATGGATGAGTGGCAGCGCAACGGGCGGGCTGCCGCTCACCCGTTTCTCCCACCCAGCGTACCGGTAGCGTGACACCGCTGGGCACACACCACAGAGCAGAGACTAGAACTTACAGCCTGTGTGTGGGAATGAGCACAAACCCTTCTAGTGTTCACACCACAGAAAGTAAAAAAAAAAGAGTCCTGGACACAAATTTTGGATGTCTGGATAAGGGATGATCTACCTGTACAAATCAAATTATTTTCTGTACCCTCTTTCTCTAGCACTCCAACACCTGGTGCTCAATATATTAGTATTATTTTAAAATATATTTTGTATTTACAGTATCAATTATCAAGGTATTAAAATTAGTTTTAATACATTTACTAGGTTTAGCTTATTGCACTTTAAGCCTGCAATGTTAAACACACTATACTAGGTAAAAAGGGAAAGGTTTCCCCATGACTGAATGGTCTACTTGTGACAGACAGTAGGGGGCGGTGCTCAACTCTGTTTCTAAGCCTGTAAAGCTGGGGTTTGTCCGAGGACAAGCTTCCGTAGTCATGTGGCCGGCATGACTATATGCTGTAGCGCACGGAACGCTGTTACCTTCCCACCAAAGTGGTCCCTATTTATCTACTTGCATTTAGGTGCTTTTGAAAGGTGAAATTTAGGTGCATCTAGGTACTAGCATTTAGATGTTAGGTTGGCAGGAGCTGGGAGAAGCAACGGGAGCTCACTCCGTCGCGCAGTCTTGAACTCCCAACTTTCCGGTCAGAAGGTCCAGCAGCAGTGGTTTAACCCACTGCGCCACCACATCCCCTAAACACACTAACCAGGGGGCAAATCCAATGTAACTTGATTCTATGATTGCCTCTGAGTAGAGAAGTATTGTATTGTGGATCACCTTTTGCAAAATGCATGTAATAGTATTTTACTATTCGTAAATAGTAAATAGTACTATAAATAGTAATGGTATTTTACTATTTATCTTCAGGCAGAAAGGCGGGGTAGAAATCAAATAAATAAATAGTATGGGATTTTGTAAACCATCCTGACCTCAAATCAATAAGAATTTCAGAAACACTGAAATTTCAAGACTACAAAACGTCAATGAGAAATGTCAACTACTCCGCAAATATTCAGAGAATAACTGGAGAATATGAAATATTCTGAACATTTAAATTAAACATTAAATGTTCTTAAATTACATTCACAGAGCTTTGAATGCGACACTAATTTCTGTCTGGTGAAGACCAATTTTGAAAAGAAGAAATCCCAACTAGCCATACCAAAGAGAACTTGCCGGAACCCGTTCGACAAGACATTATAGCAGAGCCACCCAATTAGCCCCACTACTGATTTTGGATAGAGAAAGAGCCCAAAGGCCACTCAAGGTGCCTCTGCTCCTTATTGCAGAACAGGAATTGAGCTTACCTGGTTCAGTAGTTGTCACAACTGCAGCACGATGGCAATCAAATGTACGAGTGATGCGCTTGGAGGTGGAGAATCTTTTATACAATTTCTCACGCCCTCCCCCTCCTAAGTGAGGCAGCTTCAAAAAACCAAAAGATTCTTTCCGATTCACTGGGTTACGTACCTGTGTTCCAAACCCGTGTCTTCTGAGTAGATTTCATCTTTCACTACGTAAGAAATTTTCCAATGCCATACATATAATTAGGGCTATTTGAAGATCATCACACAATAATTCTTACGTCACCCCAGCAGGCATGTTCAAAGGATTGTGGCATGAATAAGCACATTGGGCAGCTTGAGTGGTTTTCTTGTTGGGATCCATGTGGTTGAGAACCGAGTTCATCACTCAGTGACAATGGATTGCTCATTATATTGTTGCCCCACCTATGTCAATTGGCAGAGATCATACTGTACTTCTTTTTTTTAACCTTAACTATAGGAAGAACATATAACCTTTTTTTCTCTTTCTCCCATGGGGGGAAACACTGACATCAGCACTTTAGAGCTGTCAAGTTGTATAGTTCCCCACACCCCATTTCAGGGAAGAATCTACCATTGCTATAACAAACATTGGGTAATTGATACTCTGTAAATCATCTGAGTCTATGATTCATGCAGCACTTTCATTGAAAGGCAACTTTCAATCAGGGTCAGAATCGGGGTCTTTTAGTTGATTATAGAAGGAATGAAGAAGCAGCACCTAAAGAAGCTGTTTTTCATAGAAGGGCTGGGCTGTATTATGCACTAGGCTAGCTAGGCTGAAGCCTAGGGCTCAGCCAATGGTGTTATTCTACCGGAACACTGGGCGGGACATCTGGGTGATCGACAGCCCACCCATCGTGTTCCGCAGCATTACGCCATTTGCGTAACATATGCAAGCGGCGTAATTGGTTACTCAAACGGTGTAACGCTGCGGAATGCAACAGGTGGGCTGTCGATCACCCGGATGTCCCGCCCAGCGTTCCGGTAGAATAACACCACTGGGCTCAGCCCCTGCTGGGCCCATCAATTTGGCACTGTTGCTTAAGCCCTAACCTGCCCCAATGTTGGAGCACAAAACCCAAGCTTAATTGGCTAGGCTGGAACTCCTCCCAGCCTGCATCTTAATCCAGAAGGGTGTAGACCAGTGGTTCCTAAACTGTGGGTCACAAGCCAATTTCAGGTGGGTCGCGAAGCACCTAGGGCAGCCATATTGAAAATCTGGGAAGATGAGATGCTGGAAAGGGGGAGGGCTGTGGGGTGTTTCGTTTGTGTCAAGGCTGTACCCAGGCTTTTTTCTTTCTTTTTGATTCACTTTGCTATTGGAAAATGGCTGAGGAATAACCCAACTGATTGCTGCCTTCTCAGGACAGCAGCAAGCTCTGGCGTCACAATGATGGCACTCCTGGCCATGACATCACTTCCGGTGGGTCCTAGACAGATGGTCATTCTAAAAAGTGGGACCCAGTGCTGAAAGGTTTGAGAACCACTGCTATAAATACCACACCCAGCTTCATCCTATCCAGACCATATCAATGCCTTTGACAAGCGTTCAGAGATGCCAATTTCTGTGGAATCCAGTTCCCAGCGCAATAATTGGAACATTGTTTATGATGGAACGCACATCATTGAATTTTCCACATGTTTGAGATGCGAGCAGAGGACTCAAAAATTTAAGCAAGTGCCAGTTGTTTTCTTCTACTCTACTTGTCACTGTAAAGCTTATGGACACATTGACTAACCTCATATTGAGGGAACTATCTCCCTGTTCTTGCCACACACATGGAAAATGGTCTTTGGATGAGCAAAAAAAATGACATTTGGAAACAGTAAAAATGAGTAGTAGTAGTAGTAGTAGTAGTAGTAGTAGTAGTAGTAGTAGTAGTAGTAGTAGTAATACTGGTATTTATATACCGCCTTTCTTGGTCATTAGATTGCTCCTTTGACTTTAATTCAAGGTAATTTACATAGGCAGGCTTTTTCTAACCCCGAGGGGTTTTACAAATCACAAAGAGGTTCTGCCTTTCAATAACTACTACATTCAGATGACACTTTCATAGTCAGTCTTTCTTTCTGGCCGCACGATCGGCTTTCCCGTCGGCTGATAAGCAGCTTCTTTGCTCTCACCAAAGAAACAGCTGGTCCAGCACAACTCCTCTCTCACAGGCAGCTGGAGACAGCTCAGAACTTATCAGTCGCATTTTTTCAAGGTCTGCCGCTCACGGAGACGTCTGGTGTTCTCAAGCTGGCGACCTTCAGATCTTATCTTCGGGCGTAATGGCGGCTTTTACCCTCTCTAGACGTCCCGCTCACCTGAATGTTTAAATGGCCACTGATTTAAATAGGATTATCTTTCGTTTAATCCCTCACTACTACGATTCTGAAAAACGGGTTAGATTGACAGGGAGCAACTAACCCAAGGCCATTCCATAAATTCCACCAGCTGAGCAGGATGTCAACCTCTATTTGCATCTATTTGCATCGTTGACATCCAACATGCAGCCACTGCAACATACTGTCTCTATTTACCTGTCATGTGACATCATGCCTTGAAAAGGACCAACAGCCAGTCCCGGGAACCTCTGTCTTCATCGTGTACACAACCAAAGTAAGCCGCACACCTGTTCTGGGATCCACCAATCCTCCAAACAAGATCCTCACCTCCATTTCGTCTGGATTGTTCACCATCCTATCCAAATATTTTCTGGAAGATGATGTTTTATTCCTGATGCTATAATCAAGGCGGCTATAATTATCAGCCTCCCCTCTGATCTCCTCAGGTGTGACCCTGCTAAACAGCAGACACAAAGCCAAGGAGGCCATGAGGTATGAATCGGGGCTGTGTGGCCTGGGGACAGAGGCTTGGATGCCGCCTAACAGCCGCAACCTAACTCCAACACCCTCCCCTGGCCGGCAAACCTACTGGCACACCGACACTCACCCAGTTCCTCCCTCCCTCCCTCCCGCGTGTTCCGGCAGCACAGACTGATTTCCTTCATTGCAAAATGCGATGTTTTTAGCAGTGCTTCTCAAGCCTTTTAGCACCAAGACCCACTTTTTAGAATGACAGTTTGTCCAGGACCCACCAGAAGTGACATCATGGTCAGAAGTGATGTCATTGTGATGCCAGAGCCTGCTGCTTTCCTGAGAAGGCAGCAGTGAGTTGGGTTCTTTCCAGCGGCATCATTCACCTGGTACGCTGGGCGGGACTTACCTTTGAGCGGCAGTCCGCCCATTGAGCAGCAGTCTGTTGGGTGGGTGGGACACGGCGGAACGCGGTGTGACGCAACGGGCGGACTGCCGCTCAAAGGTAAGTCCCACCCAGCGTACCGGGTGAATGACACCGCTGGTTCTTTCTCAGCCACTTTCCAATAGCAAAGTGAATCAGAAAGAAAAAAATATATATATTTGCAACCTTGACACAAGCAAAACAACCACACGGCCCTCCCCCTTTCCAGCATCCCATCTTCCCATATTTTCAATATGGCTGCCCTAGATGCTTTCCAACCCATCTGAAATTGGCTTGCGGCCCACTGGTGGGTCTTGACCCACAGTTTGAGAACTTCTGCTCTATACCAAGCTGTGGGGCCACTGCCAGAAATGGCAACATGTAGCAACATCCATCTCGGTCATGTAGAAACATCCATCCTGGATCTCCCTATCTTGGTAAGTCAGCAGTGGGGGTACTCTCTGGGCTCGAGGCCGCCAGGGCATCCTTGGAGAGGAAATGAGGAAGGGGAAACAGAGGAAGGCATTCACACTGGTGGCAATGATGCATCTGATTATGGTCATGGGGATCTTCTCCCCTCTTTTGAAAACCACCCCACCCTTTCACATATCCAATATTTCCCATCGCAACAGAAAATTCTGACCAGAATTAGGAAGAAAACAAAAAAAGGTGCTGATTTCAGCATTTCATGCTGTGGGAGTCAAAATGTACATTATGTTCTTGTTACAATTGAAAAAAAGTATAAGTTAAAAAAAGCTTAAAAGATGTGCAAGGTGGTGCACATTTTTGGGGGAGTGGTGCAAAGGTAATAGGATACTTTAGAATGCCAGATGCAGGGGAGTGGCAGTGAGATACAAGTATCTGGTTGTCTTGTGTACTCCCTCAGGCATCTGGTGGGCCACTGTGAGATACTGGACTAGATGGGCCTTTGGCCTGATCCAGCAGGGCTCTTCCTAGGATAGCAAATTCTGTTTAATTTACCTCATATTTACCTCAGAATTTTACCTCAGAAATTTACCTTAAAATGCCAGATACAAGGGAGTGGCAGCAGGATGTAGGCATCTTAACTCATGTGCTCCCTGAGGCATCTGGTGGGCCACTGTGAGATACAGGAAGTTGGACTAGGTGGGCCTTTGGCCTGATCCAACAAGGCTTTTCTTATGTTCTCATGTATGACATCCAGCAGTGGATATCAGATAGAACAAAATGACGAGGGATCATACATCTTTGAGTCATAACTGTCGTATTAAACACATGGATCTCAATGAGATGATCCCACAAGATGCTCCATGTTCTTGTTCATGCACCAAGTGAAAGTGTCCTCTGGAGTGATGCAGAGGGTGTCATGTGATGTTCCTTAGATAGCTCTAATTATATAGCATTGGACGAGGCCTTGCGTAAGATGGGATCGACTCAAGGATCAGTCAATGGGTACTTGCCCATATTTGTTGTAGTCCATCCCTGTTAATGAGGCCTCCTAGCCTTGGGGATGGCTTTAAGAAACTGTTTAAATGGTGCTCTATCTCAAAGTGCACTTCATTCATTCAACTGATTGCCATTGTGCTTCCAGATCGCAACTACTGAACAAGGTAAGTTGTTTTCTTTACAGAGGAGAGAAACTTTCAGGTACGTTTGGGATCTTCTCCAAACCACCTGGCTATATCTGATGTTTTCTGATCCTGAATGTCAATTTCTTTTTCTTTTCTTTTTTTAAATCTCTGGGTGTTTTACAATATGATCCTATTGAATTCAATTGTTATTGCAATGGGAAAGTGCAAAATATAATACTTAAAAAGATGGAAGGTAGCCTTTATCAGTCGATATCTGACAATTGAAACTTCGGAGGGGGAGAACATCCTGGGGAGATTACCAGTCAAGATGCATTCTGTGCCAATTAGAAAGATACAGATTCATGCACTCTGGACAGTGTTCGAACCAGGGTATTGGGAGGTGCATTTTCAGAAAGTGTCTCTTCTGTTCTTTCAGCTTCACCCAATCAAGATGTCCTGTTGTGGCTCAAGCTCTCGCTGCTGTTCCAGGTGCGGCTACTACCCCTGCCGCTGTTCCCAGTCTGCCTGCTGTTCCAGGTGTGGCTGCTCCCCCTGCTGCTGTTCCCAGAAGCCTCGCTGCTGTTCCAGGTGCGGCTACTACCCCTGCCGCTGTTCCCAGTCTGCCTGCTGTTCCAGGTGCGGCTGCTCCCCCTGCTGCTGCTCCTCCCGGCCTCGCTGCTGTTCCAGGTGTGGCTGCTCCCCCTGCTGCTGCTCCTCCCGGCCTCGCTGCTGTTCCAGGTGTGGCTACTACCCCTGCCGCTGTTCCCAGTCTGCCTGCTGTTCCAGGTGTGGCTGCTCCCCCTGCTGCTGCTCCTCCCGGAGTCGCGGCTGTTCCAGGTTTTGCAGCTGAAACGCGGCTGACGTTTCATGGTTTTGCATGCATTTTGGCCCATGTACAGACTTGGCCCTGGGGGAAATGGCCCACTCCGGGTACTCCACAGTTCCCGGACTTTCTGTCCTGCAGTAAGCACACCCAGCTCTGAGTAAAACAGCTGTCATACCTGTTGTTGGAACTTTTCCGAGCTTGGGACGGGCGACGTTTGGGTATAGGACTTTTCCATGCATTTTGGCCCATTCTTAGAATGGCATCCTGTGATTGGCCCACTTCGTATCCTCGGATGTTCCGGAACTTTTTCCCATGCAATACGCACACCTAGTACTGTCAAATCCTGCAGAGAACGCTTCTCTTACACTTACTTGGAGCTTAGACCCTCTTAAGAGCTAAGTGCACCGGACTATAGGTGCAGGCTTGAGGGTCAGGTCATGGAGGATAGAATCCAGGGGTGGAAGCCACCACCACTCCCCTCACTGCTCTGCCCCTCCCCTGCCCACTTTGGCCCTCCCCACGTCCTCTCCCCCATCTGAATAAGCTCACCAGCAGCAGCAGTTGGCTCCGCATCAGGTTTTTGGGGCACTGGGACCTGGTGCTGGACTGGTGTCAGCGATAAAAACCCCAACACCAGAAGTGCCTTATGGGAACTTTCACGACACTGTCGCCAGCAGGAAGAGCATCCTGCCTGCACTGTCCTGGTTAGGACCTCCTTCACACAAGGCAGGTGAAATGGAAAAGGGTGTCTCCTACCCTACCCTCTCCTGCTCACCCACCCACAAGTAAAAGAGGCAGCTGAAATGAAGAATGCTGGGAGAAATCTTTGATTTTAAGCCATAACGGCCTTTAAGAGGATGCTATTCCACTAGAGAAGACTGGTAAATTATATAAGCACCTCTGGAAAGTAACATGGGGATTCTGTCCCCACATTTGAGACTCACGCATCTCATCTCACTTATTTTGCAATGTGGCAGTTCACCCGGGTGTCCATCAGCTCTCTCCTCTCAGAATTCAGGATGTCTTGGCTTGTGTCGCGAGCAGCACAATCCTAAGCTGTGCTGGAGCAGTCAGACCAGCTGGCCTGCACCGGATACAGTGCAGGCTAGGAGGCAGCTGGAGGTCGCCTCAGGGTAAGCCCCAGCTACCGCCATGGGGCTATTTAGATCTGTGCCAGTGAAATTATTGCCATAAATCCAGATCGAGGCTGACTGGGCTGGGGGCAAGAGTTAGAATCTGGGCTAAGTGCCGGATCTTGGCTCCACCCCTCTCCCTGGGGTTGGTCACTCATAACCTCACCCTCCTCCCTGCTGTCCCATTCCTTCTGCCCTACCTCCCAGAATCTCTGTGCTGGCCTCCAGATTAGTAATGGGATCTGGGAATGAGGAAGCGGAACGCTGGGCGGGACTTATGCGTGATTGGCAGCCCGTCCGTTCCGTTCCGCGGCTGCCCTGGCCTTTGGGGGGCTGCCTCCAGTTGGCGCGCCCCACCACTGCTCACCCAGGCACCAGGCACACACCCCACCCATCCCCCCGGCAAGTAGCCCCCCCCACCGAGGCCAGGGCAGCCATGGAATGGAACGGACAGGCAGCCAATCACGCGTAAGTCCCGCCCAGCGTTCCACTTCCTCATTCCCAGATCCCATTACCGCTCCAGATGCTGGCCTTACCTGGCTCCAGTAGTGGTGCAGGGAGGATGGTGCACATCTGTGCACTAGTCTCCCTGGCTCTGAGAGTGGCACAAAAGTGCTTTACGGCATATTAGTGACACTTGAAGGCTGGCACAAGCAACATGTGCCAGCCTAGAATGCTGTCTGGATTGCACTCTAAATAATATGAGCTCCACTGCAATGGTGCCCCCGCAATTGGCACTAGTGACACTGGGCCAACGTTAACATGTTGCATTGGCCCATGGTGCTCCCTTGGATTGGATCTTGCTTAAATACTGAAGCTCTCAGTATGACTTGTAGAGGAAATTTTGGACACTGACAGCCCAATCCTAAAGTGATACAGCTGCAAAGAGGGTCATGCAATTTTAGCCTGCATTCATAGGACCATAGCATCCAAGTCACGAGAAGTTGTGGTTCCGCTTTACTCCACATTGGTGTGACCTCACCTGGAGTCCTGTGTTCAATTCTGGGCACCTCAGTCCAAGAAAGATGCAGCCAAATTGGAGCAGGTTCGGAGAAGAGCAACAAAGATGAGCAGGGGGCTGGAAAACGCGTCCTATGAGGAAAGGTTGAGGGAACTGGGTATGTTTAGCTTTGAGAAGAGAAGGCTGAGAGGGGATAAGGTAGCACTCGTCAAAGACCTGAAGGGATGTCATATGGAAGAAGGGACAAATCTGTTCTCATCTGCCTTTGACAGTAGAACTTAGTCCAATGGGTACAAACTGCAAGAGGGGAGAGTCCGGCTGGACATCAGGAAGGATTTCTTGATGTTAAGGGTGGTTCAACCGTGGAATAGATTAACAGGCACCTGCTGGAGATGCTCTAGGACGATTTCCTACTACAGGCAGGGGGATGGACTAGATGACCTTGTAGGTCCCTTCCAACTCTATGATTCTATGTCTACTCAGTCCAGCTGTCATCAGTGGGGCTTACTTCCAGGTAAGTGTGGCTAGGATTGCAGCCTGAATCAATGGACTGAGGAGAAGCAGTGCAGCCACATCTTCTCCATCACATCTGTTGCATTTCACCCTCTGGTGGCAATTGATGTTCGCTGAATACAGAGCTGGAACACCATGAGAACTTACAAAGCGGCATTACGGCAGCTCAGCTGATCTGTTCAACCAATCTTGTCCAGCCCCTTCTGAGGTCAGAAGTGGAGGGACTTTCCCAGTGCATAAGAACCAGATGCTTTTGACTAGAGGAGTCAGAAGCCCAGTCAGGGCAGGTTGATTCACCACTGAGTGATGGGACCTTCCCTAATAATGAGGCAAATTGCCCTCACCACATCAAGAAGCTCAGCAGCAGATGTCAAAAAGTATCTTCTCAAGAAGTTTGCTTTTGTAGGATACAGGGACTGAGCATCCCCCATGTACTTTGCCAGCAGAACCCAATTCAATATTTGTAGCATCTCAAGCTTGGACTGGCGAAGACCCCAGCCTGAAACCCATCTCCTGCAAAAAGCCCCCAATCCAGTGATGTCATCTGGTAATGAAGATCGGAAACGCTGGGCAGGACTTACGCATGATTGGCAGCCCGTCCGTTCCGTTCCGCGGCTGCCCTGGCCTTGGGGGGGCTGCCCCCGGTTGGCACGCCCCACCGCTGCTCGCCCAGGCACCCAGCATGCCCCCCACACATCCCTCCTGGTGAGCAGGCGCCCCGCCGAGGCCAGGGCAGCCACAGAACGGAACGAACAGGCAGCCAATCATGCGTAAGTCCTGCCCAGCGTTCCTGATCTTCATTACCAGATGACATCACTGCCCCAATCTGCTCAAATAAGGAAGGCACTTGCTCTCCCTGTTACTCATTAAAGGAGTTTTGAAGTCTCAGAACCCAATTCTAAGGCTCTCACTGTGGGTGGTACACTTGTACCGCCCGCATCACTGTTGTGCAAGCGCCAAAGGGAGCACCGGGTGCCAGTGAGCAGTGAGTTCGCTGACTGCCAGCAATGTGGCCTTTTGGGGCAGGAGGGTGTCAGGACTGGAGAAATTGGCCCAGGCCTGATCAGACTTTTTTGCTGCACGGACAATAGTCATGGCATCAGGCCAAGCTAGCAGATGCGCCTGCGTGCCAGTAGATAGGCATTAATTGGCACAGCTGCTTTGAGGTGGACATGCCCGAATGCACGTAGTTTATGGCTACCTCAACCAAAAGCCCTGATTGGTGGCTGGAGCAGCAAATTGGGATTTAAGCAGGGGCAGTGCCTCAGTGTAACTTGTGGGTCTTCAAGCCGAGGAGGGGAAACGCTGTCTGATTGTATTGCCAACATCTGCTGTGTAAGAGAACATCTCCTGTATCCTGTTTACTGTTTTGACTGACTGACTTGCTAGAATGAGACCTTTGCCTGGAACCTGACGAACGACTCTCAATACAACTTTATCTCAGCTAAAGCAGTGTGTGTGTGCATTCTTTGCTCAAGCCGAGAGATGTCTCACTGAGCCGTGTGGGTGGGCCACTTCCTCTGCACAACAGAGCCATTAACTCTGCACAGCCATGCTGGGCTGTTTGCCTCAGAGCCGAGGAACTCAAGTCCAGCGCGGCGTGACTCTTGTGGCACAACAGAGGGAGGGGTGGAGCGAGGTGGGACCAGCGGTGACACTTGCCTCCTAGTAAGGCCACCCAGCCTTACTCAGCCTTTGCTTCGGCACCAGCCAAATAGTTGGTGAGTAGACCCATCGCCGCCCTGAGCCCTTACCATGGGGAAAGGGAATGAATGTCCCCTTTCTCCATGGAGCATCCTGTGGCTGCCTAGCTGCCACAGGATGCAGCGGTATAGGATTAGGCTCTGATTTAATGTCCTGAGAAGAAGCAGCCAACCACCTCTTCTCCATCTCTCTACTTCCATCTCACCTTTTGATGTCAACCGTTGCTTGTTGGGTAGGAAAACACAGGAACTTGTTTGGCGCTCAGCCACTGTGTTCAACAAGTCCAATCTTGTCCCCATGTTTCAAAGGTCAAAAGTGGAGGGACTTTCCCAGAGCTGACGAACCAGATTCTTTCACTGGAGGGCTTAGGAAACCACCGCTCAAATGAAAAGAGAATTGTCATGAGTATGGCCCCATAGAATCAGCCTATAGCTGACTGAGGGACGTTGTGGTGCAGTGGGTTAAACCACTGCTGTTGGGCTTTCTGACCGGAAGGTTGGGAGTTCAAGACTGCATGATGGAGTGAGCTCCCTTCGCTTGTCCCAGCTCCTGCCAACTTAGCAGTTCAAAAGCCCCTAAAAATGCAAGTAGTAAACAGGGACCACTTCAGTGGGACGGTAACGGCGTTCTGTGCACTACGGCGTATAGTCATGCTGGCCACATGACCACGGAAGCTTGTCCTCAGACAAAATGCTGGCTCTACAGGCGTAGAAACGGAGATGAGCACTGCTCCCTACAGTCGGTCACGACTAGACCATTCGGTCATGAGGAAACCTTTGCCTTTTATACAGTGGTGAGATCTACCTGCGCTAACATCCGGAATGCAGGAAGTTGCCACCGGGACACACGGTTGATTGGCAGTTCCCCGCCCCTGTGCGGAGCCCGGCCACGCCTCCCTGTGCCCGGAATAGCTCCATTTCGGAGCGAACAGAGCGCAGGGGAGGGCGGGCAGGCAAAACAGCGCACGGTGTCTCATTGCTGCCAGCCCCATTCGCATATTGAAGGGGCGCGCGGCAGCGACGACTGCAGTGGGTGGGGCCAGCTCTTACACGGAACAACCGGGACGGCATTCCGGAGCGTCCTGGCCACATGACATCACTGCTTTTATAGCTGACTAGGGGCCTGATCCAGAAGGACCAATTGCCAGGGATATGTGTGTCCCATAAAGCACATCAATGATACTCACACGCACACTGGGGCGGGGCTTACTCAGCACCAGACCAAGGGCCATATTAACCAGTGCCAGGTCCCTGGGCTTTCAAATATTTTGGGCCCCCTCCAAAACTCTTCAGGAAAGCTTCTGCCACGCTAAATGGAAGGCCCTGCTGGATGGGCAGATCGGCGGGCATGGTTCTCCTCCCCCCTTTACAAATAAGGCCTCTGCAACTCAGCTAATGCATCACTTTTCCTCATCTATTGCATTGTTGCAAAACACACACACACACACACGCACGCACGCACGCACGCACGCACGCACGCATGCACACAGCCCATCTTTACAGCCAACCCCCAGCCTTAGGCAACCCAGCCGCAGGTGGGCTTCTCCTCATAAACCCCTGCTAATTGGACAAGAGGCACTTTTTCAAGTGGTGCTCCTCTTCTATTTAGCAAGGGGAGAGTAACTGTCCCTCTTCACCCGTGCACAGTCTTTCTAGTGGCTGTTGCTGGCGGTCTGCCTTTTTTTAGATTGTGAGCCCTTTTGGAACAGGGAGCCATTTAACTTTATTATTATTACTATTTGCCTGTAAACTGCTTTGTGAACTTCGTGTTGAAAAGCGGTAAATAAGTACCTTGATTGATTGATTGATTAACGAACCCAGACTTGCATAGAAGCTCCCCACCCACCCCCACTCCTAAAACAGAAGAAACACAGGCAGAAATCTGAGGGGCAAGAAATCAAAAGCCAGGCACTTCTAAGTTGTGCCCTGTATTGGAAAACGCAGAAGATTACCCCCGAGGAGGCCGTGGATGGTGCCGACAGTGGCCCTTGGTTCAGGAAAGCGCAGGGTTAACCGCAGGGAAGTAGCAGTGGCTAGGCTGCACAGCTGCAGCTTCTTATTCTGTTCTTCTGTTCTCTGCCTCCAGAATAGAACTAGGTCCAATGGGGACAAACTGCAAGAGAGGGGATTCTGGCTGGTCATAGGGAAGAAATTCCTGACAGTCAGGGCAGTTCGGCACTGGAGTAAATTGCCAAGGGGATGGGCAAATTCTTCCTCACTGGAGACCTTCAAGCAGAGGTTCAACGGGCACCTGCTGGAGATATTCTAGGAGGATTTTCTGCCTTAGGCAGGGGGTTGGACTTGATGACCAGGTTGGTGGGCCACAGTTGGGAAACACAGTATGGAATAGCAGTGATGTCATGCAAGGGGAACGCGGGGGAACTCAGTTCCACTAGTTAAAATTAGGGCTGACTCTGCCCACTTCACTCTCCCTCCTCCCCCCTCCCAATTCCTCTGCAAAGAGCTTTTCTTCTGGGTTGGCCGGCACTCAGAGGGTTAAAGGGAGCGACTCCGGATTCCTAGGGGGGCGAAGGCAGTGATGTCATTCAGGGGGAACGGACCAGAACGGGCTTTCCGGATCCTAACGGGCTCCGTGGCTGGTTCCGGGTTCCCGACAAGTGCCAATCAAAAGTGAGTTCCTCTTCCTAAATCATTTGAATGACACCACTGTGGAATAGGTAGGACTCTGGTTGATCCAGCAGGGCTCTCCTGATGCTCTGAAATGTTATTGTTGGTCTGTGTGACCTCATTCTTTTACAATGGGTTTTATCCTCTTTTAAATTCCTCCTTTGATGTCATTAACTATCTTGTCATTAACTATCATTAACTGCATTAACTAATGCAGGCCAAAATTGCCCGGAAAGGCGAGCCTTAAATGCCTTAGAGTGCAATCCTAATCTGGAAGGTAGGCTGACCCAGGCTAGCACAGTTTGGCCTGCACAAGGGACCCCATACAGTATGTTTGGACCACTCTCCGGAAAGCCGTGCTGTGTGCAGTGTCTCAGAAAAACAATAAGCCGTGATTCCACAATTCAAATGGGTACAACATTACTCAGAACTCTTTTACCAGGAAGAAATAAGAGGTGGACTTCACCCCCTCTGACCTTCCAGAGTGGCCCCCTGTTAACATTGAGGAGATGAGTGAAATAATTACCCAGTGAAAATGTGGGAAAGCTGCGAGACCTGATGCTATCCCCCCGACTTGTTAAAATGTGAATAGAAATGTACTGATGGTCTTCAATACTTGCTCCTATGTTTACGGCGATAAATGGAACAGGAGAAATGCCTAAAGTTTGGACCCATGCAACAATGGTCCCTATATATAAAAAAGGAGATTATAACCAGCCAACAAATCACAGACCCATAAGTTTATTATTGGTTATGGGGAAGGTCTATGCAAAGTATGTACTTAATAAACTTACCTCCTGGATCAACAAGCAAAACATCCTTGGTCCAGAACAAGCTGTTTTTAAGCATGGTAAATCAACATTAGACAACTGCCTAATATTATCTCACCTTATACATAAGCAGGTAAAAAAGGCGAAGTCCAAACTGCATGCGATTTTTCTTGATCTAAAAGGAGCATTTGATTCCATTGATAGAAACATCATATGACAAAAGTTACAAAACCTTGGAATTGACAAAAGACTCTTGTTACTTATAAAAACCCTGTACACTAACACATATTGTCAAGTCAGATTGTCCTGGAAATGTGATTTAACAGAGGTAACAGCTCTGTGCCAGCTGCACACCAAGTCATTAGGGTAAAAATCATACCTCAAGTACTGTATGGTGTTCCAGTTTGGAAAATAAATAAATAAATAAATAAATAAATAAATAAATAAATAAATATACATGTATTTATATACTGCCTTTCTTAAGATCACTAGATTTCTCTAATGACTGTAACTCAAGGCGGTTTACATAGGCAGACTTTTATTCACAAACCTGAAGGTTTTTACAATTTACAGAAATGTTCTATCTTTCAAGAACAACATTCATACAGATGGATCTTTCTGGATTTAGACTTCTTTCTTAGCCACCCGTCTGCCTTCTGTTGGCTGATAAGAGGCTTCCCTGCTCCCACTAGAGACGCAGCTGACTTCAGCACACTCCTCCTCCCATGAGGCAGATGGAACTCAGCTTTTTAATCAGCTGCAATTTGCCAGGTCTGCCGCTCACAGAGACTTCCGGTAGTCCTGAGCTGGCGACCTTCAGATCTTCAGTTGTTATCTTCGGGCAAACGGAGTCATTAACCCTCTCGGCTAAATCTTCTGCCCTGAAAATGCACTGAAGTACTCAATAGAACAGGCACAATCCTCCCACCTGCGTAAAATATTGGGTTTACCTGGTTGCGGGCCCTAATCGGTGTTCTGTCTAAAAACTGGCCAATCTCTGATGTAGGCAACAGCTTGGCTGCACTCAATCAGATTTTGGCTAAGAATACTTTATAATGAGGACCATAATAGCCTTATTTACCATCTAGTGGCAGATGCTGAACCACCAATAGGGACCATTCCACTTATGAAGACATTAAAAAAGCTGGGAATGACCTTGACCAGTGATGGCAAGCTGGCGGAAGGGGCCACTACGCCGTACCGCTTCCTCCGGAGGGGCTGGCAGCGAAGGGCGCCATTGTGCGGCAGAAGCCGCGCGTCTTTGTGTCCTCCCGCCCGCCCCTGCACTCGGTTCGCTCCAAAATGGAGCAATTCCGGGCGCAGGGAGGCGTGGCCGGGCTCCGCCATTGGGGCGGAGAGCTGCCAATCATCTGGGCGTTCCAGTTCTTGGAGCGCCCAGATGACATCACTGACCTTGACCAACTGGGCCAGATAAGCCAGGAGCAAGCATTCCAAGCAATTAAAAGGAGAACCCTGGATATTGAATATCAGGATTTGTTAAATGCTGCAAACAAAAGATGTTCCCCGCTACATCTGTATATTCCCATTAAAACTGGCCAAATGGCCAACTTTTTCTCCCTCCTTAAAGAGCCACAAGAGCAAAGAGCAAACTCATTAGCAAGGTGTAATACTCTTCCATCTGCCCTATTGTATGGCAGATTTAAAGGGGTGCATATGCCCAAAGACGTTGCCAATGTGATCGGGATTTCCCGAAGAGCAGCGATCCAAGTTTTTAGGTGCAATTTTGGCCAGTTTGGCTGGTTGGATGGGTGATTGCAGCCAAGGTTAGGTTTCTCTTATCCACAGAGGTGTCTGATATAGTGGAAAGAATGGCAGCTTTCCTAAGTCTGTTTGTCAAGAGTCGGATTAATGAATATTAGAGATATTTAATTACTGTAATCAAGGGGGTCAGTAAGGATCATATGTAATATACTGTGCCTTGAGTATGCCAATAAAGGTTCATTCTATCTATCTATCTATCTATCTATCTATCTATCTATCTATCTATCTATCTAT
>JAJKFI010000364.1:77840-96765 GCA_029204185.1 Lerista edwardsae
ATGTACCAAAGTTCCCAGCAGTACAAATGATGACTGCATGGATGGATAATGCTTTTGACGCTCCAGAAGTTGAACCCAGCCTGGTGGCAGCCAACACACCATCAGGAATATCTCCATCAACCCATATTCCAATACTCCTTGGGCTCATCCACTTAACTCATCGCTGAAAGCTTTGTGCCTCCTGCCTTCAGGAAACAGAATTTTCTTCTTTTCTTAAATTCTTGAAAGCCATCTACCAATCAATGGAGAAGACCTGCTTCCTTCAGTGGGTAGATGTTGTCCCTCTGCCCTACTTTTTCTCTGGGATCCTGGCATGCATGCTAGATATGGCATAACATCAGCAATAAAATTCTGAAATCAAAGCAATGTCTAATGTCTTTCTGTTCTTCGCTATGCATGAACCCCCAAACCTGCCTTCTAATGCAATGTTTCGCAACTTGGTGGGTCATGACCTGATGTCAGGTGGGTCGCGGAAACCTGGGAGCAGCCATCTTGGAAGCTGCAGACCTTACTCTTCCTATATTCCTTTTCTATTAATAGTTTTAATTTTCAAATGAGGGTTATTTTTTTAATTCTGTTTTTAGTTCTGTGCTTCTATATAGTTTTGTCCCAATCTTGCTATCTGTCAGGGATACTTCATGGTGGCTGCAGTCCAAGAATGCCAGTTTGTATTCTAGGAGTGTCCTTTGATTATGTCGCAATGACAGCACGTCCGGCTTGATGATGGCACTTCTGGCCATGACATTGTTTCTGGGTTAACGACATCACTTCCGGTGTTTCCCAACACCAGTGCCATTCTAAAAAGTGGCAGAGTTTGACAACCTCTCCTCTAATGCGTCAGAACCTTTTTCGGTCTGCATCAATCCTCCAAAAACTATCATACCAGAGCTCTCCGGGGATTCAGGCAGGGATGGATCTTGACTTACCTGGAGCTGCTGTCTGGGACTGCCTTCATGTAAAGCAGGTGAAACGGAAATAATTGTCCCCCTACACAACCCCATCCTCTACACCCACACACTAACAAAAGTTGCCGTTGAAATAAACACTGCGGGAAGAAGCCTTTGGCTCCAAGCCATAATGTCAGATTATTTTATTAGGCGGAGAACTCTAATTAAACAAGCATCATTTAGAGGCAAAACAGGGATTACGTCCTTGGTATTCAAGCCAGGTATGAGACTTGTCATCTCACTAATCTCGTCTCAGTTCTTTTGCACTGTAGCATTTCTCCCAAGCATCCCACAGCTCTTTCCTTCCAAAGATCAGGACGTCTTAGCTTATGTTGCTAAAGAATGTGAGCTACTTCCATGAAAAAAAAAATTAGGAGTTGGGGATGGGGTACCTCTATATTTAAGCACAGAAGGAAAGTAGGTGATGATGCATTTGAGAAAGAACGGAAGCTGGGGACTCCTGGGTGTAAAAGGATTTGCACACCCAAAATTACATCCTGACCAAAGGAATTCAGTGGGTGGGTTTTCAATTTAGAATGTGTCATTGCCTGCAGAACACAGCAACTATCTCCTGCAAGAAGCCAGCAATCTGGTCAAAGAAGGAGGGCGCTTGCTTTCACTGTTACTCATTATGGGACTTTTGAAGACTGAGAGTGCCATCCTAACCTGGAGTTAGGCCAGCAAAGTTAAGCTGGCAAAGTTTGGCTGGCACAAGGGACACTGTAAAGCATGTTTGGACCACTCTCGGAGTCAGGGAGGATGGTGCATGTCTGTGTGCTGGCCTTTTTGACTCTGAGAGTGGCCCAAACATACTTTATGGCATCCCTGGTGCTGGCCAAACTTTGGTGGCTTAACTGTATGGTATGGTATGGTATGGTATGGTATGGTATGGTATGGTATGGTATGGTATGGTATGGTATGGTATGGTATGGTATGGAACCTTTATTGGCATAGAATAAAATAAATGCACCCACAAGTATAGCACATTAAGCATACATTGCGTTAAAAGGAATAGAACAAATAAAGAAAAAGAATGGCTCCATACCACAAACTGGCCCACCTACCAATATCCCCAGTGGGTCGTCACTCTATGTGGCATCTTTCTGGGTTTCAATCATCAGTGTCCTAACTGTGCTGGCCCCAGGGCTGGCTTTAAGCCAATGTGAACAATGTCCTCACATTGGGCCCTGCGCTTCAGGGGGCCCCACACTAGCAGGGTGAGCACATTGCCTGTGGCTGCAGCTGGGATCTTGATGGGCTGTAAGTCAGTGGGGCGAGCAGAGCAGCTTTATCTGGGTCTCTCCCACCTGCCTCTGCCTCTGAACAGCCCAAGATAGGCCACCTGGAAGCAGTTGGCGGGGATGTTATGATATCACCACCAACTCCTTCCACACGCCGTGCTTTGCACGTGGCACGAACAGCATTCTTCTTGGTGAGTGGGGGCTCTGCATGGAGGGTTGGGGGCCCCACAGGAATGCCCCGCATTGGGTCCCGCCGCTGCCAGAGCCGGCCCTGGCTGGCCCCACTCCAAGTTAGGATTGCATCTGAATCAATGGTCTGAGAAGCAGTACAGCCACATCCTCTCTCTCTCTTCTTCCATCTCACCTTTTGATGTCAAGCGTTGCTTGTTGGATACAGAAAGTAAAACTGCAGGAACGTACAAAGTGGCATTCAGGCAGCTCAGGTAATCTGTTCAGTCTTGTCCTCATGTTTTTAAGGTTAAAAGTGGAGGTTACTTTCCCAGAGCTGATGGACCAAATTATTTTAATTGGAGATGCCAGAAACTAAACTGGACTCCCCTACACACTAGGCAGGTGCTGCACCATGCAGGTGCGCACAGAGGCCCGAGCGCGCCCCATGGCTGGTGCTGAAACCGCACCCCCCCACGTCACCTCACCCCCGTGCGTTGCTCAGACATGCCTCCCTTACCCCGGAAATGCTCCATTTCCGAGCGTGAGGGAAGCATGGGCGGGTGGGAGGGCCAAAAAATTTGCGGTCTCTCCTGGACCACGCGCAATGGCGCCCTGCTGCTGCCTGGCGCCCCATGGCTTGCGCCATCCAGGGCCACAGGTAAGATACGCACCTGGCACCATGGAGCTATGGAGCCTTCCTAAGAATGTGGCAACCTGTGTCACTACATCAAAAGATGCAATAATAAGATCCAATAATCTCAGGAACAAGTGTTTGCTTCTAAAGGATTCTTAGTTTCTATTAGGTACTTTTCTAGCAGAAGGTCCCAAATTCAGGGTGCAATCCTAACCTGGAGTTAGGCCATCTGTTAGGCCAGCAAGGTTTGGCCGGCACAAGAGTCACCAAAAAGCATGTTTGGTCTCTCTTGGAGGCAGAGAGGACAATACACAGACGGGCACCATCCTTCCTGACTCCAAGAGTGGTCCAAATGCATTTCACAGTGGTCTTTGTGCTGGCCAAACTTTGCTAGGCTAACTTCAGGTTAGGACTGTGCTCTCAATCTCTGTAGCATCTCACGGTGGGACTAGCAAAGACCTGGATTTGAAAGCCTGAAAATTTGGAGCCAGTCAATGCATATAATACTGAGCTAGATATACCAATGTCAGGCTCATGAAGAAGCAGTCTCAATTACCCCTGTTATTTTTTAAATCCTTTTCATTCCCTTGATAAGTCTTCTTATCCAACCTTGTCTGCCTTTTACTATGGAGTTAATAGTGGAAGGTACACAACTGTAGGGCAGGCGGTCTGGTCCAGGAGGCAAAGCCGCCATTAAGACTGAAGATAGGTTCCGAAGGTTGCCAGTTTGAGATCAACGGAGGCTTCCATGAGTGGCGAGATCTTGAGAATGTGACTGATAAGCTGAGCTGACTCCAGCTGCCTTCTGTGGGAGAGGATTTATGCTGGGCCAGCTGTTTCTTCTGTGAGAGCGAAGAAGCCGTCAATCAGCTGTTTATCAGCCAGCATGGGAGGCAATTGTGAGGCCAGCAAGGAAGACCAGACTGTGAAAGAGCTATCTGAATGTTGTTGTTCTTGAACAATTAGAACTTCTTTGTTATTTGTAAAAATCCCTTGGGGTTCAGAAAAAGCCTGCCTATGTGAACTGCCTTGAATTAAGAAGCAATCCATTGACCGAGACAGTAGATATATAAATATTACTACTACTACTACTACTACTACTACTACTACTACTACCTTTTTATTACCCAGCGTTGCCCGGGTAACAAATTTTCCCAACAGGACATTGTGGACATTTCATTTCACACCCCATCTCGCACCTCACGCCGATGGAGCCAAACCTGGACACCAATTTAAATGTTGTTGTTGTTGTTGTTGTTGTTGTTGTTGTTGTTGTTGTTGTTAGAGTTAGAACAAATGAAAGAAAGTATTTCTTTCCCCGGGGTGTAATTCGAATGTGGAACTCCTTGCCGTGAGATGTGGTGATGGCATTGGGCCTGGATGCCTTTAAAAGGGGATTGGATAAATTTATGGAGGAAAACTCCATAACAGGTTACAACCTATGATGGGTATGTCCAGTCTAAGATTAGCTGGCTGCTCATTCTGAGGGCTGGATAGGAATTTTTTCTGTCATCCAAATTGGTCATGGATGGTAGTTTTGTTTCCCCCACCCCACCCCAGATTGACGATTGAGGGACAGTGTGGTGTGTGTGTTTTTAAAACTGGTTACTTATGTTTAATAAAGCTAAACCCAACCCAAAGTCTGGTAACTTCACTGGGGGTGGGGTGGGGGGAAGTGAAGTTAATAGGTTACTTATTGGCAGTGAGATGCAAGAATCTTGTTGTCCTGTGTGTTCCTTGAGTGGACCTCTGGTGGACCACTATGAGATACAGAAGGCTGGACTAGACGGGTCTTGGCCTGATCCAGCAGGGCTGTTCCTATGTTCCTAAGCACTAGCAACCCAAACTTCTCTGAAAGAAAGGAGTTCAAAAAAGGTTGATTGCTGAGGTCTTCAGTAGGGCATAAGACAGCCCAATCCTATGGACTGCCAATGTATCCCACAGCCAGCCAGAGGTCTCCGCTGGGTAGGGGAACATTGGTTCCCTTTCCTTGTATAGAAGCCTGGAAGTTTCTATGGGTCTCCTTGGGGCTGTACCAACTATTTATCAGAACCGAGGAAAGCAGTGTGGGGCTCCAAGGCTCAGGAGGGCTCACTATCTAACCATCTCATCCTCTGCCACCCCCTTCTCCTTTTGCCTTCAATCTTTCCCAGGATGAGGTTTTTTTTCTAAAGAGTCCTCTCTTCTCATGAGGTGGCCGAAGTCTTTGAGCTTCAGCTTCAGGATTTGTCCTTCCAGGGAGCAATCAGGCTGGACTTCCTGTAGAATCATTCTTCTCTACAAACATGTAACCCAAACGAATCCAGGATCCAGCTTATTCCAACATTTATTGATATTATAACCAACCAGACCACCTCTGTCTTGAAGGTGGATCAACCAGACCACCTCCGGCGAGAAGATCCCCCATTCTATTCCAAAGCTCTCGGGAAAGGAAAAGAAAAATGGTGGGTTTTTTTTCTTTTGGAACAGTAGTGGGGATAACTGAGGCACCAAGGGGAGGGCATTCTATAATCAGGGACCAACCAATTTAAAGCCATCCTTTCTGCTAACTGCCAGGTCAGCTTTCCATGGAGACAAAAGATGAATCAGGACCTCATACGTTCAGCATGGGACCTCCAGGCAGTAATGGGATCTGGGGATTGACTACAGGAACGCTGGGCGGGACTTACACGTGATTGGCAGCCCGCCCGTTTCGTTCCTTCAGCTGCCCGCTGGCCGCACGGGCTTCTCCTGGGGAGTGTGCCTCACTGCTGCTCGTCCGATCACCCGGCGCACCCCCTACCCATCCCCCCCGGTGAGCTGGCACCCCTCCAAGGCCAGGGCGGGCGGCGGACCAAACGGACGGGCAGCCAATGACGCGTAAGTCCCACCGAAGTCCCACCCAGCGTTCCTGTAGTCAATCCCCAGATCCCATTACTGCCTCCAGGTACCCAGTGTTTTCTGTAGCAATGGGGAATTCTGGGATAAAACATATCAGTACAACCTTGAGGTGTTGATTTCAGCATCTCCCACTAGCGGTAAATAGTATAGTCTTCTAACAGTTGTTGCTGTTGTTTTTGTTGATAATAAGAATATTATAATTATATAATATATAATTTTAATATTTCAATATAATTTTAATATATATAATATATTTTATATTAATATTCAATATATTTAATTTAATATATTTAATTAATTTTATATTTTATATTTATATAAATATATATTTATATTTTAAATATCTATATTATAAATATATATTTATATAAAAATGTATTTATATTTAATTAATTAGTATTTAATTTAATATATTTATTATATATTAAAAATAATTATAATTATTAATCATTATTAAATAATAATAATTAGTAGTAGTAACAACAAACAACAAGAACAAGAAAAATATATTGCTTTCACCCAAAAAGTTCACAAAGTGAACTGATAAAGGGCCAAATCCTATCCAACCTTCCAGTGCTAATGCAGTCCCAACATAAGGGGGGATCCTTCCCTTATCTTGAGAAGGCCTTATCTTATCTTGACTTGAGAATCCCTTATCTTGACTTGGCACAACTGCATCAATGCTGGAAAGTTGGATAGGATTGGGCCCAAAAGCAATTAATTAAATGACTCCGTGTCTCAACAGGGCTCACAAGCTTAAGGAAGAAAATCAATCACATTACTTAGTCAATTACGTAGAAAAAATCAGCTGGGTAAAAGAGTAGGACCTCTAGGAACAGGCTGAGCAACCAAATGATGCGCATTTATCACTGAGTCATAGCTAAGGTATTCCACTGCAAGGATCTCAGGAAGGTCAATCAAGTTGCCAGATATGCTTATTCATGCGCAAGACGTCTGAAACCCTCTGCGAGTGTGATGTAACAAAGACAGCATGGTGATCATCAGATAGTCTTAATTATATGCCACTGGAACAAAAAGAAAAACTACACACACATAATGAAAGATGGAATCCACAGAAAGAACACGGGATTGGCGCATGGAGCAGCACATACTGTAGATATGTGGTTCCATGGTGGGTGAAGACTCAGTTAGTTCTTTGGAGGTGCCTCATTTCCTAAAGCACAGGCGTAACAAACTGTATAAAAGATTCTCCACCTATAAGCGCATCACTCATTCAATAGATTGTCATCGAGCTGCAAGTCACAACTGCTGAACAAGGTAGGTTGAATTCATTTTCTTCACGGAGGAGAACAGATCATGTCAGGAGATCTTGGGCTGCTCCCCAAACCAAATCCGGCGGCAGGAATCTAGGGGTAAATCTGCTAGGGCAAGACCTGTCGAACGAGTTCTAGCCAGTTCAATTCTGAGTGGCTAATTGTGAGCTCCTTCTTCCAAACACGATACTCGCCAGCAAGAGAAATGAATTTCCTACCTAAAACGACCTTTCTGTGAATGCTTTGATGTCAACTGCGCTTAGGAAATTCTCGGAGTATTCCAAGATCCATATACGACGGGCTATTTCTAATTGATATTCTCTGCTCAGTATTTTTGTTTAAAAATATACAGTATATCTAATACTATTCTATTACATTCACATGTGATTACGGTAAAGTAACTTAGGGCCCAATCCTATGGGCCTTAGCGTGGGCGGTAAAAGTGTACCGCCCATGCTTCTGTTGTACAAGTAAGGAGTTATTGCTGGCAACCCAACGCTGGCCCCACAATGCCCAGAAATGGCACCACAGGCCAGTGAGCAGTGAGTGCACCAATCGCAGGCGTTGTGCCAAATCTGGGCAGGGTGAGAGGCCATTCTTGGACAGGGGAGGGCAGAGCAGGGGTGGGACCGGTGGCAATCCTCACAGCTGCATCCTATACTCCATGTCAGGCCATGTCAGTTCCTCCATGTCAGGAACACCCTACGGTATGCTTGGATCACTCTCGGAGTCAGAGAGGCCAGCATACAGACGTGCGCAGTGATGTCATGCAGGGGGAACGCGGGGGAACTCAGTTCCACTAGTTAAAATTAGGGCTGACTCCACCCACTTCACTCTCCCTCCTCCCCCCTCCCAATTCCTCTGCAAAGAGCTTTTCTTCTTGGTTGGCCGGTACTCAGAGGGTTAAAGGGAGTGACTCCGGATTCCTAGGGGGGCGAAGGCAGTGATGTCATTCAGGGGGAACGGACCAGAACGGGCGTTCCAGATCCTAACGGGCTCCGTGGCTGGTTCCGGGTTCCCGACAAGTGCCAATCAAAAGTGAGTTCCTGCTCCTATATCATTTGAATGACACCACGTCACGTGTGCCACCACCCCCTGACTCCGAGAGTGGTCCAATCATGCTTGACGGTGGCCCTGGTGCCAGCCAAACTTTGCTGGCTTAACTGTGCAGGCCTCACTCCAGGTTAGGCTTGTGCTTGCAGTATCTGATTTTTGAATAGCCTCAGGGCTTGAGGCAATTAGTTATCTGATCTTGCCATCACCCTTGGAAGACCCACCCAGAATTGGGTCATGACCGGGTCCCAGAGGTGGAGCGTCTAGGTGGTAGGTTGGCACTATCAGAAGGGCAGGCGTTCCTGCAAAGGAGAGGACAAAACACTGGAGCGGCCTTCCCACCTGATCCTGCCCCCAAATGGAGTGATGCTGGAGGCTGGGGGGTGTGGTGAGGCAGCTCAGGGGGTGTTGTGGAGGTGCTGAGGGTGCGGTGACCAGTCACATCATCGCCAAACCCCAGGTGTTCTTGGAGCCGCGGTGGTTTTGGTGGATTCCGACCAGTGATGTCATGCAGGGGGAACGCGGGGGAACTCAGTTCCACTAGTTAAAATTAGGGTTGACTCCACCCACTTCACTCTCCCTCCTCCCCCCTCCCAATTCCTCTGCAAAGAGCTTTTCTTCTTGGTTGGCCGGCACTCAGAGGGTTAATGGGAGTGACTCCGGTTTCCTAGAGGGGCGAAGGCAGTGATGTCATTCAGGGGGAACGGACCAGAATGGGCGTTCCGGATCCTAACGGGCTCCGTGGCTGGTTCCGGGTTCCCAACAAGTGCCAATCAAAAGGGAGTTCCTGTTCCTAAATCATTTGAATGACACCACTGATTCTGACCCACAATTTGGGAACTACTGGAATATAGCATTGGTTACAAAAGTACTTGAAAACTATAGTTTGACTTGGGGCCTACTTTTCCCAACTGGCCTGTGCCTCTATCCAACTCTGCACCACAGACACGTGGTAGGGTGCGTAGTTCTTGGGAAAATGCCTCCACTGCTGCTGCGGTGGCTGTGATCCTGCAAACACGCGCAGCCCCGGGCTTCATCTGCTCACCGCCCGTGAGTTCTGTGGGCAGCAGTGGCAGCACTTTTCAAACAGCTCTGGGAGGGCCATTCTTCCTCATCTGCCGCAACTGCACGGGAGGTCTACCCGGCCCTGGTATTAGTCGGTTCATTTACAGAAAACTTCTCATCCTTCCAGCTTCACTCAGCCAGGATGCCCAGCTCTCTCTGCTGTTCCAAATGCGGCTGCTACCCCTGCCGCTGCCTCCAGGCTCGCTGTTACACCTGCGGTTGCTCCCCCTGCCGCTGTGACCAGATGCGCTGTTCCCGATGTGGCAGCTCCCCCTGCCGCTGCTCCTCCCGCAGTCGCTGTTCCAGGTGTGGCTCTTCCCCCTGCTCCTGCTATTCCCGGCCTCGCTGTTCCAGATGCGGCTGCTCCCCCTGCTGCTGCTCCTCCCGGCCTCGCTGTGCTAGGTGCGGCTGCTCCCCCTGCTGCTGCTCCAGGCCTCTCCGTTCCCGATCTTCCTGCTGCTCCCGGCCTCGCTCTGCCAGTTGTGGCTCCTCCCCCCAGGGCTGCTGCTCTACGCCGTACTATGGGGGCCAGTCTGCACAGAGCTTCCAGTATCCTTCCATCAGCAAGGAGTACTTCTGCTGACCACATTAGTGAACAACGCATTTGACTCCCCAGAGGTTGAATCCAGCCTGGTGGCTGCCAACACCCCATCCAGGAAACGCACATCAACCCACAGCATATTCTTTTGTTGCTCTAGCAAATGATCAATGAGGGGATCGTGTTCTTCTGTCCTCCTTTCTCTTTGGGATCCTTGCATGGGCTCCAAACGTGTGGTAACGCCACTAATAAAGTTCTTAAAGCACAGCAGGGACTAGTGTTTTGGTGTTCTTTGTCATGCACAAACTTCTGAGTATAGTATTGCACGCTGTAATGTGATTCCGTCTGCTGTGCTTTGGGGCAGATATGAGGGATTGCTCCCTCAGGAACGCATTTGTCCCTGCTCCTTGGGTGAAGTGGAATCTTTAGAACATCTTCTATTTATATGTCCGCGGCATGCAGAAGGTAGATCTAAATTTTTGGACCCAATTATACGGAACTATAAGTCGACTGATCTTGCAGAATTGCAGAAGTTTCTTTTTGATATGCAGGATGCCTTTTTACTGAACCAACTTGCCTCATTTTTAGATTTGATTGTGAGAACAAATATCAATCAATCAATCAATCAATCAATCAACAGGTACTTATATACCGCTTTTCAACACGAAGTTCACAAAGCGGTTTACAGGCAAATAGTAATAATAAAGTTAAATGGCTCCCTGTCCCAAAAGGGCTCACAATCTAAAAAAAGGCAGACCGCCAGCAACAGCCACTAGAAAGACTGCGCAGGGGTGAAGAGGGACAGTTACTCTCCCCCTGCTAAATATAAGAGGAACACCACTGGAAAAAGTGCCTCTTGTCCAGTTAGCAGGGGTTGATTGATTGATTGATTGATTGATTGATTGATTGATTGATTGATTGATTGATTGATTGATTGATTGATTGACAGATGGTCATTCTAAAAAGTGGGTCCTGGTGCTAAAAGGTTTGAGAGCCACTGGCCAAGTCGATTGAAGTCGATATGACTTGAGTCGATATGACTCGACTGAAAAGGTAATCCTTAAGAGGATGCCTTCTGATCTTATTAGATGTAACAAGTAAGTTTTAATCCTGAGTAGTGATAGTTTTAATTATTGTCATTATTGTGATGAATGCCAATAAAGGTTTTGTATTGTATTGTATTGTATTGTATTGTAATAGTTATTGCAGCTTTGGCACTGCTCCCTCAACTGTCCATAGCCTTGCCATTCCGGAGCAAGTCAGGATTGTGCCCAGAAAGCCGTCTAGACCAGCCATGATCACCACATCAACTGGCCGTGAACGTTGTTGCAGCACAGAGCCTGGTCTCTGGCACTGAACACTTATTCCTAATTGTGTTTTTTTTTAAAGGGGTGTTCCAGGCCCAGAGGCCTCGCTGGCTCTGTTGCTACGGGAGGCAGCAGGGACCTGGCCACAAACCGAGGGCCCTGGGCAGCGTGGGATTGGACAAGGCCCTCCTGGGCCTGATTGGCAGCACCTGCAGCAGAGGCCCCCTCCTCCTGGCCGTGGGAGCCTTGTTGCTACCTGTTCACAGCCTAATCACCCCTGCAACAGCCCTACCCCCCCCACACACACACCATTTGTCGAATCCGCACCAATTAGGCACCTGTTAAGAAAGCACTTTCCCATAGAGCCTGGCACTAACCCAGTGGTGTCATCCAAATGATTTAGGAACAGGTACTCAATTTTGATTGGCACTTGTCGGGATCCGCCCACCGGAAGTGACGTCATAAGCCGGAAGTGATGTCGTGGCAGGAAGTGAGGTCATTGCTGGAAGTGAGGTCATGACAGGAAGTGAGGTCATAGCCGGAAGTGATGTCATGACAGGAAGTGAGGTCATTGCTGGAAGTGAGGTCCTGATTGTTGCCATGGATGTGATTATATTTGTAATAACTTCAGCTTGTGGTTAGTGTTGATTTAACTTCTATTGCTTTGCTTTCTAGAGATGTGTATAGACGTATTTTGCTTCAACTGTTCCCTGGTGAAATAGCAGGCTAGACTGTACTAGATTGGGAGCCCTTTTCGGACAGGGAGCCATTTAACTTTAATGTTAAATACAAGGAGCCGGCAAGGGGGAACGGGCGACCAAAAAAAGACCGCGTGGGGGCTGGGGCTGGGGGGAGGCTGCAGGAGGAACTGGGACGCTGGATCTGTGCGGCTGGAGAGAGCGGGAGCCCCAGGCAGCCTACCTTCTCACGCTTGCTGCCTTATTCCTGGGTCTCCCTCGCTGCTGCTGCTGCTGCCGCTGCCGCCGCCCCCGGTCCTCTCACTCCACTGCTGCCGCTGCTGCCGCCACCACCACTCTGCCTGCCTGCCTGCCTCCTCACAGAAAGTGCAGGCAACGGCTGCGGGCGTGCAGTACGCATGCACAGCTGCTGAGCCAACCAGCCGACGGGGCCAGCTTCGAGTGGGCGGGGCCAGCTCAACTTCTAGGAACCGGTACTCGCGTAGTGGTGCGTAGTGGGTGCATGACATCACTGCACTAACCTCACAGTAACCCCTGACCCTTGGCACCTTCACTCCACCCGGGCAGCACCATGCAAGTGTCCTTTCTGTTTGTCTGTGTTCACTGTGCTTTGAAATAAAGTGTCTTAGAATCCTAAGTTGGAAGGGACCTACAAGGTCATCTAGTCCAACCCCCTGCCTGGAGCAGGAAATCCTCCTAGAGCATCTCCAGCCTTGCCCCTCGGCCTTGGATTGGTCTTGCTCCTTCCGCAGGTTCCGAAGAACCTGCTGCGACAGGCTGGAACAGAGGGGAGTAAGAATATTCATTCAATGTCTCTCAATGAATTAATGCTCACGTGCTCATTCTGGAATACATCGGTGGCATCAGGGCTATTACCTGCATTCAGGACATGACCTGGAGGAGGATGAACGGTAGGAATTTCCAAGGACAACATCCTCCAACAAAGCGATGGTGGATAGTCAAGTCACCAAAATTCCTGGCGGATGACTCCTGAAGCTCACGCCAGCTTCCACCCTCTTATGGAATCCCCTTCAGTTCCATTAATGTCACAAATGTTTCATGACCTTTAAGAAATGATTAAAAGCTGTGACCCATGAGAAGGGGCACCAGATGGGCCAGACAGAAGGGGGGTGATGAGAAACCATCTCCAATCAGACAGAGTGCTATCCAGCCACCCTGTCCTGCGGAGCAACTCACCTGGTGTCAGGACAGCATTCCAAGACAAATACTCTCCTTAAGTGTCTTCAGCTTTAAATAACCAACGTATTAATCTAGCACTCATTACCTGCAATTTATAAATGCTTGTTTAATGAGAGAGGGAGAAATTGCGCTACAGTGCAGGAAGCGGAAGACAGAAGAACAGTACAGGCCTGCCTCGGTTTTGTTCTGGGCACCCTGTGCGTTCCTGTAACAGTGGATACTAGGCGCACATTTTTAAAGATAGGGGAACATCAGTGGTTTTGCTGCAACAAGGTAAAAAAGAGGGATTTGTTTCATGTTCCTCCATCTTTTTAAGGGCACAATCCTAACCTGGAGTTAGGCTGGCAAAGTTAGGCCAGCCAAGTTCGGCAGACACAGGGGACACAATAAAGCGCATTTGGACCACTCTTGGAGTTAGGGAGGATGGTGCACGTCTGAGTGCTGGCCTCTCTGATTCCGTGAGTGGTCCAAACATACTTGACGGTGTCCCTCGTGCTGGCCAGACTTTGCTTTATTTACCTCATATTTACCTCAAAATTTTACCTCAGAAATTTACCTCAGAATGCCAGATACAAGGGAGTGGTGTTTGGACCACTCTCGGAGTCAGGGAGGATGGCACATGTCTGTGTGCTGGCCTCTCTAACTCCAAGAGTGGTCCAAACACACTTTATGGTGTCCCTTGTGCCCACCTAATTTTGCTGGCCTAACTTTTGCTTGCCTAACTGCAGGTTAAAATTGAGCTCTAATTCCTAGAAATATCTTTTAATCATTTCTAAAGATTGACTAGCAGATATGCTCTCATTACCATGTTAGTGGCAGCTGTTCTGTTTCTCTTTTTCTGCAACTTTTTGGCAACTCCTATTCTTTGATTATCTTTGCCACAAGTTCAAACTGGTTTTATGGCCCTGTTCCTCCTTGCTTGTGCCGTTCCCACCCTCCCACACACAGAGAAATATGGAGACAGAGGCTTGGGTTAAATTGGGTCACTTTGTTTACATAAGATAGTGAATCTGCAGCAGGGGAGAATCCCAGTGGAAATGGTAGATATTGTACATTTAGTCACCCAATCTATCAATCATGGGTGAGACCGACCTGACTCAGAGTGCAATCCTAACCTGCAGTTAGGCCAGCACAGTTAGGCCAGCAAAGCTTGGCCAGCACAAGGGACACAATAAAGTGTGTTTGGACCACTCTCGGAGTCAGGGAGGATGGCACACGTCTGTGTGCTGGCCTCTGTGACTCTGAGAGTGGTCCAAACATACTTTATGTTGCCCTTTGCAGAGCCATAGCATTCTACCCCAGAGCCTGGGGCAATGATGTCACAGCTCTGCCCTATTGCGCCCCTGAGGCAGTGATGTCACAGACTCTCCCTGAAGAGCCTCCCCGAAGAGCAGCCATCACCTCCTCCCTCATGGAGAACCTGGAGGAGACTTCTTATGTGCTAAAAGCGCAAAAGCAGTCTCCCCCGGCATCTCCCCGAAGAAGGGGGCACGCACAATCGCCAGCACCTCCTCCTTTGGGGAGAGCCCGAAGGTGACTGCCTTCCTGCTGCTTGCGGTGTGAAGGCAGTCACCTCCGTAAGGAGGGTGGAGCCTGGGGCCAATCCTGTGCCCCCATTATCTCAGCGCCTGGAGCTTCATCCTCAGGCTCCACCCATGTTACGGTTCTGATCCCTTGTGCTGCCCAAACTTTGTTGGCCTAACTGTGGCCAGGTTAGGATTGCATGCTCAAAGATGCAATTCAAAGAGATGGAGGATGGACAATACCCTTTTCTTCTCTGGCATCCTTTGCAGTTTAGAGCAGTGGTTCTCAAACTTTTTAAAACCAGGACTCGAAAGTTGTGGGTTTATTTCCTGTACCCATCATGCCAAAGTAAATGCCTGAAGGATTTGGCAGCCTTCTTGTTTTCTTTCCTTCCCTGAAACTGAGACCACAATCCTAACCTGGAGCTTAATGCTACTAGTGCTAGGACCTACTGTAAGTGACGTCATTAACCTGGAAGTGATGCCATAGCCAGAAGTGACATCATCAAGCAGGACGTGCCGGCATTGTGAGACAATCAAATGACACTCCTGGAATGCAAACTGGCATTCCTGGACTGCAGCAATTGCACAACCATAAAACATACCTGACAGAAAGCAAGATTAGGACAAAAATACTATGTAAAAGCATTGAACTAAAAACCATTTAAAAAATCACTTGAAAATTTAAACTGTTAACACAAAAGGAATATAGTAAGAGTAAGGTCTGCAGCTTCCCAACCCACAGTGAGTAACTCTGGTTAGAGGCTTCTTTGTAGCAGTATGATGAAGTAAATCCATGCCCCGCAGAACTGAAGCATGTTATATCAACCTGTAGATTGACTAGCAGATCAATCAAGGAAACATGTTTAGTGCTTCTGTACAAATGTACTGTTTATAACAATTTCTACCGCTTTTCGGGTTGGAGGATGTGTCTTATAAGCCGAGGCGTTCGATCGCTTTATTTTTTTCATGATTTGAAAAAGAAAAAGGCAGAGTGTTGTGTTTTTATTCCATTCCCATTTTTATTAATTTTAAATGTTTAAAAGGGTGCTCGGTTAGTGATATAGAGCATGATCCTATACTCCCCCCCCCGTTGTGCCGGCGCTAAGCTCTTGCGCCAGCTGACCACTGTCGCAAAAGTGCCGTCAAGCGTTCTGCGTCGGCACTGTGGTGCTGGACCGGCGCAAGCAGCAGTGTTCTGACCATCGGTGGCACCGGCCTTGCGCCAGTCAAGCGTCGGCATCGCTCAGTTGGCACAGGGCCTCCACGAGAGCTTCTGGGGGCGTAACTGGGCTGTGCAGAGGGCGGAGATGGGGGTTGTGACGTGGATAGCTGTAGTGTCATATTTGGCCCGAGTGCCATAAGTGGCCTGATTTGGGCCACTTCTGTCCACGTTCCTCTGCACCTGCAAAACAGCAGGCGCAGATCCAAGCAGGCCCATTGGGGCGACCAGGGCTTCCTCGTGTGCAAGGAGAAAACCTTCCCTTGTCTTGCATGTTGCTGCTGCCGCCTCCTAATGGGCTTTAGGATACAGCCTTGTTATGTCGGCCTTACTATGTTGGCCTTACTTAAGATTGCGCTGATAGTGTCAGCAAATGCAGCCATAGTATTATTTCTATCTGGAAAAGTAATCTCTTTTAATTGCTGGAAAATATCTTAAAATGTGGGTTTTGTGTTTTAATGCATTATCAGCAGCAGCAACAGCAACAACAACAACCATCTTTACTTCAAAACTGAATCTTATCAAAATCAGGCCCTATCTGAAACTGTACAATGTAATAAAACATTTAAAAAGGTAAAGGTTTCCCCACGACCTAATGGTCTATTCATGACCGACTGTAGAGGGCAGTGCTCATCTCTGTTTCTAAACCAAAGAGCCAGAATTTGTCCAAGGACAAGCTTCCATGGTCATGTGGCCGGCATGACTATATGCCGTAGCGCATGGAATGCTGTTACCTTCCCAACGAAGTGGTCCCTATTTATCTCCTCACATTTTTAGGTGCTTTTGAACTGCTAGGTTGGCAGGAGCTGGGACAAGCGATGGGAGCTCACTCCGTCACGCACTCTCGGATTCCCAACCTTCCAGTTGGAAAGCCCAGCAGCAGCAGTTTAACCCGCTACCCCACCACATCCCAACAAAACATTACATAGGCGTAAATTTACAGTATTTCCAACATACAATTGTGTGCGATCTTGAAAATCATGTCATTGTACAGGAATGATCTGATCATTGCATAGCTGCCAATCATGTGTACACACAAGTTCATTCATGGTTATGGAATTACATCATGTGCATATAAGCAGCTAAAGCGTCTTCTTCCAGATTTGTTAAACATGGGAATGAAGGCAAAAGTCCTTCCTTATCAGTCCTTCTTCTACGAGTACTTCTGAAATGCATCGATTTGAATGTCGAATTTCCAAGTTATGGTTTTTATCCCTAAAAACTCTTTGTTGATGCTTTGTTGGGCACCTTACATAATTTGCTGTAGGCAAGGTACAAATTGCCAGAGAGGAGCTTCCGGTTGGACCTCAGGAAGAAATTCTTAATGGTCATGGCTGTTCAGCAGTGGAACAGATTGCCACTGGAGGGAGGTGGTGGATTCTCCCTCACTGGAGACCTCCAAGCAGAGGCTTGACAGGCACTTCCTAGTGATGCTCCAGGAGGATTTCCTGCTACAGGCAAGGGGTGGACTAGATCAGCAGTCTCCAAACTGGAGACTGCTGCAATGGGGAAAATTGTCCCAGGCGTGAACAGTGCAGAAGACCCCTGCTACAGCTTCCAGAAGTCTTCGCAGCCAACCGCACACATGTGGAACACCAGGCTTGTGGCTTGCTGGGGCAGCAGAACCTGAAAGCACCTGGCCCCAAAGGCCTCTTAGAAGGGGGTCTTTTGCACCTTCACAGGCAAAACACAAGCCTCTACTCATGCCGGGAAGGAAAATGGAGGCACTGGAACCGGCCCGTGAGCCAGAGTTTGGAGCCCCTGGGTCTAGATGACCTTCTAGGTCCCTTCCAATTCTATGATTCAAAATTAGCTGTTCAGAGAGGTTATTTTGTTGAGATTATTTTTGCTAAGAGTGCAATCCTAACCTGGAGTGAGGCTGGCACAGTTAGGCCAGCAAAGTATGGCCAGCACAAGGGACACCATAAAGTATGTTTAGACCACTCTCGGAATCAGGGAGGCCAGCACACAGACGTGCGCCATCCTCCCTGACTCTGAGAGTGGTCCAAACATGCTTTATACTGGTCCTTGTGCTGGCCAAACACTCCAGGTTAGGATTGTGCCCTGAGTTAGAAAAATTAGGGGGGAAATGAAGGACATGAGCCAGTGGCATGATTGGAGAGATTTATTGATGGAGTCACCGCACATCTCAAGAACATGTAAGGAACCAAAAACTAAAGGAGAAAATAAGCATGTCGTCTATCCATGAAGGAAGCTTCCATCATTGACTATTTTCAACATGTTAAGGAGAGTACACAAAAGTATTTGATTGCCGGAAGGATAGAGACACAGAGCTTTCAGCACAAAGCTGAATGTGGATGAGCTGGACCTGCAATCTGTGTCAATGTTGATGGTGATGTTCTCAAGATTGGGTGGTTGAACGTCTGGAGCAGTGGTGTCATCCAAATGATTTAGGAACAGGTACTCACTTTTGATTGGCACATGCAGTACGCATGCGCAGCTGCTGAGCCAACCAGCCGACGGGGCCAGCTTTGAGTGGGCGGGGCCAGCTCATCTTCTAGGAACCGGTACTCACGTAGTGGTGCATAGTGGGTGCATGACATCACTGGTCTGGAGCATCCTTCGCAGTATCTAGCCATGCAGTCAGATTTTGCGCTCACCGTAAAAGGGTATAGATTTCAACTTGGATTCATTGGCAGGCTTGTCCTCACACTGTGGGTTGGGGCAGCTATGGTAGCCCGTCTCGTCGATGTAGCCCCAATGGGAATAGCGTGGCTGGGAACAACAACATGGAAAGCAGCCGCACGTGGGACAGAAAGGGTGGACACAAACGCAGGGGTAGCAGCCACACTTTAGACAGCAAGTAAACTTGGTGCAACAGCAGGGAGAGCAATGACACCTGGGGCAGATGGTGGACTGGAAACAACCGCACTTGGAGCACACGGACTGGTCAGAGGAGGAATCGTCACACTTGAAGCACACAGACTGACTCCTGGAGCAGGGGGAGGAGCCACACTTGGAGCACGTGGACTGGACAGAGGAGGAACCACCACACTTGGAGCAGGTAGACTGGCTGCAGGAGCAGGAGGAGGAGCCACACTTGGAGCAGGCAGACTGGCTACAGGAGGTGCAACCACATTTGGGACAGAAAACATGGCCACAGAAGTAGCAACGACACTTGGAACAGGCAGACTGTTCACAGCAGCAGGGG
>JAJKFI010000364.1:121898-133427 GCA_029204185.1 Lerista edwardsae
TGTGGCCAGACCAAGTGCTCCAAGTGTGGCTGCTGCCCCTGCTGTTGTGGCCAATCTGTTTGCTCCAATTGTGGCTGCTCCCCCTGCTGCTGTTTCCAGTGCACCCGCTGTTCCAAGTGTGGCTGCTCCCCCTGCATCTGCAACTTCCAATGTTATCAGGCAAAACAGTGCTGAAGACACAGAACAAAAGATGTGCTTGCAGGTGGACTCGCACCACCTGCTTTTCCAAGGCCTGTGGAAATACCATCATTCCCATCAACCCCGCTTTAAGAGCAGCTGGATGTCTCTCTTAAATACCTAAAGATCTGGTTATCCTTATTCCTGCTTCAGAAGCTCAGCAATTCCTACATTTTCTGTTCTCAGTGGGAGAAAATAAAATCTTGAAAACGTGGCCGTTCCTACCGTTTTGGTGCATTTCTTTGTTGACCTGATTATACTGTTGGGATGGTTAGTGCACTGAAACCAAGATGTCAAGCTTCACATTAAGACTTTCTTCAGTTTGCACCAGTGGCAGACCTGGGGGAGGGGGCAAGGGGTGTGTGAACATAAGAATATAAGAACATAAGAAGAGCCCTGCTGGATCAGGCCAAAGGCCCATCTAGTCCAGCTTCCTGTATCTCACAGTGGCCCAACAGGTGCCCCAGGGAGGCATGAGACCACAAGATGCTTGCATCGTGTTGCCACTCCCTTGCACCCAGTACTCTGAAGTAGCCTACTACTAATGGAAGAAGGTTACAACCCATCATTGCCTATAGCCCACGATGGACTTTTCCTCCAGAAATCTGTCCAATCCCCTCTTAAAGGCATCAAGACCAGATGCCATCACCACCTCCTGTGGCAAAGAGTTCCACAGATTAACTACCTGCATTGTGTGGCAATGATGGCCGCCCCCTCTCTTCCCCTGCTACCCGAGTAGGAGATAGTACTCCTTCATTCCCACATACCAATAGAGCAGGTGTGAGGATGGCAGAACTGCCCCATCATTGTCCATTGCAAAGCACCGCAGCCATTCCACCCACTCAGAGCTGAAAGGGCTCGCCTTACACCCAATAAAGGAGAGCTTTCTCATGTGTAAGTGGACAAGGAAGCTATGGCACTTTTCCTTTTTAATTTAATTTATTTTTTTTAAAGAAAGGGATACAGATATTGGATAAAGGGATATCTTGGGTAGGGTTAACAAGGGCCACACACAAGGAAAGCTGCCTCGGTGGTACAGCATAGTTCATTTCTTATCTCATGGAACTTATTCCTTAAATTATTATCTTATTTTTACATTGCATTATCTCAATTATCATTTCTCTTATTTCCATTCTACAATCTTTTTTGAATTTCTATCCAGTCATAAAAAGGCTTCCAATAATTTTTAATCTTCTCCCAATTACCTTCTCTCATCCCCTGCGTATGCGGATTGGTTTGAACATGCCTAATAATTCCTCTCTCCCTTTGCCTTGCCTTAATGAAGATGTTCCTAGGCTTCTCAGATTGTGTTGGGATGATACTACTTGCCTCAAGATTCATAAGATATTAGACTTGCCATCCAACTCAGCAAAGTGTTCTATTATCTTGAATGAGGCTGATCCGAAGAAGGTGATTTCTTCTTATGAAACTCTTGTGACACAGATAATATTGAGCATTGGCCAAGTTCAGGATGGGAGTATGATAAGAAAGGGCCACTTAGAGGTCAGCTGGTTTGACAAAGATTGCAGTCAGGCCAAGGTCTGTGCCCAGGAGAATTTCGCCAAATTTAGACTTCTAAATTCTAAGGAAGCCCTTCTTAGTTACTTTGAGGCCAACGTAGCCCTTAAGGATCTACTGAAGGTGAAGAAAAGGAAGTTGGTGAGGGACCAATGGCACAAACTACACCTTGCAACGGTTAATAATAATCCTAAAGCCTTTTGGGATATAACTCGTGGACATTTCAGAACTAACTCTAACCAAATGAATAATATAAACAACCAATGTTGGGTCCAATATTTCTCAAACCTATTTTATGATCCTTCTTGTTCTGTCTCCTATCATCTGACTACACAATCAACCTTGCTCCCTGAATGGCCACAGGTATCGATCGAAGAGGTCGAATCTCTAATTAGTGAGCTCAAACTCGGTAAAGCAACAGGGCCCAATTCAATATCGACTGACTGGATTAAGAATGACATTACGTTTTGGGCTACTATTCTAGCAAAATTATTCACGGCTGTAAAATCTTCAGGGTTAAATCCGGAACCCTGGCTGAAATCTATTATAGTACCCATCTTTAAGAAGGGCAATCCTCATAAACCGGAGAATTATCGCCCCATTAGTCTATTATCTATTGTCGGTAAATTATTTGCGAAATATCTATTACAAAGAGTTAACCTCTGGATTTCACAGCACAATATAATAGGCCCCAAACAGATTGGATTTTGAAAAGGAAAGTCAACAATAGATCATTGTATTATATTATACCATCTGGCCTTTAAATATTCCATCAAGTTGAAATCCAAACTTTATGTGGCCTTTTTAGACCTTAAATGTGCGTTTGACAGCATAGATAGAGACTTGTTGTGGAAGAAACTTGACAAAATGGGATGGATAGAAAATTATTACTCTTAATCAAGGGGCTATATACTAATACTAAATGCCAGGTCCGTACTTCATACGATGGAAAAATGACCAATGATTTTACTACCAATCGAGGAGTAAAACAGGGGTGCATGTTGGCACCTGTTTTATTTAATCTATTTCTGAATGATCTGGCCCCAGCCCTGATGAGTGTGGACGGACACCCTCTGAAATTGGGAGCTCTGCATATTCCGATACTATTGTATGCCGATGATGCAGTTATTTTATCCCGCACTCGTATAGGATTGAAGAGATTGATCAACAAATGTCTCGAGTATTTGGCCCACAACAAATTACAGCTTAACTTTAATAAATCAAAGATTGTAATGTTCCAGAAGCTTTGGTGACCTAGCAAATGGACATTTAAATATTCAGTTATAGAGCAAGTTAAGATATTCAAATATTTGGGTCTACATTTCTCTTATAACCTATCTTGGTCCCACCAACGTAACGCAGTCCGTACGACAGCGCTACTCTCTGCCCAGGCAATATGTAACTTTTTCTTTAATAAAGGTGGTGCCCAAATTCCTGCCGCGTTAAAAATCTTTAATGCAAAATGCTCATCACAACTTCTGTATGGGATCCCTTTGTGGATCCAGGCCTTTGATCACTCAGTTGAATATGTCCAGGCATCATTCTTGAGAAAGATCTTTGGCCTGCCGAAGTGCATTTCTTACGCTGTCTTGTGTTTGGAATCAGGCCAGCGCATGTTGGAGTCATTGGCCTGGATCCGAACTTCTAAATTCTGGTTAAAAGTTTTTTATTCAAGTGATGACAATAGCCTTTTTTCCTCACTTACTTGCTGACTCCCATTTTTCTGCTGAACGTTGGATTATGAAGATGACTAATATAGGTATTGGGCCAGATCTGATTGGTGCTGCCCCCCATAGTGAAGTCTTCAGATTGATCAAAAGAAGGATAATAGATATCCATGAACAGAATTTACTATGCCTGGCAAATAAATTTTGCTTGCCCCTATATCATCAATTAACAGTAAAAATTGGTCAGGTTCCGTTCTATCTTCAGATTATTGATAATCCCGTGCTCAGAAGAGCAATGTCCCTTGCATGGTGCAATGCCATCCCTTCTGAAGTGCTATGGGGCCGATTTAGGGGTATTCCGTTCACCAAGAAATGGTGCCCATGGCGCCCAATGAAAATGCGCCCCCTCTAAGAAGCGCATTCTGTTCGCTCCCGCCGGCTTCAAAGGCAAATGGGTGAGAACAATAAGAGCAAAGAGGGAAACAAGTTACATACTTTAGCAACATTGGTACGTTGGCAACACACCCAAAATGCTTCCAGTCCTCTTGTGGCTTCACCTGACCTGAGACTTCATCCCCTCCTACTCACGTTACTGCATCTTCTTTCTGTCTAGACTGAGTCTCACCTTTCCCACACACCTTTCCCCATTCCAGGCATTCCATCTCCCAGCAATTAGCACCCATGACGAGATCGTCATCGCAGATGTTCAGGGATATTAACGTTCTTTCATCCAACCTCTGCCTTTGATCCCTGCCTCTGAGCCAGTGGGGCTCTAAGGTGCAGCCAGCACATGGCTTCAACTGCCAATCAGGAAGTATTATGACCGAGCCACTTGCATTGGAGAGCAAGGATCATAAAATAAACAGTCAAACCGCACATGCAAACGACAGGTGTGAGCCCAAATTGGATTTGGATGATAGAATGTGAGAGTTGGAAAGGAAGTTGGAGGTCATCTAGTCTGGCTCTATTCTCCCCCTCCCCACAGAGGGGGGGACTGTTAAAGGAAACCCTGGAAGGCAGGCTTTATTACAGCTTGAAAAATTCCAATGAGGGCACCGCAGTCGCGGATCTAGGGGGGCCAGGGGGGCACGAACCCTGGGCGCCATCTTGGGGCCATCTAGGGGGGCGCCAGTGGCTCCCACAACATTGCACGGGTAGAGCTGGGCTCCGGAGCCCAGGTCTACCCATTAGGACCAGCCACGGGTAGAACTGGGCTCCAGAGCCCAGGTCTACCCATTAGAAATGGCTGTGGGCTTCCTCTAGGGAGCCCAGGTCTACCCGCAGCCATTGACCCGTGGTCTACCAGGTCTACCCGTGGCTGCTTCTGGTGGGTAGACCTGGGCTCCCGTGGGGGCGCACTTCTATTGGGTGCCCCGGGCGCCATTTTGACTAGGTCTGCCCCTGGGGCACCACCAAACCCCACAGGTTCCTCAAATTGAGACGTATACATAAAATGTCCAAAATGATTCACATCACACCGTGTTCCCCAAACTGTGGGTTGCAACCTGAGCGTTGTGAGTCATGAAACTGGAGCTGAAAAGGGACATGTTTTGAGCCCTATGGGAAGTTAAACTGAGCCGTATGTACGCATTTACTCATGAGTAGACAAAAGGGAAGGCTGTGAGGAATGCGAAGTCACCAAAATGGTCTCAATCCAATGAATTCAGCCCCCCCCCAAAAAATTGAGAAGCCCCCAAAAACAATCAAGAAGGAAATGTTCCCCTATCCTCCCGCTGACAAGGAAAATGAATTGAGCCCTAAGGAAAGCAAAACTGAGCCACCCGGGAGCAAGAAGCAAACATGCCTTGGCTCGTATTGGCCAGGCAAAGGTGAATGTAAGGCCACCAGGATCATTGAATATATACGGTCAGTCCTCTTTATACACAACCTCACTTATCTGTGAGGGGCAGAATTGCTACATTATCTGCATCTCCATCCTCATAATCCGCTATGCAGAGGCTGCAGGGACCTTCCAAAGGCTGCAGGAACCTTCTAAAGGCTGCAGGGACCTTCCAAATGGCACCTGCAACCAGCACTGACCCCTTTAAAATGGCCAGCAGAAGCACCCTGTCCTCCAGGAACTTACAAATAATCAATGGGGGCAGGGAACCCTGATATGAGGAGAGTGTAATCGTAGATCAAAGGAACGAGACAAGTCAGCTGGTGGAGTTACTGCGCAGGTCCATCCTGAGACAAATGCTCCAGGAATGGCCACAAACCTTGTTTGTCACAGACTTATATAGTGTTACATGCAGGTAATTAACATATCCTCTTAGCAACAGGCAAAATATCCATACTCTGATTGGTTAGTAACAATGATCAAAATTAGCACTTATTGCAAAAATCACTTGTCTCTGTCACCAGCTGCCTGCCTGTTTCTAGTTCCTGTTTCGGCCTGGCTATGTCTGGCAAAGTGACTTATGACACTTTGCGGTTAAGCTTCACTTCCTTTCACTTCCCGTTGCAATCTGCTGAAAACATGATAATATACTTCATCTTTAAAGGCATTAGGGGGGGGTTAGAAAAAGCAGGCTATTTGCTCAGAATATATTTGGATACCTTTTGCCAACATTAATTATAATACTAAATATATAGCTTTCCATACAATTGATTAACATATACTTCCTGAGCAATATTGGCACCTTATAATTGATTAATTAGTAGCTATTACAAAAAGAACCAAGTTAGTTGCTGTCTTTTGCTTGCTTGCACTTACTTCCCATTTTCTGTCTGGCTGTCCTTTGTAACTCTTGTGGTTTGTGGTTTAGCTAATTCTATAAAAGAATACATTTGTGCTGACAGCTTAGTCTACTTGTGCCTTCTGTTACGTCCCGTTTATACTTTATGACCTTTGTGGTTTTGCCATTTTTCCTGTTCAGTTACCTGAAGGCTCAATGTGCTTCCTTTAACTATAGTGAGTCAATATGGCATTTTACAGAAGCGAAAACAGCGTACGTGCGCTTTAACTCACTAAAGCATTCATCTTCTAAATTGGTTTATAGAAATTTTAAATTTCTTTATATCATACTGTCTCAAGAGGAAAAGGAGAGGGTAGAGATGGATTTGGGGCTGGTGTGAGAAAGGGAAGTTATTTCAGGATGAAATTGAGGGCTGGTTCTCAGGGGGAGCTTGTGCCCCCCCCACACACACACACAGGTGTTCTGAAAAGGAAGGACACATTGCTCTTTTTCTAAAAGGTCATGAAGGGGTGTGTGTCATGAACCCCTGAGGACCAGGCCTGGCTCAGCTCCATTTTGAGACCAATGCCTGTCTTCCCAACCCCCTCTCTGAACCCTGGTGGTGAGAATCATAGAATCAGAGAGACAGAAGGGACTCACAAGGTCATCTAGTCCACCCCCTGCCTGGAGCAGGAAATCCTCCTAGAGCATCTCCAGCAAGTGCCTGTCAAGCCTCTGCTTGAAGGTCTCCAGCGAGGGAGAATCCACCACCTCCCTTGGCAGACTATTCCATTGTCGAACCACCCTGGTCGTCAAGAAATTCTTCCTGATGTCCAGACGGAATCTCCTCTCTTGCAAGAACCGTTCCTGGAAGCTGTTTTGTCTGGCTCCCTGGCCAGACAAAACAGGAGTTACGATAAAATAGCTCCAGTAGGAAAACATCTCAAGGACATTATCTTTCGATATCATGATTATTTAACCTCTAGTTGGGAGGGGGAAGAGCAGAAGCCTCACAGTCTTGGTAAGGGGGGCTGGGAAAGCGCAGGGGGAAAGAAGAGAACAAAGAGGCAGGTTTTTGGAGTTAAGAGGGAGAGACCATCTTGGCTGCTCAAGACACCTGTTACTGCTCTGTGGGTGAGAAGTAGGAAGTAGCAAGATGTAAGAGCTAGCTTTTCTTATTTTGCATTAAGCCTCATGTAGCAATGCCATTCTTTGAATGCTTTAAAGGACTTTTTGAGCCTCTATGCCGTAATCTGTAGTTTTAATAAATCCATTATATTTTACTCCATGGTGTGCCTCGTGTGCTGGGTGTGGAAGGCAGCTGAATCCAGTCTTGGCGCTGGACTACACTCCTGGGACTGATCGGGTAAAAGCAATGCCTTCTGGGCCACAGGAGGTTGCTGGTGGCTGGGAGGGGACATCATCCTGCAGTCCCTGGGTGGGGGCAGTCTGGAGCTGCCCGGAAATCACAACGGGGGGTAAAAAAGAAGTATGTGAAGTGAAGCTAGTTAGTTAGGGTACAATTCTAACCTGAAGTTAAGCCAGCAAAGTTAGGCCAGCAAAGTTTGGCCAGCACAAGGGCCACCGTAAAGTATGTTTGGAGCACTATCAAAGAGGTCAGCACAGATGTGCGCCATCCTCCAAGAATGGTCCAAACACGCTTTTCCATGGCACTGATGCCAGTCAAATTTTGCTGGCCTTACTATGCCGGCCTAACTTCAGGTTAGTTAGTTAGCTAGTTAGTTAGTTAAGAACGAATAGAAGGAGAAGGGAAGGGGCAACCTATTTGGAATAGGAACAATTCTGTCAGATGCATATGTAGGAATATGTACTGGTTTACAGTACTGTACATGTATCTGGTTTGAGGAATCCTTGCTGCAACTTGCCAGAAGAGGGAGCTGTGGAGCATTGATATTTTCCACCACACGCAGCTGGCCAGGAGGACTCCGCTGTCATTAGGTGACTCACAAAAGTCACCCTCACCCGACTTTCCAACCCCTGAGGCTACAATCCAACTGCCAGCAATCTGCCTGTGCCACCTCACCAGCTTAGTGCTCATTTTAAAGCATTTTAAACCATTTGCCGTCGTTCTCTGCATTCCTTCCTTAGCCTCAACCTGAGACAGACCAAGCCTACCACCAGACTTCTTCTGCTCGGTTCAGAACGACAACATCACTGAGCTTCAGGAAGAGGGAGATGAAGTAGCGCTCAGAATACTTTTGCCCCAAGAGCAGGAGTCCTTTTCTGAATCATTCCCCACAGAAAGAGAAACCAATTTGTTCAGGTAGAAGAGCAAATAATTGCAAGGTCAGGGGCTCCCAAGAAGAGGAAACAATTGTGGCCCAGAGGCCCAATTAACAACGTGCTTTCACAAAAACACACCCTATCTCACTGTCGCTGGCAGACGCCCAGCTCAGTCCACGCCTGCTGTTTCAGATCTTGCCACAGCAGTGGAGTGTCTGCCCCTGGCTCCCAACTGCTAACTCCTATTTCCATTATTCAGCAAAACTGTCAGGTTTGTCTGGGCTCTTCAGTTGTTCAGCGTTAGGGGGGAAAGTTGACTACTGTTCTCCCAAGTTCCCTGCTGGGCCTCCCCTAGGGCCCTGATGCCCACACTAGGCTGACTAGTTTCCCCTCCAGAGCAGCCTCAGAGATGGGCGAGAGGGAGGGGCTTCACTCAGTGATGTCATGCAGGGGGTACGCGGGGGTACGCGAGTACCGGTTTCTAGGATTACAGCTGGCCCCGCCCATTCGCCCGCCCACTTGTCGACTCCGCCCCCTGCAACGTTTGAATTTCTTGCATGTTTGAGTTGCCTGCATGTTCTCAGAGCCAGGCAGGCAGGCAGGCAGGCAGCAAGCGGAGCCTTGCCTTGCCTTGCCACTGAAAAATGAGCTGCTCTGGGGTTTTGGGACTGTTGGGTCACTTTAACATGATGCCAGGCCTCCTTCACATGTTCTGTGGGTGCTGTGGAATACTGTTGCAACTGTTGGGTCAGTTTAAAATGGTCTCAGGCCTCAAAAAGGGCTTTTTTCATGTCCCTTCCTGCCACGACATCACTTACGGCTTATGACGTCACTTCCGGTGGGCAGGTCCCGACACGTGCCAATCAAAAGTGAGTACCTGTTGTTAAAACATTTAGATGACACCACTGGCTTCACTCACCCACTAGGCTTCCTCTCTTCCAGCAGCTTTGCTTGGGATCACTGGCTGGCCAGCCTCCTCCAGACTGCCCTCATCACTGGCTTAGCTCAAAACTACCCTATCACCACCAAACCCCACCACCAAACCATAGGCAGTCAGCTTGCCTAAGCCACACCTGCCTCCTCCATTTGGTGGCTCCAGGGGCGTGGCAGCCATACAACTGTTCCCAATAATTTCCCACAGTAAGCTTACCTTCCTTTAGCCAGTCAGTCCATCCATCTATCCATCCAGTCCATCCAACAGTCCTTCAGGCAGGCAGTCCAGCCAGCACTCCATCAGTCAATCAAGATCCTTCTCCTCCAGCACCATGGAGGTATTATACACTGGAGAAGGCATGACGTCATATTCTTGAAGCCATGGGTCATTCAATATGGCTGACTCCGATCATTGCCGCCAAGGAGGAGGATTGCCACGAATTCAGGAATTAAAAGCTCCCTGCACGCATGTAAAAGTTAATCTCAACATCTTTAAGCATGCCTGCGTGTTCTGCATACGGGTGTGCGAATCGCTGTATGAAAAATGGGATTTAATTTCCGCGGAAAGATTCATGTATTCACATTACATCGGTTCAATAAAACTACCGTTCAGTGAGTACAGAATTTTTTTTATGGGGCATGACCGTTTTATTTTTGCTTGTGTAGATTTCAAAAAATAAGTCTGTCAAAATAGTGCAATCCGAGCCGCGGTGGTTGTGTAAGCCGGCAGCAACCCATGCGTAAACCGGGGCTGAGATTAGAGAAACACTGCTCGCACGCCTTTTGCGTGCCTCGGTTCCAAGCCGGCGGCTCAGCTCTTGCACAGGGGGCGTAGCGGGCTACGAGAATAATACACGTTTTTATTTTGGTAAGTTTTTACTTCAGGAGTAAACTATTCAGTCCTAAACAGTACGCGCAAAGCAATCTGAAATGCTTGGAATCAGCATTGTTTTGAGTTCAAAAACATGGCCGCTAAGCCCGCCCCCTGGCTTCAATTCAGCAGAATTAATTCTTAAGGCAGGGCCATGGGTTGTCCAGCATCTACGCAGATCCCCCGTCCTGCAACTCCTGCCTTCTCTTTATACTGAGGCAGGCCAATCAGTGTCTGTTGCTAGGCAACACCCATCAGCCACACCCATCTGCACCTGTGCTGGCCTCCCTTTATAGCCAGGGCCCTCATCAGCCCACAGCTGTGCTCCCCAGGCTTTCAAAACCTTGGGGGGTTAACCCTATAATCCCTGGCTTATCTGGGACAAGGGGCCATTGCTGATACCATTCCCTATCTCCTTGGGGTATCTCCTGCCTTTTCCAATACAACTACTCAGCAGTGACGTTGTTGGGGCAGCAGACACCTGGGAGGGGTGATGATGCCATTAAGGGCCCCCCTCAGGCATCATTGTGTTACTCCCCTGCCTGAGGCATCTGGTGGGCCACTGTGAGATTCAAGAAGCTGGACTAGGTGAACCTTTGGACTGATCTGGTGGGGCTCTACTTCTGTTTTTAAGGCCCAGACTGAGTTGCATGTTATTATAGCTCCCTCCCCACAGACAGGATAGAAAATTCTGTTTTGTTTACCCCATATTTACCGCAGAGTTTTACCTCAGAAATTTACCTCAGAATGCCGGATACAAGGGAGTGGACACAGGATGCAGGCATCTTATGGTATGGGGTACCTTGTGCCGGCCAAACTTTGCTGGCCTAACTGTGCCAGCCTAACTCTTGATTAAATCTTATGATCCACGGGGCTTGTTTTTTTTTAAAAAAAAATTAAAATTGTATTTTAATATTGTTTTTAAATTGTTTTTTTAATGTTTGAAGGAAAGTGGCGGCACGTTAGGGGTGGACACGTTGAGTGACCTTTAGGTTTGTCCAAATAAAGATGCGGAGACTTGTTCTAAATATAACTGTATTATAGAACATATTTACATAGAACAGCTTTCAGAAATCATATCAAGCTCTCTCTCTCTCTCTCCACACATCTCACTCCAAAGACAGCTCCTCACACACTAACACAGACTCACTGACACACAGTCCAGTTAAAGCCCGTACATAATCGCAACATTTACCTGTACACATCACATGATCAGGTTCCCGCCTAAAAGCTCAGTTGCTAACCCATTTCAACTTGCAAATTTACACCAGTGTTCCAAATCACATCCCAACAATGTTAAATTCTGTTTTTATTGTTTCTTTTGTTGTAAGAAAAGGCACCTTTTGTTGAAGGCACCTTGGGTGCCTTCGGGCAGAAAGGCGGGATATAAATCCTATTATTATTATTATTATTATTATTATTATTATTATTATTATTATTA
>JAJKFI010000364.1:134663-178368 GCA_029204185.1 Lerista edwardsae
TCTACTTCAGTTTGTGAAGGGCTGCATACTTTATGAAGTAATATTTTTCTGTAGCAACGAATCACAATGATTTTAAGTACCTGTGCAAAGTAATCCCATTTTTCGTCCAGCGATTCACGCACCCGTATGCAGAACACGCAGGCATGGTTAAAGACGTTGAGATTAACTTTTACACACGGGCAGGGAGATTTTGATTCGTGACTCTGCGGCGGCAATCCTCCTTCATGGCGATAATCTCAGTTTATACCCATGGCTTCAAGAATGTGACGTCATGGCTTCTCCATGTAAATTGTACCTCCATGGCTTCAGAGCTCTGGTGGGCACATCCATGAAGGTAAGATAACAGGAGATGACATGCCTTAAGAAATAATAGGAGCAAAGTGAAGCCAGGGGGCGGGCTTAGCAGCCATGTTGGTATACTCAAAACAATCCTCATTTCAAGGATTTCAGATTGCTTTGCTCGTACTGTTTAGGACTGAATAATTTATTCCTTAAATAAAAACTTACGAAAATAAAAACATGTGATCGTGTAGAAACATTATTGGTAACCTTATTATGATTTAATATGCACTTACAAGGTTTAATTCCTCATATTACTGAACATACCTGATGAAATGCTACTTGCTGCCTCTTTAAACTCAGATTGCACTATTTTCACAGACTTATTTTTTGAAATCTACACAACCAAAATTTAAACGGCCATGCCCCATAAAAAAAATTATGTTAATGTTCAGAATTTCATAAATATTACAGTGGAAACTGAAAGGTGGAAAAATAAAGTGTGAACGGGAAGGAAAGAAAAAAAGGGGAGGGTGGGCAAAAATTAAATATATAGGAAAATTACATTAAAATCTCCTCATAACACAAGTAGTTGTCAATATGAGAGTAATTCTTTTTTACTTCTAGACTATTAAAAGTATTTTTTAAAAAAATTTCTACACTCACCCCCCCATAAAACAAATTCTGTTAATGTTCAGAATTTCAAAAATATTACTGTAGAAAATGGAAGCTGGGAAAAAATGTGTAAACGGGAAGGGGGGAAAAGGAGGGGGAAATATATATATATATATTTACCTTCTAGATCATTAACAGTGGGTGTCAGAAAATGGTGAATAAGATTGCTAGGAACAACAAGAAATTACACAGCTTCAAAAATAATGCACTCACTGTTTCAGTTAACGGTAGTTTTATTGAACTGATGTAATGTGAATACATGAATCTTTCCGTGGAAATTAAATCCCATTTTTCGTCCAGCGATTCACACACCCGTATGCAGAACACGCAGGCATGCTTAAAGAGGTTGATATTAACTTTTACACACGTGCAGGGAGATTTTTATTCGTGAATTCGTGGAATCCTCCTTGGCGGCAATGATCTGAGTCAACCATATTGATATACCCATGTGGCTTCAAGAAAATGACGTCATGTCTCCTCCTGTTACTAATACCTCCATGGAAAAAACACATAGGTTACATCCTTATTAGTGCTATAGACTGCCCCCTCTGGACAGCAGACGGAGTTGCCCATATCCCAACACCCCCATCTCTCTGGACTACCATACCTTGGTCGGAGCCACATCTTTGGAGCTTCCGAACGTGGGGCCACATCTTCACATTCAGAGGCTTAGCTAAAGAAGTGCAGGGGGTGCAATTGCTCTGGGCAACAAGCTGAGCTCGACACTAGTGGCCAAAAAAGTGAAAACTTTTGTATGTATGAATAATGCCATTGTTTTGTGTATCATTGGAAAGGTACTTTAATGCAGGATGCAATGAAACAAACCAGAAAGTAATATCTTTACTCCATCAAAAGTTATGGCCCGAAAGCCAGAAAATGAAGAGAGCGAGAAAGACAAAAACCTGTCATGTAATAATTGTGATTTGCCAAAACTGGAGGCACAGTGCTGGAGGGAGGATGCAGGCTCCCTCCCACTTTTCCCCCTTTCTAAAGCTCAGACATGCTGGTACTTCCCATTGTGATGCGACTTCCCGTTGTGATGTCACTTCCAGGGCATCGTTTTGCCATTGGCACCGGGGCTACACTTTCATTGGTTATGCCACTGCTCACATCTTCTGGGGCCTCAGAAGCCACCATTTTGGAGCTTCCTGACTCAGATCAACAAAGTTGGTAGTGATGCAAAAAAGCCCCCGACCCTGACCCTAGCTGTCCCCACCAACCCCACAGCTGCATCTAACCAAGAGGCGCATTTCAACTCAGACTTTGGCCTCCAGTTCTACCTGCTGCACCTAAAACAGAGTACAAAATATCAAGAAGCTCCCATGTAGAGTTGGGGAGCAGTGGCGTAGCTAAGCAACCACTTTGTTGTTCAGTCGCTAAGTTGTGTCCGACTCTTCGCAACCCCCTGGACGCCAGGCCTCCCTGTCCTCCACTAGCTTCCTGAGTTCGCCCAATTTCATGTTCATTGCTTCGGTGACACTCTCTAACCATCTCATCCTCTGCCGCCCCCTTCTCCTTTTGCCTTCGATCTTTCCCAGCATGAGGGTCTTTTCTAAAGAGTCCTCTCTTCTCAGGAGGGGCCAAAGTCTTGGAGCTTCAGCTTCAGGATTTGTCCTTCCAGGGAGCAATCGGGCTTGACTTCCTGGAGAATTGACCGATTGGATCTCCTTGCAGTCCAGGGGACTCTCAAGAGTCTTCTCCAAGTCTTCTTAGCTAAGGGGTAGCAATTGCACCAGGCAACAAGCTTTCGAGGGGCAACAAGCTGAGTTTGACACTAATGGCCAAAATTGTGAAAACCTTGGTAAGTACAAATAATACCATCATGTTGGATCTCATCAGAAAGGTAATTTAATGCTGAACGCAATGCCACAAACCAGTGAGTTCCTCCCACCCACCCCCTTGCCTCTGGTTGGCTCCAAATTGGAGCCCTCATGATGCAATTGGAGGCCGCACCGGGCTTCTGCAGGCCTCCAGAAGGAGCTGGAAAGTCACTTCCCAGTTTACTTCCAGGTTCATGAAGTCCAGAGGCCTTCTGAGGCCTTTGGAGGCCTGTTGCCAGGGGAGGAGGGGGGTTGTAGTGCCATCCACAGAACAGGTGGATCATGGCAAAGGGAAGTTTGAGACCACCTGTCCTAACAGATACATCAAGAACTCTGAGAACAAGAAAGTTCCCCATTTCCCAAGGCCAGCCTAAGCCTTCCTGACACCTGAGGAGAAGAGTCCTGGTGGAAGACACTGAGGAGAAGGTGGATTGCAGACAAGGCCCATCTCGTCCAGCATCCTCTTTGCCACAGTGGCCAACCAGAAGTTTCCAGTAAACAGTCCATCCCATTCTATGTCCCCTGCATCTGGTGATTTCTCTCTTGCATGAAGGCTACAGAAATACAGTGGTTCTCAAACTTTATTGGGACCCACTTTTTAGAATGGCACTCGTGTCAGGACTCGCCGGAAGTGGTGTCTTTAAACTGGAAGTGATGTCATAGCTGGAAGTGACATCATCAAGGAAGCAGTCCTGTCGTTGTGATATACTACAATGACACTCCTGGAATGCCAACAGGCATTCCTGGACTACAGCAACTGCACAACCAAGAAACATCCATGACAGATAGCAAGATTGCAATAAAATATTAAGCACTGCACTAAAAGCAAAAGTTTTAAAAATTCAAACTTTTAAGACTCACAAAAGAAATATAGCAAGAGTAAGATCTGCAGCTTCCAAGATGGCTGTTCCCAGCTTTCTGAGACCCACCTGGCATCAGGCCATGACCCACCAAGTGGGTCCCGACCCACAGTTTGAGAAACACTGCAGAAAATAGATGCATCACTGCTCTGACTGCATAGCAAGCAGCCTTGTACTTTCCTCAGCACAGAGTAGTTTTCCCCGAAATACTGTTTTGCCAATGGCAGAGTCCAACCTTCCTTGTTCTCCTCTAATAATGGAAGTCCGCTTGCATTTATAGTGGGGTAATTCTAGAAAAACAGGTTCAGAGCAAATCATTGAGACAACAAATACTTTTGTAATTGCTAGATTTTTATTGTGTTCTGGAGTATATAATAGGCAAGAGAGGGGATACTAAGATGATAGGAAAACTGAATATACCCCAGCTACCAAGAGGTAATGGGGATACCCCCCCTCCAATTGGCACATTTTTTTTTCAAATTACAGAGGAGATCAGATGCTCCATACATGAGGTAAGAAGAGGTTGCAACACTTTTGGTTAACAAGGGGAGGGGAGGAACTCAACCAGCAGGTTGATTGATCGATGATCATGTTGTTCCAGCTGCTGGGTGCACCAAGATACCCCCTTAACAACATTTCTTGGATGGGGTGCAGCATTGCTGAATCGATCCACCACTCTTGGCCATCATGGGGGCACAGCAGGGCTTCAGGGATTGCATAGGGGCACAACAAGGGGTGTAGCAGGAAGCACAACACGAGGACACTGGAGCGCAACATGATGACATTGGAGCACAGCAGGACTGAAGGGGGACGCAGCAAGACTGCATGCTCGGCATGGTGCAATAAATGATCCTTGTCGTTCCGCCGCAGCTAGTGTTGCAGCTTGAATTACAACCACAGCTCATCTTGGAGGAGCGAAGGCGAAGCTGGAAGAACAATGGGAAACAGGGTGTTGTCACCAAATGTCCACACAAAATGTGAATACAATGAAGTATGAGTTGAGGGAACGTGGTTTGTTTAGCCTGGGGAAGAGAAGGCTGAGAGGGGAGATGAGAGCCTTCTTCAAATATCTGAAAGACTACCATAAGGAGGACAGGTCAAATTTGTTCTCATCTGGCTTTGACAGTAGAACTAGGTCCACTGGGTACAAACTGCAAGAGAGGAGATTCCAGTTGGAAATCAGGAAGAATTGCTTGATGATAAAGGTGGTTTGGCAGGGGAACAGATTGCCAAGGGAGGTGGTGGATTCTCCCTCACTGAAAACCTTCAAGCAGAGGCTCGACAGGCACCTGCTGGAGATGCTCTAGGTGGATTTCCTATGACAGGCAGGGTGTTGGACTAGTTAACCCTGTAGGTACCTTCCAACTCTATGATTCTCTATGATTCTAAGCCCACAACTCAAGATTCAGTCATCTCATTCTTCTTCCAATCACTAATCACTGAAGGCTTCAAGGGAAGAGCATGATTGTGGGAATGAATCCTTTTTAATGAGCCTCCTCCTCCTATATACTGGACTGCAAGGAGATCCAATTGGTCAATCCTACAGGAAGTTAATAAGCCCGATTGCTCCCCGGAAGGACAAATCCTGAAGCTCAAATACTTTGGCCACCTCATGAGAAGAGAGGACTCCTTAGAAAAGACCCTCCTGCTGGAAAAGATTGAAGGCCAAAGGAGAAGGGGGCGGCTGAAGATGAGATGGTTAGAGAGTGTCACCAAAGCGATGAACATGAAATTGGGCAAACTCCGGAAGCTAGTGGAGGACAGGGAGGCCTGGCGTGCTGTGGTCCATGGGGTTGCGAAGAGTTGGACACGACTTAGCGACTGAACAACAACAATGTTGATAGCTATGTTGATAGTAAAACTGCAAAGACCACAAAAGGTAGCCCTCACCAATCCAACCCAGCCCTTGATGCACTGTGCATAAATGGAAACGGATGGCTAAGAGATCATAGAATCATAGAATCATAGGCAATCTATTCCACTGTCGAACCGCCATCATTCAGGAATTCTTCCTGATGTCCAGCCGGAATCTCCTCTCTTGCAGTTTGTACCCATTGGACCTAGTTCTACTGTCAATATAACAAAACATCTATGTAACAAATCTCAGTGCTGCTATACATACACTGAGGATTACTCTACTTGGCTATATGGAATAGCCTTGGTTGCTTCCAGTCCAGTCTAATGGTCCAACTCCAGTCCTTGATGCATTAAAGCCCTTATACATGAATGAATGAACAAACAAACAGAAAAAAAAGAACACTTATAAGAGAGCATGTTAAAACAAACCCATGAAAGAAAACTTACCTGGTTGAACAATGGAAACTGGTAATCTTGGTGAACCCAGGAGTGAGGATGGAGAGATTTGGTCCTTGGGACGCCTTATATACAGCTCCATGACCCTTCCCACTAGGAAGTGAATCACCATCCAAGAATTGGAGATTCTCCACACACAAGAACCACCACCGCACATGCAGCTTAACTCCTCCAACACCTTCCGGTTCGTGTTTCTCTACTCAATTCACACCTATTAAAAATGATTTCCGAAAGGCTATTCGATGACTCTATAATTTACATACCAGTCCAAAACCAGTCTTCCCAAGCCTAAGCTATTGGGTGCTCAGGATATTAAACTGCATTACTGGGATCACCTGGAGTGATCTGGGGACATTTTTCCCTACCCTTCATAATTGTTGAGTTCCAAATAAAACCAGGTCCGGTTTTTGGCATTCCATTAGGCTGGTTTGGGCTGGAGGGTATCTTAATATCTTTGGAGGCATGGTGTCGCCATTTTCCCATTTGTCATCAGGCCAATTTGGCCCAGCTCCTATTAGAATTTGTTCTAGAGCAATCTTGCGTAGTCATCCTTTAGGTAGCATATTTCTTACACGATCATCTTTTGGAACACTTTTACAAGTCCTTTCAGTCCTGGTGGAGGCCTTACCAGAGGCCAACCTACTACTACTATTCCATACTATTGAAACACTTTTAAGCACTGATTTAAAACAATTATGGCCTTATTTCACCCATTCATCGCTCTAAAACTCTCCTCAACACTTGCCGTTACACCAAATGAGGCTAACAACACATCCATTAGAACAATGATATGTCATTAGAATGAAACAGCAAATTAACTCTTCCCTGACACAGCAACATTTCAACATTGGGAAGGATCCAAACAGCCGACGATACAACATTGGCCGTAATCAGATGCAAGAATGGAAACAGGAAGGGACTGGGATGTGGGGTTCATGGGGAAGGTCCTTGTGCTGGCCTGCTACAGCAGAGATGGGCCTTCAAGCATGCGCTACAAGTCAATGGGTAGTGGGTCTTCTTTAGGAGATCTGTGTGGCTGGGAAGAATCAAGTTGGACATTCAAACAGGAGAAGGCAGTATGGATTTAGGAAGTAGGCGGTAGTGGTTGGAGAATTAGCTTGACTTTTATGGCTGACTGTGGTGACCTTGGGCTAACCACCTTCTTTCAACCTACCCACCTTAGAGGGTCATTTTGCGGGGAAAAACGGGGAGTGGGGAAACTCCCATCTCTGTATGCTACCCTGAACTCCTTGGAAAGGTGAAGTTGATAAGTGGGCATTCCTGCTAACTGGGCAGGTGGGTCCATTCTCTTAAATGGAGCAAAGGGAAAGAAACTCTCCTTAATGATCCCAGCACAGTATCATTTCTATTGGCTATTTGCTGGTGTATAAATACAATTGTGGTATACAAATAATGACGGTGATATTTGCTGTGGTAACTTGGCTTGGAGACTGGAGAGTTTCTGGAAGAACCTCAAAACCGTCGAAATATACAACTGCTGAAGACCATGTCATCACGGCACACCAACTACAGGAAACAACCTTACTTTGAACACCAGATCTATATATATAAAAACGGACGTGGGTGTGTGTGTGGGTATGTATGTATGTATGTGGGTATGTATGTTCTGAATAGGCTTCTCAACGCTGGCACCAATCCGCATGAAACTAGGCACACACGTACCTTGCGGCCTGGCAAAAAACACTGCGGGGGTCAGACCCCCCTAGAGCCCCCGGGGATGGGGGTACGGGGGGGTCCCCACGTGAACACGGTCAAAACGGCCAAACTTAGAGTCAAATCCACAGTTTTCAGGGTCACCGAGATGAGCAGTGACGCTCCCAACGCAGTTGAAGTCTGGGCTTGCCCCCCCGACATGGGGGGCAAGAAGGGGTGCGAAACACAGCGTCCGCCATGCCCTGCTGGAATGCCTGGATCGATTGGCACCAAACTAGGCATGCGGAAGCCTGGCAGCCTGGCCACAAACACTGCGGGGATCGGCCCCCCCACCGCCCCCGGGGGTGGGGGTATGTGGGGGTCCCCGCATGAAAATGTTCGGAAATGGCCAATATCGGTGTCAAATCCATAGTTTCCAGGGTCGCCGGGACGAGTGGCAACGCTCCCGACGCTGTGCGAGTTCAGGTTCACCCCCCTCGGCATGGGGGGCAGGAAGGGGTGCGAAACACTGCATCCGCCATGCCCTGCTGGAATGCCTGGACCGATCGACACGAGACTTGGCATGCATGCACCTTGTGGCCTGGCCACAAACACTGCAGGGGTCAGACCCCCCTAGCTCCCCCGGGGGGGTACGCGGGGGGGCCCAAGTGAGAATGGTCAAAAACGCCCCAAATCGGCATCAAATCCATAGTTTCTGGGGTTACCGGAGCGAGGGCGATGCTCCTGACACTGTCGGAGTCCGGGCCTGCCCCCCCTCAGCGTGGGGTGCGAGAAGGGGTGCAAGACACAATATCTGCCTTGCCCTGCTGCAACGCCAGGAGCGATGTGCACCAGACTCGGCATGCGCATGCCTTCCAGCCTGGCAACAGATACTCTGGGGGTCTGGCCCCCCTAGTGCCCCGGGGGGGCCCAGGGGCCCCGCGTGAAAAGGGTCAAAAATTGACAAAATCATCCTCAGTTCTGTAGTTTCTGGGCTCACCAAAGTGAACACCGATGCTGTGGGAGTTTGGGTCCGCACTCCCCAATGTAGGGGATGGGAAGGGGTGCGATACGAGATGTCCACCATGCCCCACTATGACGCTTGGACCAATTGGCGCTAGACTCGGCATGTGTATGCCTTCTGGCCTGGCGACAAACACTGTGGGGGTCAGGCCCCCCCGGGGGTGGGGGTGCGCAGGGGGCCCCAGGTGAAAATGGTCAAAAACACCCAAAATTGGGAGATAGGTCAGGGATGGGTCAGGGATGGGAGATATAAACACCCGGGGGAAGCCGGGTACATAAAAGCTAGTATATTATAAAAATGTCTGTGAATTCCCAGGTCCATAAGGAAGGACCCAGTATTCAACAGGTCAAATCCAGCCACCAACATCTGGCAGGCTGTAGTGTGCATAAGAACTGTATTTGCTAGTTTTTCTTGTGATTTTTTTTACAATTGTGAGCCCCCTGGGGCAGGAAACCATGTTTTATAAATGTTAATTTCTCTGATCTGTAAACTGCTTTGTTTTCTCCATTTTATCTGCAACAGCTACCTACTGCTGATCATTGCTCTAGAATGCAAAATCTCAATTTATTTATATTTGCTTATTTGAAGAATTTATACACCGCTTTTCCCATGCCAAAGCAAATGCCCAAGGCAGCTTACATGGGCACGCAAATCTAAACCACAATTTTTCAACATTTTTTTTTTACCAATATGTTCTGTGATTCACCGAATCCTCAGTTCTAGATGTAGACTTCACAGTGTGGTTCTCTCTGGCTGTGTGCCATCGAGCTTAGAGCAGGCAGTCATAAGTCCAGCCTCAAGGTTGGACTCTGTTCTTTTGCCAGTTGGCCTTCTCACACACTTCCAAGCAACTCTTACATGCATTGACGAATCAGCTTATCAGCTACTCCATCCTACCACAACAGATACTGCAGCTTGTCACAGCCTGCATTCCATCTCCCATCCAAAAACAAGACCACAAATTCTTCTGCTTCGCTTCAGGTCCAGCAGGTCAACCATTAGTCCACACCTCCTACCCTGAAGAAACGTCCAATCAGAGGTGGATCTACAGGGAGGGCAAAGCTCTAAGTGTTGCAATAAGCCTTACCCTGTCATGTAAATCCTTCCTCCCCCTTGCTGCTGTAGCCAGTAAGCAACGCCAAGATGTTGCTTTTCCCTGTGAGGATTGGCTAAAACGGTGCAGGAGAGGAGTGATTTCCACTGCAAGGTAAGGCTTCTTGCAAAACTTAGAGCTTTGCCCTCCCTTAGATCTGCCTCTGCCTCCAATACAAGGGGCCTGAGGACAATGGAGATGCATGGATTCATTTTGGACGGAATGAGACAGCAAACCACTGATTGATTTTGCATTCACTGCCAAACAAATGATATGAAGGAAGGCCCCAAATGGAATGACTGGGAACAGAATGAATCTTTGTTCTTTTTTCATAATGGGAGGAGGAAAAGCTATACCAATGTACTGATTATTTTTCCAACCAATGAGAGTTTTGAAGGTCCATTGGAGCTCAGTTTGTCCTGACTATGCCAACCTCCTTGGGAGGAGGTCTCAGTGAAGTGGGGCTTACTTCTGAGTAGACCTTCCTAGAACTCTGCCCCAAGTCATTTTCTCTATCCAGTCGTGGGTGCTTTGGATCCAAGCCAATATCTTTTTGGCCATTGGGCTCAGCAGCTTAAGGACATACTGACTGTGCATTTGAAGACACGCTATGTAGTGGATAAGTGGAGGCAGTGTGGTATAGTGGCTAGCATGTTGGATTTGAAATGAATAGATAGGGGTTCAAGGTCCCTTTGCTCAGGGTTACTCCACAGCCTGCGCAGCTATGCAGTTTATTGAATAACCTCAGGCAAGATGCTCTCCGTCAATCCAACCTGCCTTTCAGAGTTATTATGAAGATTATAGCTTGGGATATTATGAATTGCAATTCTTTTTACATTCCAACAAGTAGGAGTATGTCCTGTTATGTCTATGCAGTTATGTCTGAGGTATTATTTCATCATTGCTGCTTCAAAGGAATCCCAAACAATTCCCGGCAAGCTCTTCAAAGAGATAACATTGTTGATCTTGCATGTGGCTGTGTGCACAACTTGCTCTCTTTTCCAGATGTTTTTTCTCTCTGATCCTGGCCTGCCTACCTGTATTTTTGGGGCCAACCTGCAAGAATGGAGAAGTTTCTCCTTAGCGTGTTGTAATGCTTTCCCATCACATTCTCCCATCCATACCAGTTCGCCCTCTTAGATCATCTGAAGGGGCTCTCCTTCAAGTGTCCCCTCTGCCCCAAGTTCAAGGGATGGCAGCTTGGGGATGAGCCTTCTCTGTAATGGCTCCACAAATATGGAATTCCCTCCCAGAAGAATTAAGAACTACACACTCCCTCATGCCCTTTTGGAGAGGGCTCAAATCATACCCATTTCATCTGCTAGTTGGCTCTCTGCCCTCTGTCCAGCGTCGTCATCCGCAAATGAACTCCCGGAACGCTGGGAGGGACTTACGCGGGGCTTCGCCGTGATTGGCTGCCTGCCCGTTTCGTTCCGTGGCTGCCCTGGCCTCGAGGGGTGCCTGCTCGCCGGGAGAGACAGGTGGGAGGCGCGCCAGGTGCCTGGGCAAGCAGTGGGGGCCGCACCAACCGGGGGCAGCCCCCCCTCGAGGCCAGGGCAGCCGCGGAACGAAACGGGCAGGCTGCCAATCACACAGAAGTCCCGCCCATGTCCCTCCCAGCGTTCCGGTAGTTCATTTGCAGATGACGACGCTGCCTCTGTCCCTCTGGAGTATTGTCATAGTTTGTCTACTCCCCTGGTCAATTGTTTTTCCCACCCTCCCAAGGGCCTGACATGGAGAATTGGGTCTAGCTTCTTTCTTGTACACTCTCTGTGTTTCCATTAATGATTAATGTCATTGTTATTGTTTTAATATGTTTTACTTAACTGTGGTTACATTGTACTTATTTTGTTCTCTGTAAGCCGCCTTGGGCATTTGCTTCAGCATGGGAAAGGCGGGGTATAAATTCTTCAAATAAACAAATAAATAAAATGTAATGCAGGGCAGGTACAATGACTTGGATGCACAAGCAAGGGTGTGCAGCCAATATTATCATGCCATTGTACAAATCGATGGTAAGGCCACACCTGGAATATTGTGTACAGTTCTGGTCGCCGCACCTCAAAAAGGACAAAGTAGAGTTGGAAAAGGTGCAGAAGAGAGGGATGAAAATGATCATGGGGCTGGGGCACCTCCCTTATGAAGAAAGACTGCAGCGTTTGGGGCTCATCAGTACAGAAAAAAGGCGCCTCAGGGGGGACATGATTGAGACATACAAAATTATGCATGGAAGGGATAGAGTCGATAAAGGGATGTTCTTTTCCCTCTCTCAAAACACCAGAACCAGGGGGGCATCCGCTAAAACTGAGAGTTGGGAGAGTTAAAACAGATAAAAGGAAGTACTTTTGTACCCAGCGGGTAGTTAATCTGTGGAACTCTTTGCCACAGGAGGTGGTGATGGCATCTGGTCTTGATGCCTTTAAGAGGGGATTGGACGGGTTTCTGGATGAAAAGTCCATCGTGGGCTATAGGAAATGATGGATTGTGCAACCTCCTTATATTGGTGGTGGGCTACTTCAGAGTACTGGGTGCAAGGGAGTGGCAACAGGATCCAAGCATCTTGTGGTCTCATGTGCTCCCTGAGGCACCTGGTGGGCCGCTGTGAGATACAGGAAGCTGAACTAGACGGGCCTTTGGCCTGATCCAGCAGGGCTCTTCTTATGTTCTTATGTTCTTATGCAGTTAACTCCTTGAACATTGAGGGCACAATCCTAACCTGGTGTTGTGCCCGCACAGCACTCTTGTGCTGGACCAGCGCTATCAGCTCTTCTGGTGCAGAAGGGCATGCTGAGGCCATGCGGAGGGTGTGCCTGAGGCAGGTAGGAGGCATAACAAGGCAGCACTGTGGGTGGAGAGAGGGCGGAGATGGGACATGGCCCTTGGGCCATATCCAAACTCCTCTCCCCAGGTTGGACAGGCCCATGGGTGCCAACTGGAGGGGGCTTTGGGTTTTTCAGTCCCCACGGTTTTTTTTTCAGTGGGGCAGAGCACCCATGTTCCAGCCAGCCCCTTCTGGCACCCGGCAGCCCTCCCAATCAATGGCCCCAGCACCCCTTCCCGAGGCCAGGGCATGCGATCACTGCTGCAATCGCACACCCAGCCCTCGGAAGAGGCAGCTGTTGGGCCGGCAGCCCCCTTCCCAAGGCCATGGCAATCGCACACCCTGGCCTTGGGAGATGACAGGGGGCATGGTCACGTCAACATTGGGGGCGTGACCATGGGCACCGTTGATGTTATAAGCAAGTCGGCACCCATGGTCAGGCCCAATTTGGACTGCTGCTAGTCCCATGGAGTTGTGCCTGCCATTTTGCTGGCACAGATCCAAGAAGCCTCATAGGCAGTAGTGTCATCCGGCAACGAGCTGCTGGAACGCTAGGCGGGACTTACCGTTTGATTGACAGGCTGTCCGTGACATGTCACCGCCTGCCCGCCCGCCACGCGGGCTCCCTTCGGTTGGCGCGCCCCTCCACTGCTTGCCCAGGCACCCGGCACGCCCCCCAGGCAAGCGGGCACCCCCTCCGAAGCCAGGCACCCCTGGCTTCGGAGGGGGTGCCCGCGTGGCGGGTGGGCAGGCAATGTCACGTCACGGACGGGCAGCCAATCAGGCGGTAAGTCCCGCCTAGTGTTCCGGCAGCTCATTGCCGGATGACACCGCTGCTCACCCGGCTTACCCCGGGGCAAGGAGAAAATATCCCCTTGCCCTGCACTGAGCTGCTGCTGCCTCCTAACATAGGATGCAGCATGGGTGAGCCAGCCTGCCTATTCCAGCACAAGTTAGGATTGCGCCCTGAATTTCTTACCCATATGTGATTAAGTCATAACTGGTATGATTATCTGTGTAGGCAACTGCTCAGCCCATGTATTCGCTCCCCTTGTGGGTCTGATGTTATTGTGTTGTGTCACCTGTTATCAGGGAAGGATGAGATATGCACACATCAGGTTGCCAAATATCTTTATGTAATCTTGTGTTGTGGAATTGTGCAATTACGTAAATATTGACTGAGATTGATGCCGGTAATCCATCAGTGAGTTCAAAGTCTTATATTTGTCCAGCACTTCAGAATTGGTGATTTTTAAATTGATGGACTTCCTCCATCAGTGGAATGACTCCTCGTTCCCCGGTTCCCAATCTCTGCTAATTTCTATCTCCATGATTCCACAAACCCATTGTTTTCTGTTTGCCAGACAGAAACATTGCTGAGTTGCTCAGCTTGACGTGCTCAGCTTGGTGTGTTGCTCAGCTTGGGGCATGTGAGCAGATGTGAAATGAAATGAGTTTGAGAAGACAGAAATTAAACGTGTTGAAGCCAGTAGTGTCAGCCTACTGGTACGCTGGGCATGTCTTCCGGGTGAGCGGCAGCGCGATCGCTGCGTTCTGTTGCGTAACGGCGAAAGCCCGCCCGCTGAAGCAACAGAACGCAGTGATCGCGCTGCCGCTCACCCGGAAGACACGCCCAGCATACCGGTAGGCTGACACTACTGGTTGAAGCCCATATACATTTCTAGGTGGAGCCTTCTCATCCACCATTTTCCCATTAGCTGATTTGACTCAGTGCAACAGCAGAAGAGAAGGGCTGTTTGTTAAACAAACACATGCTGTTAATTTGAAATGTGTTTTTAAAAAGCTTTTCTTACCAGGGCAACACAGCTGCAGCCATGAGATCTGCAGCCAATCTCATTAGCTCTGAGATAAGACCTCTTCCCTCCTCCCTGGAAGAGTGATTAATCACTTCTGTTTTTCATTTTTCTCTTTGCTCCAGGGCTCCAGTTTTATCTCAGAGCTAATGGATATTAATTGCTCTAAGCCCCTGGAGAATGACTGCAGCCTGTCCCATAGTAAGAGAAGCTTTTTTAAAAGGCTGAATGCTGATTAACAGCATGATATCATTTAACATGTTTTTTCTTCATCCGCAACTATTCCTGGAAAGGAACCCTCGTGGATCAAAAGGCTCCACCTATACTGGCAGAGCACATCTCCAGCCACCTGGTTCAACTAGTGGAAAGTCATGGTGGTCCAGGAGCAAAATGAGAAAGAATTTCTCTCCCTGCCTGCCCCAGCAATTCCTCTTCAGAGAGAGACTGCTATTCTACCTAATGTTCTACATACAGACTGCTCTACATAATGTTCTTTAACTAACTATAATAGCCAATCAGAACAGAGGAAGTCCCTGCTGGAGAACAAGTGTCCAGAATCCATGATTTTGTATCCCACATTCTTCAGCCAGATGCCACCAGAAAATTCACAACCAGGATATGAAGACAACAGTTGTCCCCTGTTATTGTCCACCAGGTATTTTAAAACTAAATGTATCTAGTACCGTCAGTCCTTGACATCCTCTAGGGTTAGGTTCCTGGAAATCCTTGTGGATAGCGAATTCACAACAAATAATTGATCCTATGAGATCAATGGGGTTAAGTGCAAGGGGTCCCCTTGTCAGCAGAGTGCAGCTGAAAGGGCTTAAGGGTCTCAGAATGCTGCCGAGACCTTCCAGAGACTGCCGGGACCTGCAGGGACAACCTGCGTCCAGCATGGACCCCCTTAAACGTAGCCGATGGATCCTCCTGCCAGGTATTTCAAAGGAGTCAGTGCTGATCACAGGTGCCTTTCTGAAGGTCCCTGCTGCCTTTGGAAGGTCTCTACAGGGTGGATAATGAGGGCAGAGGCACAGATAACGAGGGAGCAATTCTGCCCATAGCAGATAAGTGAGTTTTCCCACAGCAAATCTATATATATATAAAATTGAACGTCTGTACGTTTGTATGTTTTTGTGTATGTACGTATGTTCTGCATAGGCTCTGCAATGCCTGGACCGATTGACACGAAACTTCGCATGCATACACCTTGCGGCCTGGCGACAAACACTGTGGGGGTCACACACTCCTGGGACCCCCCAGGGGGTGCAGGGGGGTTGAAATGTAAACATGATCACAAATGGCCGACATCAGTGTCGAATCCGTCGTTTCCGGGGTCGCCGAGACGAGCGGCAACGCCCTCAATGCCATTTGACTCAGGGTTCGTCTCCCCTCAGCATGGTGGGGGGCGAGAAGCGGTGCAAAACAAACCATCCACCATGCCCTCCTGGAACACCTGGAGCGATTGACGTCAACCTTGGCATGCGTGTGCCTTGCAGTCTGGTGACAAATACTGTGGGGGTCAGACCCCCCTAATGCCCCCAGGGTGGGGGTATGAGGGGGGCCCATGTGAAAATGGTCGGAAATGGCTGAAATCGGTGTCAAATCTATAGTTTCTGGAGTCGCTGGGATGAGCAGTGACGCTCTCGACGCCATTGGAGTCCGGGTTTGCCCCCCCCCTCAGCGTGGGGGGCAAGAAGGGGTGTGAAACAAAACGTCCACCATGCCCCGCTGGAACGCCTGGACCAATTGGCACCAAACTTGGCATGCGGCTCCCTGCCGGCCTGGGGACAAACACTGCGAGGGTCAGGGCCCCCTACCGCCCCCAGGGCTGGGGGTACGCAGGGGGCCCCCATGAAAATGGTTGAAAACGGCTGCAATCGGTTTCGGATCCATTGTTTCTGGGGCCGCCGAGATGAGTGGTGACGCTCCCGGGTTTGGCCCCCCCTTGGCATGTGGGGCGAGACGGGGTGTGAAACAAAACATCCGCCATGCCCCCCTGGAATGCCTGGACCGATTGCTACCAAACTCGGCATGCGGATGCCTGGCGGCCTGGGGACAAACACTGCGGGGATGAGGGACCCCTACTGCCCCCGGGGTGGGGATACGCAGTGGGCCCCGTGTGGAAATGGTCGAACACCTCCACTGTGACTTGTTGGGATGCCTGGAGTGATTGACACCAGTGTGCTTTATGGTCTGGGGACAAACACCACGGGGGTCACACCCTCCTACTGCCCCCAGGAGTGGGGGTGCACAGCGGGCCCCATGTGAAAATGGTCGAAAGCGGCCGAAAGCGGTGTCAAATCCGTAATTTCCGGAGTTGCCGAGATGAATGGCGACGCTCCCGAGGCCGTTTGAGTCCACGTTTGCACTTCGGAGAATTTCTTGCCCGGGCAACGCCAGGTCAAAAATCCTAGTTTGCCTATAAAGAGGACTGACTGTATTTCTAGGTAGGCTGCTTCTGAACATGGAAATTCCATTCCTTTCATGGCTAATAAGAAATAAGGAGAGGTCTGCTGGACCAGTGCAGAGGGCATCACAGCACTCAGTTTTGCAAGCAGCCGCTTCGTAAGAACATAAGAAGAGCCCCGCTGGATCCCCCACCCCCACTCTCTGTTTCCTGGCTCCCCCTCCTCTTTGGAGCTATTCCCAGCAGCTAGAGGAAAAAGAAGGCTGTGTTGGCTAGGAATGGCTCCAAAGAGGAGGAAATTGGCTGCTTGCAAAACTGAGTGCTGTGACCTCCCTCTAGGTATGCCTTTGATCAGGCCCCCAGAATCTGGCAATCTGACCCCCTTCTCTGTATGGAGGTCCATGCCTAAGCCTCATGGCTAGTCGGAAGAGTCCTGCTGGATCCAAGCAAAGACCCAGTCCATCTAGCACTCTCTTTTACTCCAGTTCTCGATCCAGGGCTAGCTCAAGACCTCCTAAAGCTTGAAGCAGCGTGCCAGCGTAGGAGGACAGAAATGACCCCAGCCTCATCTGCTTCATAAGAACATAAGAACATAAGAAGAGCCCTGCTGGATCAGGCCAAAGGCCCATCTAGTCCAGCCAGAGGCGTTTCGACAGGGAGGGCAAGGCTCCAAGTTTTGCAAGAAAGCCTTACCTTGCAGTGGAAATCAACCCTCTCCTGCACCATTTTAGCCAATCCTCACAGGGAAAAGCAACATCTTGGTGTTGCTTACTGGCTACAGCAGCAAGGGAGAGGAGGGATTTACATGACAGGCAGAGTCGTCATCCGCAGATGAACTCCCGGAACGCTGGGAGGGACGTGAGCAGGACTTTCGCATGATTGGCAGCCTGCCCATTTCGTTCCACGGCTGCCCTGGCCTCAAGGCACCCGCTGCTTGACCAGGCACCTGGCACGCCCCCCACCTGTCTCCCCCGGCGAGCAGGCACCCCTCGAGGCCAGGGCAGTCGTGGAACAAAATGGGCAGGCAGCCAATCGCGTAAGTCCCTCCCAGTGTTCCGAGAGTTCATTTGCGGATGACAATGCTGATGACAAGGTAAGGTAAGACTTCTTGTAAAACTTAGAGCTTTGCCCTCCCTGTAGAAATGCCACTGAGTCCAGCTTCCTGTATCTCCCAGTGGCCCACCAGGTGTCCCAGGGAGGCATGAGACAACAAGATGCTTGCATCTTGTTGCCACTCCCTTGCACCCGGTACTCTGAAGTAGCCCACCACCAATATAAGGAGGTTGCACAGTCCATCACTGCCTATAGCCCACGATGGACCTTTCCTCCAGAAATCTGTCCAATCCCCTCTTAAAGGCATCTAGACTAGATGCCATCACCACCTCCTGTGGCAAAGAGTTCCACAGATTAACTACCTGCTTCCTTTTATCTGTTTTAACTGTCCCAACCCTCAGTTTTAGTAGATGCCTCCTGGTTCTGGTGTTTTGAGAGAGGGAAAAGAACATCCCTCTATCGACTCTTCCTGAGGCAACTGTTCCATTTGACCTCATGGATTGGCCAACTAAATTGCCAATGGTAGAGTCCAGCCTTGACTATCCCCCCTCCAAAGCATGGACACTCATTTTCATCAAAAGTAGGTAGATAAGCAGGTTCCAGACAAAGCGCAGCAATTATAAGTAGTTTCACGATTGCAAGGTTTTTATTGTGTTCTGTGATATAATACAGCAAACAGAAGGAAGGAAAGGGATATTAAGGAGTGAGAAGAACAGGATATACCCCACCTTTCAAGAGGTGTGGACACCACACGGTAAGGTTGGAGGCCGCTGTTTCTCAAAGGAAGGTTTTCTTTCTAAACTTCAGAAGGTTTAGTGTTTAAAGGAAGAAGACTGAGGGCGCAATCCTAACCTGGAGTGAGGCTGTCACAGTTAGGCCAGCAAAGTTTGACCAGCACAAGGGAAACCATAAAGCTCATTTGGGCCACTCTCGGAGTCAGGGGGGATGGCGCACGTCTGTATGCTAACTGGGCAAGAGGCACTTTTTTCAAGTGGTGCTCCTCTTATATTTAGCAGGGGGAGAGTAATTGTCCCTCTTCACCCCAGCGCAGTGTCTTTGCTAGTGGCTGTTGCTGGTGGTGGTCTGCATTTTGTTTAGATTGTGAGCCCTTTGGGGGCAGGGAGCCATTTAACTTTATTATTATTATTATTATTATTATTATTATTATTATTATTATTATTATTATTATTATTATTATTAGCCTGTAAAACCGCTTTGTGAACTTTGTGTTGAAAAGCGGTATATAAATACGATTGATTGATTGATTGATTGATTGATTGATTGATTGTTTGATTGTTTGATTGTTTGATTGTTTGATTGTTTGATTGATTGTTTGATTGATATGCTGGCCCCTCTGACTCCGAGAGTGGTCCAAACATACTTTACAGTGGCTCTTGTGCCGGCCAAACTTTACTGGCCTAACTGTGCTGGCCTATCCCCAGGTTAGGATTGCGTCTCCAGATGTCTCATTAAAGAGAGAAAAGAGATTGAAAGGATTTGATCAATGGGATGAGAGAGGCACTCCATCAGCAGGCCTTCAAGTTGCTGATGATGATGTCGCTTGATGATGATGTCACTTCAGGTGCTGGGTGTGCCGAGATGTTCCCTTAACAACATTTCTTGGTTGGGGTGCAGCACTGTGAGGCGCAGCCTTTGAGACTCATAGGGGCACAGCAGGACTGCATGGTTTGCATCGGACCGCAGCAGCATGACATCATGGGTGCACAGCACGATCGCATGCAACAGGGCGAGCAGCAGGGCATGCAACAGGGGGAGCAGCAGGGCATATGGCATACAACTACTCTGCGATGGTCAGTGTGGTCACTGCATGAACATCCACAGGCCATCTTGGAGGAGCAAAGGCAAAGCTGGAGAAAACAATGGAAAACTTGGGTTGACACTGAACATTAACACAATGGTGAAATCCAGTTGGCATTTCTAGTTTCCTCCCAAGAAGAAATGTTCTCCACCTACGTATACTATAATTCAGTGGTTCTCAAACTTTTGAGACCAGGACCAACTTTTTAGAATGGCACTTGTGTTGGGACCCACTGGAAGTGATGCCATTAACTTGGAAGTGATGTCATGGCCAGACATGACATCATCAAGCAGGAAATGCCATTGTTGTGACATAATCAAGGGACACTTCCAGAATGCAAACTGGCATTCTTGGACTGAAGCAATTGCAACAACCAGGAAACATCCCTGACAGAAAGCAAGATGAGGACAAAACATGATGTAAAAGCACCAAACTAAGAACAATTAAAAACAAACAAACCCCTAACTTGAAAATGAATGACTTTAATGCTCACAAAAGGAATATAGCAACAATAAGGTCTGCAGTTTCCAAGATGGCTGCTCCCAGCTTTCTGTGGCACACCTGACGTCAGGTCGCAACCCACCAAGTGAGTCCCGACCCACAGTTTGAATAACACTGCTATAGTTCATGACCCATCACCTCAATTTTCAGTATGTAGAGACTGGCCCCTTGCTTACATACATCACATGTTGGGTCATCAAGAGAAGAATACAAGTCCATGAGCCAGCCCTTTATATTCCCTGATATGACATATTTTATTCTAGTTATGTTAGCTACTCTAGTTATGTTTAGCAAAACTGCCAAGGCCACACAGTCAGCCCTGTCAATCTCCAATTCAATCCACTGTCTGTCCGTCCGTCCGTCCGTCCATCCGTCCGTCCATCCATCTGTCCGTCCGTCCACAGTATTTATATACCGCTTTTCAACACAAAGTTCACAAAGCGGTTTATAGGCAAATAATAATAATAAAGCTAAATGGCTCCCTGTCCCCAAAGGGCTCACAATCTTTAAAAAAAGGCCCACCACCAGCCACTAGAAAAGACACTTTGCTAGGGTGAAGAGGGATAATTACTGCCCCCCTGCTAAACCTAAGAGGAACTCCACTTGAAAAAGTGCCTCTTGCCCATTTAGCCGGGGTAATTGAATAGGGTGGTTCCCAAACGTTTTAGCATCAGGACCCATCTAAAAATTTATTGGCCTCTCAGACAATAATGATAATTGGGCAGCAATGCTTCCGCCCAGGTAGCAGCTAGTTTAACCCTAGATGAACATCTCCTAGTCTGCCTTGACAGTTTCATGGCCCACCAAAGATGGGGTTGTGACCCACTCTGGTGGGCCACTGACCCACAATTTGGGAACTGCTGACATAGATGACTGAACAAAGACTTCAATAATAGGCACATATTTCAAAATTAGGATTAATAATCTCTGCCAGTGTTAATAATCTATGTCAGGGATCTTGAAGCTCCCTGAGACCACAGGCTCCACGAGCACACCCTAAATGGCCCCCATCTACCCCCTGCCCAGTTTGCTCGGGCATTCTGGGGCTCCCCAAGTTTCCATGCATGTGCTGGCAAAACTCCCCAGAATTCCTTTTAGGGCTCCAGAGGCAGAAATGTTAACCTGTGTTATCCAATCACTGCTGCATTCCACTCTCCATATGGTATAGCCCTGGTTCACTCCAGTCTACTGTCTCATTTCAGCCCTGTATGCATTAAGGCACCCATGCAGGAATGAATGAACCGGAAAAAAAAGAACATATAAGGAATTATGCAAAACAAGGTCCATGAAATGCAGCTTACCTTACTGAGCAATGGGAAGCCAAAAGCTTGATAGAGCCAGAAGTGCGAATAGAGAGCTGGGTCCCAAAGGACGCCTTATATACCGCTCTGCCTACCTCCCCTCTGGGAAGTGAGGCATCACCCAAGAACGAGAAACTCGTCTCGTACCATCACAGCACCTTCTGGTTCGTGTATCTGAGTTGACAACTATGAAATCAAAGGATTTACTAAGTGCAACTCTTAGTAAAGGATTTATTAAGTGCAATTCTTAATGACACCCTAAACTGCATTCCAGTCCAAAACAAGTCTTCTCACCTGGGGTCCCCAGGACATTACATGACTGGATGGGTATTGCCCAAAGCTTTCCCCATTCTTTGCGAGTCTTCGAAGTTGTTGCATTCCAAGGAAAATCTGGTCCTGTCTATGGCAAAGAGGACAGTTGGCAAATTCTCCTGGTGACGTGGAAAATCTGAAAGACCACCTGGCTTGAGCAGAGTGAAGTCAACCTTGGTACGACTGTTGGATGTTATTGGACTGTTGGATGCTATCAAGCTAGGCTTGAACGGGCTCCTGTTGGTATTAGTGGATGGTGGGATATGGCTCAAGCCTTCTCCAGAAGTTCTGAGTGGTTGGGCAGGATCATGTAGGCGATGCATACAGGAGAAGGTAGTACCGATTTAGGAAGCATGGAGTAATGGTTGGAGTGCTACTCCAATGATCCCAAAATGTTTTCAACTGGCAGCTCCCTTGGCCTACTGGTCCATTGGGGCTGCAGTCATATTCAGCAGTGGTTCTCAAACATTTTAGCACTGGGACCCACTTTTTAGAATGACAATCTCTCCGAGACCCACCAGAAGTGATGCCATGGCTGGAAGTGTTATCATTGTGACACCAGAGCCTGCTGCTTTCCTGAGAATGCACCAATAAGTTGGGTTATTTTTCAGTCATTTTCCAATAGCAAAGTGAATCAGAAGGGGAAAAAGCTTATTTACAACCATGACACAAGGAAAACAACCACACAGCCCTCCCCCTTTCCAGCACCCCATCTTCCCATGTTTTCAATATGCTGCTCTAGGTGCTTTGCCACTCACCTGAAATTGGCTTGTGACCCACTGGGGGGCCCAGACCCACAGTTTGGGAACCACTGTTATACATTATATAGGGCATTGTATCATATCTAACATGGTTATTAGGGGTGCAATCCTAACCTGGAGTTTGGCCAGCACAAGGGACACAATAAGCATGCTTGGACCACTCCTGGAGTTGGGGAGGATGGTGCATGTCTGTGTTTTGGCCTCTCTGACTCCAAGAGTGGTCCAAACATACTTTACGGTGTTGCTAGTGCTGGCAAAACTTTGCTGGTCTAACTTGTGCCAGCCTAACTCCAGGTTAGGATTGTACTCTAAAAATATAAAAGGAAGAATCCCTTGTATGCCGTTCATCCCATGTGTGCCACAATTTACTCCTTGGAGAGGTGGGATAGGTGTGAGTACTGCTGCTAACTGAGCTGAGATTTTTTTACTATAACTATCATCATGAAGTGAAACTCAGACTCCATGTTGATGATTATATGATTCTATTTGTGTATGCTAGTTGTCAAATGCATATCCCTATCAATTCAATGAAAAGCTTAACAATGTATCCCGTGCCATCTGTTGGCAGCTATTTCCATTCTCTGAATCCAGAGGTGGAGCGTGAGTGCAGCCCAGGGTGGCACGAGCCATGGGCGCCGGCAGCAGTGGGGCACCATTGCATGGAGTAACCCGTGCACTAACCCGTGCTGTTTGGCCCTCCCGCCCTCCCTGGTGTCTGTTTTGCTCCAAAATGGAGCTATTCTGGGCACAGGGAGGCAGGGCAGGGCAACACACAGGGGCGGGGAGACATGCTGGGGGCGCAGTTTTGTCGCCCTGCCATGGGCGCACTCGGCGCTGGGTTCGTCTCTGTCTGAATCCTCTTCCTCTTCACTCCTTCTGAGTCATTGTTGCAATAAACATTTTTCTCTTGCCACCCATCCATAGCAATCTGGGGATAATCACCCAAAGGCATTTTGCAACCCTGTTGTTAAAAGAAGATTTATTGGATCAGATTGACAGTAAGTATCTTGTTTGCTGAGATGAGGTTCCTCCTGGCGAATAATCCCGACGGCTCCGGAACAAATTTATTTCCTCATTGTCTTTCCTCATTGGGTTTCCCATCCACCCCTTTGTAACTTTAACAAGGACTAACCTCATGAGAATGTCATGAAGCCTGGAGTTGGGAGGGCTCCATTCAACTCACATTCTCAGGATCTATAAGAAGCTGGCATCTGCAATGTGCAAATCTATGGTCCAGCTTCACCAAAAAGCAACACCAAGATGTTAAGATTTTCCAACGTTTTAAAGAAGGAAGCCTTTCTCATTCAAGTGCATTCAAGTGGAGGTGACCAGGACTTCAATTGGGACTCTCAAAATACAAATCATGCACTCTGCCATTCTGCTAGGCAAGGGTTCTCACACTCCTTAGCACTGGATTTTAAAAGGGCATGCTGTCCACAAACCACCCGAAGTGATGTCATGGCCAGAACTGCTGTCATTGTGACGCCGGAGCCAGCTGCTTTCCTGAGAATGCTGCAATCAATTGAGTTACGTCCAGTGATGTCATCAGGGTGCGCCAGGAACCGGAACGCCCGGATGATTGACAGCCCTCTGCCCCTATGGCGGAGGGCTGCCACGCCTCCCTAAGCCTCACAGCGCCCAAATCGCTCCATTTCAGAGCGATTTGGGACGCGAGGGAGGGAGGGCGGGCCCAGGAGCAGCTCGCCCATCCTCCAGAGAGGCGGCGTGGCCCAGGCCCATCCACAGAACTAGCGGAATGGTGTACCGGGCCGTTCTGCCTGGATGACGCCTCTGGTTACATCTCTCATTTTCCAATAGCAAAGTGAATAAGAAAGAAAGAAAGAAAGAAAGAAAGAAAGAAAGAAAGAAAGAAAGCCTATTTACAAGCAAAACAACCACGCAACCCTCCCCCTTTCCAGCATCCCATCTTCACAGTTGCACTAGGTGCTATGCGACCCACCTGAAATTGGCTCGTGACCCACCTCGTGGCTCCAGACCCACAGTTTGAGAAACAGTGAGTTAGGATCTTTCTATATCCTGAGGTTGGAAGGACTACAGGGGCGAGAGCCCTTCTCTTTAACAATCACACTTATCCATCTTATTGAAATAATTTGTGATAGCGCAACCTCCATATGCAACAAGAGGGGTGCGATGGCTCGGTTGCAGAGGCCATGACTGCTATCCAGGAGGTATAAGATTGAGGGTGCAACCTCAAGCACCCCATAGCGTCGACACTACATGCTAGTGTCGACGCTATGTCATTAGTGCTGACGCGGGGGTGCCGGTGTCGGAGCTGAATCACCGAGACCGATGCTGCAGGCAGTGCCAGCTTCAGTGTGCTCGCGCTGCGTGTTCTCTGCACCAGCCAAGCCCGGCAGAGGCATGATGAGCCAGGCAGGAGGGAGGGAGTGGGCAGGGGTGGGCATTTCTGGGTGGGTGGTGGGCAGGCCAGCAGGCGTGCTGGCTCGGGGATGGGGGCTGGCCTGGGATTCACCCTTACGGCTGAATCCTAAACCCTTTCCCCAGGCCACGCAGCCCTGATTCGGGCCACGCGGACTCCTTGGATCTGTGCCAGATCTGAGGAGCCCATGGGGGAGGCTGGTGCCTCCTCGCGTGCAAGGACATCAACCCGCCCTTGTCCTGGGCAGGCTCCAGCCTCCCAAGATACAGCGCTGGATACAGCGCAGGCCTGCAGACCTGTTCCAGCGCATTAGAGGATTGCGCTGTTAATCTCCAGCTGCACCTTCAGGGAGGTTTGGACATGGCCCCTGCCTACAATGCAGACCAGTGGTATTCAAACTGTGGGTTGGGATCCACTTGGTGGATTGCAACCTGATGTCAAGCGGGTCGCGAAGAGCTGGGAGGAGCCAACTTGGATGTTGCAGACCTCCCTCTTGCTCAATTTCTTTTGTGAGTGTTAGTTTGAATTTTCAAGTGAAGCGTTTCTTTTTTAAATTGTTTTTAGTTCAGTGCTTTTACATCCTATTTTGTCCTAATCTTGCTTTCTGTCAAGAATGTTTCATGGTTGTATAATTGCTGCAGTCCAAGAATCCCAACGTGCATTTCAGGAGTGTCAATTATGTTACAATGACAGCACTTCCTGCTTGATGATGCCACTCCTGGCTATGACATCACTTCCAGGTTAATGACATCACTCCTGGTGGGTCCCAACATGAATGCCATTCTAAAAAGTTGGCCCTGGTCACGTTTTTTTTTTCAAATTAATATTTTTTTATTAGTAGTATCTTTAAGTCATGGGTATAGGAAAAGGGATCACATCGGGAAAAGGTAAAACTAGGGATACACAATTGGAGATTGGAGGTTACAAGCATAAACTAATGGTCAGGATTATATATCATACGCATCTAAAATCTCTAGCATAACATATAAATCAATATTACAAATTAAAAGCGACTACAAACTATAATTATATATCATTGTCTTGTGTGTATTCTCCCTTATCTATCATATTTATCTTTAATGAATCCATATAGCTACTCCACTGAATAATTACACCAGACAACATTAAATGCAAAAGGAGGAAATTCATAAGCAATCATAAAGCAATAAATGCAGAAATCAAAATATTCTCAATATTGAGCTAACTGCTTGCTACGCCATTTATCTAGTAAGTAAAATACTCAAAATTACCTAATTTTAATCAACCAACCTGAGTATTTATAAGAAGGGGGAAAAAAAGAAAAAAAAAGACTAATCAAAATTTTCTCCACGCTTTAAAATCAATATTATTTTTTAAAAAACTTTATCTTTTGTTATAATCATATAAACTTGTTTTAGCTCCCTCTATTCCCTTTCCAATCATCGCACAGCTTTCAAACTTATCTGCGTCACAAATACAAAAAAAAAAAAGAAAGAAAGAAAAAACCTATGCCTCACTCTAATCTTTCTTCGCGTGTAGCCTTCTGGGAGTTTCCCAATTAACTGCGCCACAAATACAGAAAAAGACAGCGCCATTTTAAAAAACCTTTCTGTCAACATTAATTTCAGATACAAATACAAAAATTTCCCAACATCTAATCAATCAAAATCCTCAAATTAACAATTTATAATAATATCACAATCCAATAATTCTTACAAGATATTTCCATCAAACTGCCTCCTTAAAATAAAACTTCCTTAAAAGTCTTTCCTCTGGTCAGGGAAGCAAAGCAGTAATGATTTATGGTTCTCACTCCCACCAAGAACCGACTTCCAGGCCAGCCGCCGCCACCAGGAGGCTTGGAAGCAATCCATGTCCGATCCCAGCCAGAGTCCAAAAAGATATCTTCCTCACATTCTTGAATAATGATAATCCAAATTTTAATTCCATAATTAAGTCCAAATTTTCTTCAATAAGCTCCATCCTTTAGAATAGCAAAAGAAAAAAAGCCATATATGTTGTACATCTATTTCCAAAAGTCAATTTTGTAGTATTTCTTTCAACGCATATCTGCTTGTGCCGTCAGAAGGTGCTAATTTGCTGGCAGTATCTCAAATTTCAGTCTCTCCTAGATGTTTAAACAGCAAGTCGTAAATTCTTAGATAATGGTGGTAATAAATCTTCTCTTAACGCTTTTAAATGTTCTTCTCCATCAAACTATCTTGTTTCTCAGTTGGTTCCCAAACTTTTCTGACACATTCATTTGCCTGATGTTGTTCCAAAGGAGGAAATAAAATAGCTGAAGCTTGAATCTTTCCTCCCTTGGCTCCTGCAATCGCCTGGAACGTCAGCAAGGAAATAACTTGAATAAACAGTCGATAATTATTATTCTTTTACTTTCGATCCTCCTCCTGCACATTCACTTATCTTGTCTTGGGGTCTAAGACAAGCGTTGTTAAAGTTTATTGACTTACAGATGTTATCATCCTGGCCCATCCGAGGTCAGCCCTGGTCATGTTTGAGAACCACTGCTGTAGACAATTCAGATGATCTAAACCAGGAGCTTCCAAACCATGGTCCGTAGCCTGGATCCAGCACTCCACAATCATTCTTCCAGGCATGGCATGGCATGGCAGTGGTGAAGACTTACCATTCTGCACCCCAGCCTCCTATCTTTGCAACTGATGAGAAACTTGCATTGGGCAGCTGCTTCCCCTCCCCTGAAATTGGAGTGCAGAGCCCTCTGGGACATTACATGGCAGAAGAGGCTGCCTGGTGCAATTTTCTGCTACAAAGATAGGTGACTGCGGCACAGAAGAGTACGTTTTCCCCACCACCGCACCATGCTCAGAAGGACAATTCTGGAGCACTGGATCCAACCCATGGGCTGCGGTTTGGAGATGGCTGATCTAGGCACATGGCTCAGAAGAATACATTTCCCAGCTGGCTTGTCGTTCCATATCCCATAAATATGGGGAGATGCATTCCTTGCCAGGTTCCTCCGAGGATGTAGATTGGGCCAAGCAGCCACTGGCTGGAGAGGAGAGGAGGACATCCTTGAAAGTTGCTAGGCAGTGCTGTGGCCTCTGAGAGGATACCTGAGCAAAGTCCACAGACTAGGTGAGGGCACAGCTGCCTGTTGCTCAACTTGACTTCCCCCAACGTTCCTGCACAATGTTTTGGGAGAGGCAGGACCATGTCCAAGTTCATTTCTAGTTTTGCTTTGGGGACAATTATCGTGGCAGCTCTGCTGATTGAGGCTAAGACCAGTCCAACCCCCCCCCCCAATGTTTGAGGTGGCAGGCCAAAGGCTGTCCCCTCTATCGGACAATGTGTCAGTGTCATGGTCCCTGGGGTCTGGCATCAGCCCCCCCCCCAGACACCCCCAAGACCATGGGCAGTGGAGCTAACCCCCCCCCCCCGCCTCAGTGGTCCAGGAGAATTTAAAAATGAAATAATGATGCTAGTATTTATATACCGCCTTTCTTTGGCCATTAGATTGTTCCTCTGGCTTTAATTCAAGGTGGTTTACATGGGCAAACTATCTCTAAACCCGCAAGGGTTTTTTTTACAAATTACAGAGAAGTTCTATCTTTCAAGTACTACGACAACATACAGATGGAACTTTCGTGGTTTAGTCCTCCTTTCTGGCCACACGCTTGCCTTCCTGGTGGCTGATAAGCGGCTTCTCTGCTCCCACCAAAGAAACAGCTGGCCCAGCACAACTCCCCTCTCACAGGCAGCTGGAGGCAGCTCTTATCAGTCGCACTTCTCAAGGTCTGCCACTCACGGAGATTTCTGGTGTTGTCGAACTGGCGACCTTCGGATCTTATCTTCGGGCAAACGGAGGCTTTAACCCTATCAACTAAACCTTCTGCCCTTGCCCAATTCAGTTTCTAGGTGCCCCTCTTGATAGCTTAGCCCAGCGGCTTGACTGGAAAAGTTGACCTCAGTTCCCAGAAGAAAAGGTGCACTGGTTTGTAAAATATAATAATGTTTATTTAGACTAATGCTTACACTACAAAGGCACAAAGACCCGGGAAATACACCGCTTGAAAGTGCTTGAGAGTCCCAGTGCAAAACAAGGAAGCTCCCTGCCTGCTCCTAACTAGCCCTATCGCTCACCTGGTTCCTCAACCAGCAGATCAGGGTGCGCAGCTCACGGACAACCTGTGTGGCCAGATGTCCATGATGATCCATCGAGCCGACTGCCAAGTCCAACAGAGAATCCAGCTCAGAAGCAATTTTCCCTCCCCTCCCTTCTCCTGGGAAGCTTCCTCTCCATTCTGCTTGGGTTGCTATGCCCCTGCTCCTCCCCCTCTCAGCCAGAGCTTCAAAGCAGCTGTTTTGGTACAGAGAGTGAGTGGTCCCTGGACTGCACTCTCTCCTTCTGGCTCTCCTGGCCATCGAGGGTCAGACAACACAGCATCAGGAACCCTTTGCGCTTGGTTCCCACTAGCTGAGGAGAGAGAAGGGGGTGCTGGGCCTGCAACTGCCAAATTGAGTCAGACCCAGGCCTGGCTTCCTTTGTTCACGACAGTCAGGGCGCAATCCTAAGCAGCACCGGAATGGCGAGGCCAACGGGCCAGCGCCATATCCGCTGCTGCTTAGAATGGGCTGGAGCCTCCCCGCAGCAAGGGAGCGTGTGCTCTCTTACCATAAGGGAGGTTCCAGCCTCCCCTATGTGCTCCTCGGATCCGTGCCCGCTAAAGAGCTGAGGAGACCGCGTGGCCCGAATCCTGAGCCTCGCTGATGCTAAGACAACCTAAGCCTCGCTGACGGGCTTAGGAAGTGGCCATACGGCCACCTCCCAAGCCCGCCCAGGTCCAGCCCAAGTCCCGCCTCCCGCCTCCCCCTCCCACCAATCCCCGTCCCAATACAGAATCCCTTGCGCTGACTGTTTTTGCTGTGAGCATCGTCGGCTTCAGAGATGGAGCACCAACGTGGGGGTGCTGCTCAGCGCCCGTGCGCCGGCACTCCTCCCCTTGCGTCAACGCAATGACGTCACGTTGACACAAGGGGCACGCTAGGATTGCGCTGTCAGTCTCTGACTGAAGGCTCGCTCTTCCACATGTGGTGGACTTATTTATTTATTTAAGAAATTTCTACCCCACCTTTCCTCTGCCAAGGCAGATGTCCAAGGCGGCTTACAATATTAAAAAGGATAAAAATAAAGTATAACAGTTAACATTAAAAACAGTTAAAAACAGTATTAAACAATAAACAATCAAGATTAAAAAAACACAAACAATTTAAAAACAATTAAAAAATAAAATAAGACACAAGCCCCGTGAATCATAATAACCAGCCAGCCAACCTGTCAACAATTAAAAGCTTTTTGGAATAAAAAGGTCTTCAGCCCCCGCCGAAATGTAAACAGAGAGGGAGCAGTTCTCAATTCGAGGGGAAGGGTGTTCCAGAGTTGGGGGGCCACCACCGAGAAGGCCCTCTTCCTGGCCGCCACTCCTCTTACTTCTTCTGGTGGCGGCACAGTCAGAAGGGCCCCCCCAGATGATCTAAGAGTACGGGTTGGATTATATAGAAGGAGGCGGTCCCTCAAATACCCCGGACCCGAGCCGTAAAGGGCTTTAAAAGTCAAAACTAGCACTTTGAATTGGGCCCGGAACAGAACCGGCAGCCAGTGTAGTCGCCGAAGCAGCGGCTCGACAGAGTCAAACCGACGTGCCCCAGCAACCACCCGAGCCGCCGCGTTCTGTACTAGTTGTAATTTCCGGACCGTCTTCAAAGGCAGCCCCACGTAGAGCGCATTGCAATAATCTAATCTAGATGTCACTAGGGCATGGGTCACTGTGGCCAGGTCTGCACAGCTCAGGTACGGCCGCAGCTGGCGGATCAGCCGAAGCTGAGCAAAGGCTCCCCTGGCCACCGCCATCACCTGGGACTCCAGGGACTCCAGGTGTAGCTGTGAATCCAGGAGAACCCCCAAGCTGCGAACCTGCTCCTTCAGAGGAAGTGCGACCCCATTCAGAGCAGGACGATAGTCCAATACCCGAGCTGTGGATTTCCGAACCAAAAGCACCTCTGTCTTATCCAGATTTAATTTCAGCTTGTTCGCCCGCATCCAGCCCCCCAACTGCCTCCAGACAGCGATCCAGGACCTCAACCGCCTCCTCAGAATCAGGGGGAAAGGAGAGATAAAGTTGGGTGTCATCAGCATATTGATGGCACCCCACTCCGAACCCCCGGATGACCTCTCCCAGCGGTTTCATGTAGATGTTAAACAGCATGGGGGATAAGATGGAACCTTGCGGCACCCCGAACCTAAGAGGTCGGGGTGCCGAACAAGCCTCCCCCAGCACCACCTTCTGGGATCTGTCAGCCAGGAAGGAGCGGAACCACTTCAAAACAGTGCCTCCAAGCCCCAACCCGGCCAGCCGACCCAGAAGGACACCATGGTCGATGGTGTCGAAAGCCGCTGAGAGGTCCAGCAGGACTAACAGGGTCGCACTTCCCCCGTCCATCCCCAGGCGCAGGTCATCCACCAAGGCGACCAAGGCAGTCTCCGTCCCGAACCCCGGCCTGAAGCCAGATTGGAATGGGTCCAGATAATCCGTTTCCTCCAGAACCCTCTGAAGCTGGGACGCCACCACCCGCTCAATCACCTTGCCCAGAAATGGGATATTGGATACTGGCCGAAAGTTGTTTAAATTTGAGGGATCCAGGGAGGGCTTCTTCAGGAGGGGGCGAACCACCGCCCGCTTCAAAGCAGGTGGGAGCACCCCCTCCTTCAGAGATGCATTCACTACCCTCCCCGTCCACTCGGCCAGCCCTCCCCGGGCAGCTCTAATTAGCCATGCCGGGCAAGGGTCGAGCGGGCAAGCAGCAGGTCTCACACTCCAGAGAATCCTGTCCACATCCTCAGGCTCTACAAACTGAAAAGAATCCCAAATGGTAGGATAGACAGGTTCCCCGGGGACATCACTAGATCTGCCCACAGCAGCGTCCAAGTCATGCCAGATCTGATCGACCTTGTCTGCAAAATGTCTAGCGAACTCGTCACAGCGAGCCTCCGTGTGCTCCTCCCTACCAGTAAGGGGGGCAAGATGTAACAGACTGCGGACCACACGGAAGAGCTCAGCCGGACGGTTCTCTGCAGACGCAATGGTGGCAGAGAGCTGAGCTCTCTTCGCCACCACCATTGCTCTGGAATAAGCTTTTAATTGGGCCTTAGCCCGTGTCTGGTCAGATTCGGCACGAGTCTTTCGCCACCGACGCTCTAGTCGTCTGCTCTGTTGCTTCATCGTTCGCAGCTCCTCAGAAAACCAAGGAGCGGCTCTGATTCTGCGACTGGGCAGAGGACGCTCAGGAGCAATCTCATCCAGGGCCCTGGCCATCTCCATATTCCAGAGGTCCACCAGGGCACCGGGTGGATCTCCAACTCTGGCAACAGGAAAATCCCCCAGAGCCCTCAGGAATCCGTCTGGATCCATCAGCCTCCGAGGGCGGATCATAAAGTGTGATCCCCCGCCATTGCAGAGGTGAGAAGCCGCAACAAGCCTAAATCCCACCAGACAGTGATCTGTCCATGACAAAGGAGTGATCTTAATCTCCTCCACCTCCAGATCACCATCAACCTGCCCCACAGTAAACACCAGGTCCAGCGTGTGTCCCGCCTCATGTGTCGGGGCAGATATTTTTTGAGACAGACCCATGGTTGCCATGGAGGCCATGAAGTCCTGAGCTGCAGATGTTGCCGGGGCCTCGGCATGGACATTAAAGTCCCCCAACACCAGAAGGCGGGGGGACTCCAACACCACGCTCGAGACCATCTCCGTCAGCTCAGGCAGGGAGACTGCTGGGCAGCAAGGCGGGCGGTACACCAGCAGAATCCCTGTTCTGTCTCGCCCCTCCAACACAACACGAAGGCACTCAAACCCGGTGGACTGCTGAACAGGGTATCTGGTGAGACGGATGGAATCCCGATAGACCATGGCAACCCCGCCTCCCCGCCCCTGAAGTCGTGGCTGCTGCAGTACCCGGAAACCTGGTGGACAAATCTGGGAAAGACTGACCCCGCCCAGCTCATCCAGCCAGGTCTCCGTGATACATACCAGGTCGGCTTTCTCCTCCAAGATTAAATCATGGATAGGAGAGGTCTTATTATTCAGCGACCTGGCATTCAGAAGCAGCAGCTTCAGACTCAGGGAACTGTTGCCAGGATTTCCAAGGGTCAGAGGGATGAGGGAAGGGCCAGAAAGAGGGACAGTCTGTCTACGACTGACCCTCCTTCTCCTGTAATGTCCAGCCCCGACCCCACCGCCATATCTTCCGTAACCCGTAACTCTGCTAATGGTGGCCTCCCTCCTTCCCCCTGAGCTCCCTCGAGGTGTCAAACACATAATTCCGACGGGAGCAACCTACAAGCCAACCACCAGCACAATACAAAAAACTAAAAAACACCAACACACACACACTCCCACCAACAACCGGTGCAGCAGCCCTCACCCCACTCCCACTGAGGCTTGGGCTGCTGCAGGCCTCTGCCTCCCTCTCACTGAGGCAGAGGTCCTCGCTCCTTCCCTCCCTGGTCTCACAGAGGCAGGGATAACCTTCCACTCCCTGACCAGACTCTCACTCCGGCCAGGAAGTCACACTCGTACAATCACTCACTCAGTTAAAAGGCTGGGGTTGGCTTGTTGACAGGTGACTAGGCTCCAACAGTAAAGGCGTGGCTGGAGCGTGACTTGCAGGAAAGCAAGAGCTTATTGGACAATGATACATAAAGAAATGTCGAAAGTATTAGGTTACAACATAGATAAAGATCTGGAACTATTTTTGATAGGTTTAAAGTTAGAAACAATGATAGTTAATGACAGAATACTGATATGGTATATGGTAACAGCAGCAAGGATGGTATATGCAAGATACTGGAGACAAAAGAAGATACCTGGAAAAGAAGAATGGATTCAAAAGATGTTATATATCATGGAAATGGACAGAAAGTTTAAAGGAAGAAATGGTAGAGAAATATCAGCAGGATTGGCAAAAATTTAAAACTTATATAGGAAGAAGAGAAGGTAAAATGAATTTAATATGGTTATTTGATGATTGAGGGAAATCATCAAGATCTTGAGGCCAAATAGGGGGTGGCTGTGGGAAGTCAAAATTGTAAAGTGTGTTCATTGAATGTATGTAGTAATTTTGGTTTTGTGATTAGGAAAATATGAATAAAATTGTTTAAACCGAGAATCCCTTGCGCTGACCGTCTTTGCTGCGAGCAGCGTCGGCTTCAGAGATGGAGCGCCAACATGGGGGTGCTGCTCAGCGCCCGCGCGCCGGCACTCCTCCCCTTGCGTCAACGCAATGACGTCGTGTTGACACAAGGGGCACGCTAGGATTGCGCTGTCAGTCTCTGCTGCTCCCAGTGGTGTTGCTAGGCAGCTGCGGGGGATGCGGGCCACCCCTGGTGAAGTGCACTGGGCAGTGGTGACACTGCTAATACCTTTCAATGTGGAATTTATGGCAGAATGCAAGGAAATACACCGCATCGGAATATCTAGATTTCGTCAGAAGCTATAGCCAAAATACCAGAAAAAGGAAACACAACTGCCCTCTACAACAAAAAGTGAATAGCCTTCATTCAAAACTGACCGATGGGACTGATCATTCTGAGAGCCAATGAGGTGCTATTAAGACACAGCAGGGAACCAATATGGAGTTAGAATGAGTCATCTCTCATTTCCATGCATCAGAGCTAATGCTAGAACTCTTATAGCATTGTGTGAGTATCATCCAGTTGGTTTTTTGTTGATGGCCACTGATTTGTTGAGTGACCTCAACAAATCTACTCTAAGTTTAGGTTTAAGGCTGAGTTTAGTTTAAGGAAAGGTTAAATTTAAGTCTGAGTTAAGTTCAGCTTAAAGGAGCTGATTCTGTAGAGAATTACAGCTCAAGCCTACTCTAAGTAAGACCAGAGTCTACTTGTGAGTAAGAACCCAAATAAAACATAGGGAAGAGTAGAAACTGAAACTGAAACTGAGATAAGACAGAGGGAAGGCTCAGCACAGGGGGGATAGCAGGCTCAGTGTTTGGAACACTTTGGTGTTTAGTCTTAGTGTTTAAACTAAACACTAAACTAAGCTAAATTAAACCACTAAACTAATTTTAAACTACTTACACTAAATTAAAGTTGCAGTGTTTTAAACTATTTGGGGTCTAACATACAGTGTGCCACAAAGCTCAGGCATATACCAAGACATACACTAATACTTCCTAGTTTCTACTTCCTAGTTTCTACTGAGTAGAAACTCAGCTACCCAGGGCTTGACCCTTTCATAGGGAAATTGAGTTAACTGGGTTACCTTCTGAGGACAATTGTGTTATCTGGTTGCCTAGGCAGCAATCAACCTCCATAGTCCAGGTGAGGCCAGCCCCCTTTCAGGCAGGCCAGCCTAACCTCTGTTCCGGGTAAGATGGTGGAATGCCTCATCAAAGATAAAATCCTAAAACACGTAGAGGAACAAGTACTGCTAAAAGAAAGTCAGCATGGCTTCTGTAAGGGTAAGTCTTGCCTCACGAACCTTTTGGAATTCTTTGAAAAGGTCAACAGGCACGTGGATGTGGGTGAACCTGTGGATAGCATATACCTGGATTTTCAGAAGGCGTTTGACACAGTCCCCCACCAAAGGCTGCTGAAGAAACTTCATAGTCAGGGAATAAGAGAGCAGGTCCTCTTATGGATTCAGAATTGGTTGAGGGCCAGGAAACAGAGAGTGGGGGTCAATGGGCAATTTTCACAGTGGAGAGAGGTGAAAAGCGGAGTGCCCCAGGGATCTGTCTTGGGGCCGATGCTTTTCAACTTATTCATAAATGACCTGGAGACAGGGATAAGCAGCGAGGTGGCCAAGTTTGCAGATGACACAAAACTTTTCCGGGTGGTGAAAACCAGAAAGGATTGTGAAGAGCTCCAGAAGGATCTCTCCAAGTTGGGGGAACGGGCAGCCAAATGGCAGATGCGTTTCAACATAGACAAATGTAAAGTGATGCACATTGGGGCAAAAAACCAAAACTTCACCTATAGGCTAATGGGTTCTGAGCTGTCTGTGACAGCTCAGGAGAGAGATCTTGGGGTGCTGGTGGACAATTCAATGAAGGTATCGACCCAGTGTGCGTCAGCAATTAAGAAGGCCAATTCCATGCTTGGGATCATTAAAAAAGAGGTTGAGAATAAAACAGCCAATATTATCATGCCATTGTACAAATCGATGGTAAGGCCGCACCTGGAATATTGTGTCCAGTTCTGGGTGCCGCATCTCAAAAAGGACATATAATAGTGGAGCTGGAAAAGGTGCAGAAGAGAGTGACAAAAATTACGGGGCTGGGGCACCTCCCTTATGAAGAAAGACTGCAGCGTTTGGGGCTCTTCAGCCTAGAAAAAAGGCGCCTGAGGGGGGACATGATTGAGACATACAAAATTATGCATGGAAGGGATAGAGTTGATAAAGGGATGTTCTTTTCCCTCTCTCAAAACACCAGAACCAGGGGGCATCCGCTAAAACTGAGAGTTGGGAGAGTTAAAACAGATAAAAGGAAGTACTTTTTTACTCAGCGGGTAGTTAATCTGTGGAACTCTTTGCCACAGGAGGTGGTGATGGGATCTGGCCTAGATGCCTTTAAGAGGGGATTGGACAGATTTCTGGAAGAAAAGTCCATCGTGGGCTATAGGCAATGATGGATTGTGCAACCTCCTTACAAAGGTGGTGGGCTACTGGTACCGGGTGCAAGGGAGTGGCAACAGGATGCAAGCATCTTGTTGTCTCATGCCTCCCTGGGGCACCTGGTGGGCCGCTGTGAGATACAGGAGGCTGGACTAGATGGGCCTTTGGCCTGATCCAGCAGGGCTCTTCTTATGTTCTTATGTTCTTATGACCTTGACTATTCTATGTTAATATTGATTTGATTCATTGATTCACCCTGGTGATGTCACTGCATTTACAATAGGTTGTTCATATGATGCTAGTCATGGAAGGGGGGGGCGTTGATACGCTGACCTCCTGCACCAGGAGATGCAAAGCCTGTGATGCCACTGGCTGCTCCCAATGTCCAATCTCATCACATTCCTCAGCTCCCCATTTCATCTTCCTCTAGGCACCTGCTACCTTTTCCAATCCAGGAAGTGGATGCTTGGGCAGTGGAGGCAAGAAGGTGAACAGAGACCGAGGGCACAATCCTAACCTGGAGCTTGGCTGGCACAAGGGACACCACAATGTATGTTTGGATGACTCTCAGAGTCAGAGAGGCCAGCACATAGACATGCCCAGTGATGTCATGCAGGGGGAATGCGGGGGAACTCAGTTCCACTTGTTAAAATTAGGGCTGACTCCGCCCACTTCACTCTGCGGCACTTCCCCCCTTCTCCCCCTCCCAATTCCACTGCAAAGAGCTTTTCTTCTTGGTTGGCCGGCACTCAAAGGGTTAAAGGGAGCGACTCCGGATTCCTAGGGGGCGAAGGGGGAAGGGCTGCAGTGGGGAAGTCCCGTCCTGCACAGCCCCCTTCCTCGCTCCCTCCAGCCACACACATGGAGTCAGCAGCCACTCTGGTGAGTCTGCAGCGCACTGGGGAGAAGGCAGTGATGTCATTCAGGGGGAATGGACCAGAATGGGCGTTCCGGATCCTAACGGGCTCCGTGGCTGCTTCCGGGGTTGTTTTTTTCCCCCAACATTTGAATTTGAACTCAATAGTGAGTTCCTGTTCCTAAATCATTTGAATGACACCACTGGGCCTGCCCCATCCTCCCTGACTCTGAGAGTTGCCCAAATACACTTTACGGTGGCCCCGGTGCCAGCCAAACTTTGCTGGCCTCACTGTGCCTGCTTAACTCCAGGTTAGGATTGCAGCCCCAGGGAACCAGCAACCAAGTCATTCCCTGCAGATATTGTGGCCTCCTTTTGCGTATGAATAGAGAACGTTTGATAAACAGTTATGAATGATCCACAGTGTAAACGGGCTTGACATTTAAATTCAGGGGAGGAAAATGGATTTTGAAGTGAATTTCAGAGTTCCTCCCAAGGGACACTCACATCTGAGAACTTTCAAGAGATGGGAAACAAGTTTCCTATCAGACAAGTGAACTTTCTCCGGGGGCTTGCCTACACCCCTAGCCGTTTCCACAATGCTCAAATTTGATGGACTTAACTCTCTTGCTTCTGACTGGAGCTGGCTGGAACTGACAGCCAAAAGGGCTCCTTTGAGGCAAGGCAAGTTCTGTTTAATGAAGAATGGCAGGTGCAAGCATTTGGCTTTTAATTTAGCAGACTGGGCGTGGAAAGGGTGTTCAACTCGTTGCTAAACTGGACTCTGGGATGTTCAGCATGCACAGCTGCTCTTATATCCAGAGCATTCCTCGACGTCCTTCCATTGCATGGCGGCTCAGTTCCATGTGGATCTCTGTGCTTGGATTGAGAGTGACTGGGCAGAAGAATAGCTTTGTGACTCTGCAGGAAAGGCATCAATTGGTTCACAGCAGGGATAGAATGGTGCAAGGAGGAACCAATGGTCCATCGTGCTGAAATAGTAGAAAAAGAGGACGTACCCCAAAGTCCAGTTTCATAAAGGAGCACCTGGTTCAAGGTCTTTAAGTACTATTTTTGGTGGGCATTGCTGTGACAACTTGGTTCACTGGAAAAGAATCTAGGGACAAATCTAGAGTGAAAAAAACCCTAAATACAAACTCTGTCTCTTACATGATAACATGGTTGGACAGTCATAAAACCTGTTGCTCTGCAAAGGTCCACCCTTACAGTGTTCACAGGACACATTTCAGATCCTTGGGTTGGGGCAATTTTTTTAAAAAATCTCTCTTTAAAAAACTGGTGCACAAACGCACCATTGGTAGAAAATGTTGATGAATGATTAGGTGAATTTCAACTGCTCTTCTTCTTTCTCCTTGGAAAAACAGAGCCATTTTTCTATATTAGCAGTGGCATCCCAAGGGGGTGTGGAAGGGTGCAGACGGCACCAGGTTCCGCACTACAGGGGGTGCATTGCATTTGAAATACGTAGCACACTTTTGGGATTTCTGCAGTTGCGGACCTACCATTGGGTGAGGGGGACAGGGGCCCCTGGGTGCAGCACTCCTGGGGCAGGAGGAAGGTAGCAACAAGATGCTTTGCCTCTCGAAGAGGCAAGCGATTTCAGCCCACTCCCTCTCCTTTGCCATTGTAAGGCTCTGAAATGGAGCCTGGCATTGCGGGAAGGTGTGTCAATGGGCAGGAAGGGGTGGAGAGCTGATGCTGGGGGTGCAGAGTATTGATCCACCCCCTGGGCAGAGCGTGGGCTGGGTGTGCCACTGGATTTCTGCATGGGCACTCTCTTTCCATTCCTTACTTCATCTTCTTATGGCCAAATCCTATTGATTGCCCAATAGTCTGCTTTTGTTTGGGGGAGCAAAAACAGTCTGCTTTAACTTTTGTTAAAGGGGAAGTGTAATGAAACTGATGAAAGTCTGCCGACAGGAATGCAGCAAAGAACAAGTTTGTGTCATCAACTCAACTGATTCAAGGAGATCAGTACAGCTGTAGGCTAGTAGGCAAGGAGGTCAGCAATTACCACCACAAAACATTGCCCCTAGAGAACTCCCTGTGCACAGAACTGAGCTTCTTGGAGAAATGGGCATTGGGTGGGCTTCTGCTCCTTTTCATGTGGAACCATCTCCAATCTGAAGAACATCTGAGGTAGGAATGTGTGTCCCATTTGGGGATGAATTGGACTCTACTTAGAGGAGGGAGGAAACTTTTTTCCCTCATGGAGTTTGGTATTTTCCAAAAGGTAAAAAAGTGCAGAAAGCAGTATTCTGTGTTTTTATTCAGACTTTACATTATAATTCTAAATTAGGATATTTTAGGGCACAATTCTAACCTGGAGTTAGACTGGCACAGTTTGGCCAGCAAAGTGTGGCTGGCACAAGAGCCACCATAAAGTATGTTTGGACCACTCTCGGAGTCAGAGAGGCCAGCACACAGACATGCACCATCCTCCCTGACTCCAAGAGTGGTCCAAACGTGCTTTACGGTAGCCCTTGTGCTGGCCAAATTTTGCTGGCCTAACTGTGCTGGCCGAACTCCAGGTTAGGATCCTGCCCTCAGATACAGCCTTGAAGCTGTTGAGCATTGGGCATCAGGCCATCACAGAAAGCTCCTTCATGGCCCCATTTTCAGCCAGACACACCAGAATGTGGAAGAGTTATCTTAGACAAGGGGTGGCCAATGTTTCCATTTTAGGGCTCCTGGACCTTTAACAATTGTGTAGAGGAGGGGATTTCAGTAGGTGCAGCTAGTTATCTCACAGATGACAAGCTGCTCCCGCTGAAATCCCCTCTTCCACACAACTGTTAAAGGTCCAGGAGCCCAAAAATGGAAAGATTGGTCACCCTTCTTAGACAAAGGATACCCTTCTGAGCACTTCTTGTGAGTTGCCACTTCACCCCACTCAAAAAAGAGAAGTTCAGCAGGACTATTTATCATGGCTTTAAATTTTATTAACTGGATTGAACAGAAGAACAAGCAAGAGGAGATGTTCAAGGAGATGGTGGAGGAGAGAGAGAGTCTAATTCACCAAGGTGGCAATAAGAACACTAATTCATAGACGTATCAGTCGCGCCTCCTTTGCATTCAACCAAGAGAGGTAAAGAATGAATACAGAAATTAGGAGAGGAAGCAGGTGCAGAGCTTCAGGAGTTTAGCTCAGCAAGGTGAGTATCAGGGGTGCACCGCAGGTCCAGGGGCCAAGTGTTGCTTCTGAGAGAGAGGTGCTTTTCTTCGGCCCCCATGTTGCAGGTGGTTCATTCAAAGTTTTTTCCAAGCTTTCCATCAACTTCTTCAGCATTTTGATTGATAGCAAGATGCAGGACCGCAGCCCCCACAGCCACCTCCACAAGTCTGAACGCAGCCCCCACAGCCACCTCCACAAGTCTGAATGCAGCCTACGCAGCCCCCACAACCTCCACAACCCCCAGAGCCACCTCCACAAGTCTGATCGCAGCCTCCGCAGCCACCTCCACAAGACTGGGCACAGCCACCACACACCCCAGAGCCACCTCCACAAATCTGAACGCAGCCACCACAACCTCCACAATCCCCACAGCCACTTCCACAAGTCTGAACGCAGCCACCGCAACCTCCACAACCCCCACAGCCACCTCCACAAGTCTGTACGCAGCCACTACAACATCCACAACCTTTACCACCTCCACCATTGCCCCCACAAGTCTGAACAGAACCTCCACAGCCTCCACAGCCACCTCCACAAGTCTGAACACTGCCACCACAACCACCACAGCCACTGCCACTGCCACAAGACTGAGCACAGCCTCCGCAGCCTCCTCCAGAAGATTGAGCACATGTGCAGGGGGAACACCCACAAGTCTGACAGCAGCTCATCTTTGCAGTATAGAGTGCAGGTGAATCTGAAAGATGGAAAACACATGGTGTACGTTAACACATTCAAGGCCCACTTTCATCCTACAGTACTCATTCCACCAGGCCGTACCAGAAGAAGGGACATGACTGAGGCCCTTCCACCTGGCTGGGATAATCATCAGGCTTCCCCCGTTCTCAGAAATGTTCTATACACTAGCCAAAGTTCTTCCTCCTTTTCATCTTTCCTCCCTTTTCCTCTTCATATGGTGTCTAATAATTTGGAAGTCACTGTTTCAACCTGTCCACCAAGGATCTATCAAAGCCACTAAGCTGGAGTCACGTGCCAAGTCACAAGTGAGGGACCCAGTGAATTGACTTGACTTGCAAGTAACCGTGTCACACTCCTTGCAACTCAACTTGGGGCTGCCTCCACAAGTCAAGACCCACGTTATTTCAAGAAATGAGTCAAGTCTGTGAGCACAAAAACTCCTCAAACCTTCCTCCTCCCTTTGCCTCCCAGGAACCACCTACACACACCCCACCATGTCTGCTACTGCTGTTGGTCTGAAGGACGGCTTCCAGATCACCCACAAGTTATTTCGGGGAGACACGGAAGCGAAGAGGAAAAAAATAAGCAAGCACACACACACACACGCAAACACAAAAGAGAGTCAGGACTTGAGCCAAATTTGAGTTGTGACTCTTTTCCAGGTTACTGGCCCTGAGACTCGAGGTTGGTCCAAGTCAGTGACGTCCGTGACTCGAGTCAACATGAGTTGCGAAAACCCAACCTTTTCTCGACTCGACTGGAATTGTGACAACTCACGTGTTCATCCATTCTTGAAAAATGTAGCTTTTTCTTGAAAGATTAGAACCAATTTGTTATTTGTAAAAACCCTTTGGAGTTTAGAAAAAAGCCTGCCTATGTGAACAGCCTTGAATTAAAGACAAAGGAGCAATCCAATGACCAAGAAAGGTGGTATATAAATAACAATGTTGCTGTTGTTATCGTCGTCGTCATCATCATTATAATCATCCCTACTGTCAACCTCCTGGAATGGCCCACCAAAAGGCAGCACATTACTAAACTTGTGTTGTGGGGGCTTCAAGCAATGTAGAGAGGCACAGCCCTCTGTGAAACACAGCCTAACCAGTCACTTCCCATTGCCATTGCAAGCAACAGTGGAGGCAGGTTTTGAGGATACATCAAAGGGGAAGATCTGAGGTTCTCAAGATGCAAGTAGGAACCTGCTGGGGGCAACTCCAGATCTTTTTTGCCTTCTAATTTACAAGCAATTACACATGAGAATAAGAATGTCTGAAGTAATCAAAATCCAACCGAATGAGCTGGAGAACCCTCAGGATATAGGATTCCAGATGGCCACCCAGATCTCTGACTGACACTTCTGAGGAAGTGAGAGAGATAAACAGCACTTCCCTAAATCCTGATGCATACCAAGTATCCGTCAAGACTCTTTTGTTTATCTGGACAGCCAGATGAGATGCTTTTCTCTTCCTCTGATCTCAGGAAGAGAAAAGAATTCTGCCTGGGATGCTTTTCCAAATAGATACACCAGCAACTAAAATTGGGCCTTCTCTGCCTTAACTCTGTCACTGAGCTTTGGGTTCTCCCGTGGGAAAAAGTGATTTTCTCTGTAAGCATACTTGGGGGAAAGAAGTGATATTTCTCAGCTTCCCTTTCAAGCGTGAGATTGAGACTTGGTTAAAGAAAATATCAAATATCTAGCCTGATTAATACAAATACAAGGAAACAAAGGTCAGTGGATTTACTCTTCAGTAGAACTGAGAAGACCCACTGATCATTTTAGTAAGCATGGACAGGCTCTCTCCTTCTGAGAGTTTGTCAAGAAAAATGATGGCACCCTAGCCAATTCAATTCCATCTGTACACCGCGTATCAAAGTTCAGTAGAATTAACCTTACCTATGGAGCCGGGAAATGCAGTGGGTTGAATCCCAATGAGAGAATGAGGATCTTTGGGGATGGGGGCCCCTTTATAGCAACACCTATATACCTCCATACCCAGGAGCTATCCAGCGCTGTCCCTTTTTGGGAAATGAGGCAGTACCGTGGCACGACAAAGTCTTTATTAGCCATCCACGGACATGCTTGTGCTCCATTGAGTCAAAAGAGCATGAGGTGGATCTCTCATTAATAACAAAATCATGTTTAGATGTGGATATGATTAAGGCTATCTTCAGATAATAACCGTGTAATTCTCAGAGGATTTAGTAAATGTCAGCTTACGTGAATGCTAATGGAATTGCCCCTGCAACCATGGAGCTAAGGACCTTGCACAGGGGTTCTCAAACTTTTTAGCACTGGGACCCACTTTTTAGAATGGAAATCTGTCTGCGACACATCAGAAATAATAATAATAATAATAATAATAATAATAATAATAATAATAATAATAATAATA
>JAJKFI010000364.1:178378-215822 GCA_029204185.1 Lerista edwardsae
TAATAATAATAATAATAATAATAATAATAATAATAATAATAATAATACCAGTATTTATATAATTGCCTTTCTGGTCATTGGATTTCTCCCCTGACTTTAATCAAGGCTGTTTACATGGGCAGGCTTTTCTCAACCCCATATGGGGGTTGTTACACTCACAAGTTCTATCTTTCAAGAACACGACAGTCCAGGTGGTCTCCTTCACAATCCAGCAGCTCTCTGGCCACTCCCACTCCCACACATGGCTTGACAGGCACTCCTCCACTCTCTCTGCTCCTCTCACCAGCTGAAGAGACTCATCTCTGTCGCAAGTATTATAATCCATTTCATGCCTTTCTTGTTATTTTTTCCTCTCTGTCCTGCGTTCCACTCTCCCTGAGTTTCAATTTAGCTAGAAGAATTTCTGCCATTCATTCATCATTCTCAGCTTTGTGTTGCATGTTGCCCTAAAAATTATGTAGTCCTATGAAGTTTAAGGGACGTGGTGGCGCAGTGGGTTAAACCGCTGCTGCTGGGCTTTCCGACCAGAAGGTTGGGAGTTCAAGACTGCATGACGGAGTGAGCTCCCATTGCTTGTCCCAGCTCCTGCCAACCTATCAGTTCAAAAGCACCTAAATGCAAGCAGATAAACAGGGACTACCTTGGTGGGAAGGGAACGGCATTCCGTGCACCTTGGCATATAGTCATGCCGGCCTCATGACCACGGAAGCTTGTCCTCGGACAAAACGCCGGCTCTACAGGCTTAGAAACAGAGATGAGCACCGACCCCTACAGTCGGTCACGACTAGACCATCTGGTCATGGGGAAACATTTACCTTTTTATGTAGTTTAAACAGAGGCATTGCGCCCATGCAGTGTGGTGATGTGCCTGCCATGGGTATTGCACCAAAATGGAAAGATTCCAGAAGCAGGGGATGCGGCAGGGCTGCGTGGAGGGCAAGGGGACGTCTTTTGTCACCGCCGCACCCTGGGTGCAATCTGAGCCTGCTCTGACTGTGAGTCTAAATTATTGCATTTTGACCATGCTGTGCTAAACCAGCTCGTGTATAATCTTAGCCAATTCCATTATATTGCATGCGATTGGCAGTATTTTGGGAGAACAAGGAGGAATTTTTCAAAATCCTCCAACCTTTCATTGCTGCCGTGTTGCAGTGATAGCAGACACAGCAATAACTTTGGCAGTTGGCAAGTAGCAACCATCCTAATCCCACCCTAAAAATGCATGGTACTATATCATGATTTAGTCAATCCTCCAGGAAGTCAAGCCTGATTGCTCCCTGGAAGGACAGATCCTGAAGCTGAAGTTCAAATACTTGGGCCACCTCATGAGAAGAGAGGACCCTTTACAAAAGACGCTCCTGATAGGAAAGATCAAAGGCCAAAGGAGAAGGGGGCGGCAGAGGAGGAGATGGTTAGATAGTGTCACCAAAGCAATGAACATGAAATTCGGCAAACTCCGGAAGCTAGTGGAGGACAGGGAGGCCTGGCGTGCTGTGGTCCAGGGGGTTGCAAAGAGTCGGGCATGACTTAGCGACTGAACAACAATATCATGATTTAGCATAACAGAAAAGAAGAATTAAAAGAAGACAGCCCATCAGCTAGGATGCGTGCCATTGGTGAGAAGATAAGAGCTGCCCATCCAAAATTTTAAACCAAAATCACCTTCCCCGAATTAAGAAAGGGAATAATGAAGAACAGTTTGATCTGAACACAAGGAATCCCACAATGAAAAGAAGGGGCAGCTATCAATAAGGCTATTCCAACAACATCCGTCAGCATGATTTCAACGAGTAGATCCGTCAACTGCTACACATTCCAATTAACCAGTATTCAAAAACAATATAATCCTCTAACTACTTCCAGTAAAGCCTGAACCAGTTATTAACTGATGATAACTTTAATCACATCCACACCAGAAAGCACTTTTTATGAACAAAAGACATGCAATGAGTCAAAGAGCATGAGACGGAAGAGGGCATGGTGTGTGGGCATGTGCAGATTGCTTACAAAGACTTCATTGTTCCACGATGGTGCCTCACACCCTAAGAGGAGGGTGCATGGAGTTGTATAAAAGGGACCCCATCTCAGGAGCTCCCCAATCACTCAGAGTGCATTCCAAGCCTAGAGTTAAAAGGTAAAAGTTTCCCCATGACCGAATGGTCTAGTCATGACCGACTCTAGGGGGCAGTGCTCATCTCCATTTCTAAGCCTGTAGAGCCGGCGTTTGTCAAGCTTCCGTGGTCATGTGGCCAACGTGATGATATGCCAAGGCGTACTGAACACTGCTACCTTCCCAATCTAATCGCATTTTTACATGCTTTCGAACTGCTATGTTGGCAGGAGCTGGGACAAGCGACGGGAGCTCACTCCGTCGTGTGGTCTCAAACTGCCAACCTTCCAGTCAGCAGCTCAGCAGTTTAACCCACAGCACCACAACGTCCCATAACCTAGAGTTAGTCCAGCACAATTAGGCCATTGAAGTTTGGCTGACACAAGAGACACCATAAAGCATATTTGAACCACTCTCTGAGTCAGGGAGGAGGGCGCACGTCTGTGTACTGGCCTCTCTGACTCCGAGAGTGGTCCAAACATACTTTATAGTGTTCCTCATTGGGCCCTCACTTGGATTCAGACCTCTTCTCTGCTTTATAAGTCAGGTTGATTGCACCAGTTTTTGGCAAGCGAAGTGTGGATAAAAAATAAATTTGGTAGGACTTTGATTTCTTCTGGCATCAATGGGCAGCCCAATCCTAACCTGAGCAGGAACAGGCAAGCCGGCTGGCCTGCGCTGCCTCCTAACCACGGTAGGAGGCTGCTGAACCTTACCCTGTGGTGTGCCCCAGACAGCCCAATGGGGCTACTCAGTTCTGTGCCTGCAAAATGTCAAGTGCAAATCTGAGCTGCTCTCAGCATACTTTATGGTGTCCCTTGTGCCAGCCAAACTTTGCTTTATTTGCCTCATATTTACCTCAGAATTTTACCTCAGAATGCCAGATACAAGGGAGTGGCGTTTGGACCACCCTCGGAGTCAGGGAGGATGGCACACGCACAGCCCAGGGTTGGTGGGTGGGCCAGTAGGCATGCTGGCCCGGGGAGGGGGAGGGGCTGGAATGTGGCCATTAGTAAGGTGACCAACCGTCCTCCTTTAGGGAGGACAGTCCTCTTTTTGTAAGTTCTATCCTCCCTCGAAAAGTGTCCTCCTACATGTCCTCCTTTTCGATATTTGAAGACTAATCTGTAAATCTCCATATTGGATCAATGCCGATCCGATCCGTTGCGTGTGATGTGACGTATTTGTATGTGGCATGACGATTCGTCAAGGCTCGGTGTAAAGAGCAAACAAGAAAAAGCTAGGCCCTGGCTTGACTTTATTTTGAAAGAATTGTAACACAAGCAGGACTGAGAGAGCTTATTTCATTGGTTGTTTGCAAAAGGTGTGAAGTTATAGCTGGGGTCAGGAATGCAAGCTATTCAGAAAGGTTACATGTAGCTAGTGCTGAAACAGGAGATGGCCTCTTTACCCTGATGGGCTAATTGATTGAGCCTGAGGGGTGTGGCCGCACAACCACCATCAAGACCTTCCAAACTGTAAGACTCCTCCAGATCATCCTCCAAGAAGATCATCAGACCTGATAAAGCTTGAAACCTGCAGACTTCCCTTTGCAAGACTGGAATTGCTGTCTAAGGATAGGATAGTGATAGGATAATGATAGGAGCCTAGTTTTCTTTGTTTTATAAGGTATCTCTGTTAGTTCTAGTATGCTTTCTTAGTTGTGTAACCCTTGTTTATCAATAAATTACAATTAAATTTACTATAAGCTTTGGTTGTCTTTGGAACCAGGTAAGATTCAGTGGCTAAAGTGGCACGCTTACCAAATTTTAAGAACATAAGAACATAAGAAGAGCCCTGCTGGATCAGGCCAAAGGCCCATCTAGTCCAGCTTCCTGCATCCCACAGCGGCCCACCAGGCGCCCCAGGGAGGCATGAAACAACAAGATGCCTGCATCCTGTTGCCACTCCCTTGCATCCGGTACCAGTAGCCCACCACCTTTGTAAGGAGGTTGCACAATCCATCATTGCCTATAGCCCACGATGGACCTTTCCTCCAGAAATCTGTCCAATCCCCTCTTAAAGGCATCAAGACCAGATGCCATCACCACCTCCTGTGGCAAGGAGTTCCACAGATTAACTACCCGCTGGGTAAAAAAATACTTCCTTTTATCTGTTTTAACTCTCCCAACCCTCAGCTTTAGTGGATGCCCCCTGGTTCTGGTGTTTTGAGAGAGGGAAAAGAACATCCCTCTATCGACTTTATCCCTTCCATGCATAATTTTGTATGTCTCAATCATGTCCCCCCTCAGGCGCCTTTTTTCTAGACTGAAGAGCCCCAAACGCTGCAGTCTTTCTTCATAAGGGAGGTGCCCCAGCCCCGTAATCATTTTTGTCGCTCTCTTCTGCACCATTTCCAACTCCACTATGTCCTTTTTGAGATGCGGCGACCAGAACTGGACACAATATTCCAGGTGTGGCCTTACCATCGATTTGTACAATGGCATGATAATATTGGCTGTTTTATTCTCAACCCCTTTTTTAATGACCCCAAGCATGGAATTGGCCTTCTTAATTGCTGACGCACACTGGGTCGATACCTTCATTGAATTGTCCACCAGCACCCCAAGATCTCTCTCCTGAGCTGTCACAGACAGCTCAGAACCCATTACCCTATAGGTAAAGTTTTGGTTTTTTGCCCCAACGTGCATCACTTTACATTTGTCTATGTTGAAACGCATCTGCCATTTGGCTGCCCATTCCCCCAACTTGGAGAGATCCTTCTGGAGCTCTTCACAATCGTTTCTGCTTTTTACCACCCGGAAAAGTTTTGTGTCATCCGCAAACTTGGCCATCTCGCTGCTTATCCCTGTCTCCAGGTCATTTATGAATAAGTTGAAAAGCACGGGCCCCAAGACAGATCCCTGGGGCACTCCGCTTTTCACCTCTCTCCATTCTGAAAATTGCCCATTGACCCCCACTCTCTGTTTCTTGGCCCTCAACCAATTCTGGATCCATAAGAGGACCTGCCCTCTTATTCCCTGACTGTGAAGTTTCTTCAGCAGCCTTTGGTGGGGGACCATGTAAAATGCCTTCTGAAAATCCAGGTATATGATATCCACAGGTTCACCCACATCCACGTGCCTGTTGACCTTTTCAAAGAATTCCAAAAGGTTTGTGAGGCAAGACTTACCCTTACAGAAGCCATGCTGACTTTCTTTTAGCAGTACTTGTTCCTCTACGTGTTTTAGGATTTTATTTTTGATGAGGCTTTCCACCATCTTACCCGGAACAGACGTTAGGCTGACCGGCCTGTAGTTTCCAGGGTCCCCCCTTCTCCCTTTTTTAAAGATTGGCGTGACATTGGCTGTCTTCCAATCCTCTGGCACTGTGGCCGTTTGAAGGGACAAGTTGCATACTCTAGTTAAGAGGTCAGCAACTTCGTTCTTTAGTTCCTCAATTACTCTTGGGTGTATACCATTTGGGCCTGGTGACTTATTTATATGTAGTTTATCAATTTGATCTAAAACATCTTCTTTATTAACCAGTATCTGATTTAATTCCTTCGTTAGGAAGGGCTGTTCGGGCCGTGGTATCTGCCCAAGTTCTTCTGCTGTGAAGACGGACACAAAGAATTCATTTAATTTCTCTGCAATCTCCAAGTCCCCTTTTATCTCCTCTTTCCCTCCCTCACCATCCAGCGGGCCAACCGCCTCTCTGGCAGGTTTCCTGCTTCTAACATATTTGAAGAAGCTTTTATTATTCCCCTTTATGTTGCTAGCCATGCGTTCCTCAAACGCTTTCTTGGCCCCCCGTATCACCTTCTTACTTGTCTTTTGCCAGAGTTTATGTTCTTTTTTATTCTCCTCACTGGGGCAAGACTTCCATTTACAGAAGGAAGCTTCTTTGCTCTTTACAGCTTCTCTAACTTTGTTTGTCAGCCATGCAGGCACCCTCCTGGACTTTGTCGAACCCTTCTTTCTTTGCAGTATACACTTCTGCTGGGCCTCTACTACTGTTTTTTTAAACAGCCGCCACGCAGCCTGGAGGGATTGGACTCTTTTTACCTTCCCTTTCAATTTCTGTCTAACTAGTCTCCTCATCTGAGGGAAATCTGACCTTCGAAAGTCAAGGGTTCTTGTGTCAGATTTGCTCTGCACTCTTTCCTGGACATGCATGGCAAAACCAATCGCAGCATGGTCACTGTTCCCCAATGGCTCAGTAACACTTACATCCCTAACTAGGTCCCGAGTACCACACAATATTAAATCCAGAGTCGCCTGTCCTCTGGTCGGCTCCATGACTAGCTGCTCTAAGGCACAGTCATTCAACACATCAAGGAATCCGGTCTCTCTTTCTTGACCAGAGCAGCAGTTGACCCAGTCAATATGAGGATAATTGAAGTCCCCCATGATTACAATCCTGCCTCTCTTGGTCACTGCTCTGATTTGTTTCCTCATTTCAAGGTCACTTTCAAGTTTTTGATCGGGAGGACGATAGCACACCCCCACTATTACATTGCTCTTACGGCCTGGTAGTTTAACCCATAGTGACTCCATGGTGGAGTCCGGCCCACCTTCAGTTTCTACTCTGCTGGATTCTATCCCTTCTTTGATATAGATGGCCACCCCTCCGCCAACACGCCCTTCCCTGTCCCTCCTATAGAGTTTATAGCCTGGGATTACAGTATCCCACTGGTTCTCTGCATTCCACCAGGTTTCCGTTATGCCTACTATATCAATCTTTTCCCTAGCCACCAAACATTCCAATTCCCCCATCTTTGCTCGGAGACTTCGAGCATTCGCATAATAACACCTATATATGGGGTTCTCTAAAGAGGGACTGTTTTTTTATCCCTTTCCCCCTCCTCTCCTTTTACTGGACAACTGTCACTTACACTCAGCTTAGAAGTTCTATTTCCTACTCCTCCATTACTCTTTGGTACTCCTTCGCCCTCCTCTTCCCGTAGGGATGAGCAGTTCCGAACCGGACGCCACTCGGCTCCTGTCGGCTTTCCCCCAGGGATCAGTTTAAAAGCTGCTCTGCCACCTTTTTAATATTAAGCGCCAGCAGCCTGGTTCCATTTTGGTTCAAGTGAAGCCCGTTCCTCAGAATGGAGGAACAAGCCCGTTCCTCCTGCCTTGTCCCAGAATGTCCCCCAGTGCCTAACGAATCTAAACCCTTCATCCCGACACCACCGTCTCATCCACGCATTGAGACCCCTGATCTCCGCCTGCCTAGCTGGCCCTGTACGTGGAATGGGTAGCACTTCTGAGAATGCTACCTTGGGGGTCCTGGCCTTCAGCGTCCTGCCTAGCAACCTAAATTTGGCTTCCAGGACCTCCTGGCTACATTTCCCCACATCGTTGGTGCTAACATGCACCACGACCGCTACCTCCTCCCCAGCACTCCTAACCAGCCTATCTAGATGAGACGTGATGTCCGCAACCTTCGCACCAGGCAGGCAAGTCACCGTGCGGTCCACACATCCATCGCAGACGCCTCTCTCTATATTCCTAACTATAGAATCGCCCACAACAAGGAGACTGCAACCCCCCTCCCGCCAAGGAGCATCCTTAGTGCAACTGGATGCAGGCTCGTCGCTGGAAGAAGGGCCCCCCACTGGGGGATTGATTCCCTCTGTTCCAAGCTGACGTCCTCCAGCCCTGAGACTCTTTTCCCCAGCAGCTGAGGAGCTGCCCTTCTGAGGGTGGGACGAATCCTGCACGTCCTTGGATGTCTCACCATGGACCCTCACTGCCTGTCTCTGCTTCTCCAGGTCTGCAACCAAGGCCTCTAGGGAGCAGACGCGTTCCCTGAATGCCTGGAGCTCCTTGCACTGAGGACACACCCATGACTTATGCCCCAGAGGCATATAGTCATACATGTGGCACTCTATGCAAAACACTGGATAGCCCCCACCCAACTGCTGGCTGTCTGCCTCCATCTCTGTGTTTATTTAGGGATGAGCTGCCCTGCTTCTCAGAGAGAGGGCAGAGTCTGGGGCCCTGGCTTCCTTGCCCTGCTGCTTAACTCGCACAGATGCGTAACTCGCTTTTACCTGCACTTGGTCATGGACGAGGCACTTCGTCGCAGGACAGCACTCGCTGCTCGTGTCCCCACTCACTGGAGTGTCTGCTTTAAGTTACTCATTGGAAAAAGTCCCTGTAGTTGGGACTTGTTTAGCCTGGGGAACATGGAGATAGAATCACTGGAGACGGCATCCCTGTTGATTTAATAGGAGCCCAGTGAAGCCACCTCGAGTAGACAAAAATGGCTGACTCAGATCATCGCCGTGAGGGAGGATTGCCGTGAATTAGTATACTCAATCCTGATTCCAAGCATTTCAGATTGCTTTGCTCGTACTGTTTAGGACTGAATAAAAATAAAAACTTATGAAAATAAAAACATAATTTTAACATGGAAAATATGTTTTTACGAAATTTCCTGGATTTTAATTACCTGTGCAAAGTAATCCCATTTTTCGTACAGCGATTCATGCACCCGTATACAGAACACGCAAGCATGATTAAAGAGGTTGAGATTAACTTTTACACACGTGCAGGGATATTTTTATTTGTGAATTCACGGCAATCCTCCCTCACGGCGATGATCTGAGTCAGCCATTTTTGTCTACTCAAGGTGGCTTCAAGAAAATGATGTCATGCTGTCTCTAGTGAATTCTATCTCTATGCTGGGGAATTTTAAGGTTAAGAGGAAGTATTCTTAACTTTGGGCCCAGACTAGTAGCAGTGTTGTGCTTAAGGTCACACGCTGCTGAAAAAATCACAGACTCATAGGGGCCCAGAACTGATTAGAGGGCATATGAGCCTGTGATTTACACTCGGTACAGTGCGGCGAGATGCCATTATGAGATGCATGCGCTCCACACGGGAGACTTTGAGAGAGAGCACCGTGAGCAAGTGGCTTTGTTTACTTCTTACCGAAACACGATACGGCACATACGCATGCAGTAGACTCATAGTAATTATTTCTTTCTTTCAGTGAATATTTAATCATATACAGGTAAGCACAATTCATGTTTATTTAATATCTATTCATTATCTATTTAATAATTTCCAAATATGTATAATTTTAAAGTTTATACAACCCTGTTGGCATGTAAGCATAATTACAATATAAAATGTTACAAATGTTGTTATTATGCATTTATCATATTATAGTGTATTATTGTTGCAATGAACAAAATGTTTCTTTTATTTACGATGTTTTTTTCTTAAATTTATTTGTGTCCTCCTTTTCATTGTAAAAAAGTTGGTCACCTTACAATTAGGCCTTATCCAAGCCTCCATCCCCAGGCTGCAGGGCCCAGATTTGGGTGCTAAATAAGAGGCGCAGAGCCGAGGAACCCCTAGGGGAGGCTCCCCAGCACTCCAAAGCTGCACTGGATACAACCAGTGGTGTCATCCAAATGATTTAGAAACCGGTACTCACTTTTGATTGGCACTTGTCCAAATGCCAAACAAATAATGATTTAGGCCAGCTCAACTTCTAGAAACCGGTACTCGCGTAGTGGTGCGTAGTGGGTGCATGACATCACTGGATACAACACAGGCCTGCCAGCCCCGATGTTCCAGCACAGTTTAGGATTGTGCTCTAAATCTGATAAAGAAATCTGACAATTTACAGGTCAACTGTTATTCAGTACTTCTGGAGTACCTCATTTTTAGCAAGACAGAAAATACTGGGGAATGAACTCCAACACCTGGTTGTCACAATTCGTTACTTGACATGATCCACATACAGAACTGCATGGAAGTCCGCATGTTCTGCAACTGCAGCGGGTACCACTGCAACCAGTTTCACAATTGCAGTGTATAACTTGCAATAGAGTGTCTGGTGCAGCATTAATATCACATATTACTGGTACAAGTTCATCGCCATCGAGTTTCCAACCCCAGTCCACAGGATTCATTTCCCTAGCCATATCCATCCAAATCATGGTCAAAACTCAATGGAATTTTGTGGAAGACTCAGTTGGAGGCAGGTGTTCTGGATTCGATTTGGCTGTGATAACTTTCTTGGTAAGTGTCTGGTAATGCAAGGCTGCCAAAGAACTGTTGCTGTTGTCACCAAAAATAACAGCCATCGCTTGACTGCCAAGACTTACTATGTCAGTGGGGTTCTTGCCTGGTAAAGTGAATGCAGTTGCACAGGATTGAAGGACAGAATCCCCTTTTAAAATTTTGTGGAAAACTGCTTTTTTTCCAACACTATAAATACGCGAGGTGGAATCACATCCTGTGAAGGCATGAAGGAATAACAACTGTGCACATAACTCACTGCCCAGAGTAGACTTCAAGTAATTGATGTTGTACACTTTTGGAATGCCTCGTGACTGAGTGTCTGATCTAAAATACAGTGGATTGCCATTCACTTCTGCATAATGTAGCAGAAGAATTAACAGGTCTGTATCCTCCCCAATGAGCGTGGTGGAATGTTCCTTGGCACTATTTACTGCGGCCTTTGAAATGTCCACATCAGCATCACCTTGTGCTTGAAAAACCACACAGCCTCTCGTCACCAGTTCTTCAGTGATTAATTTGATTAGTTGGTGTTTGGTGCGTCCTACTGAAAGGAATTCTTCCTGCTTCCCTTCCAATTCAGTATCAGTTGTGAACTATTGGATAATGAAAGTTTTGTTCCCGTCTCTTATGTGTATTATCCTTTATTGAAGGACCTGCATCATATCCATCAAACACTACAGTTGCCAACCCATACTGTTTAACTGTAAAGTCTGCATATACCTTTGCTATTTTGCTGTATGTGTCTCCCTTTTTCCACTTCAACTTCCTTATCAAGTAGCCTCTGTCAATAACATATCTTTGCGTGCTTGGAACAGCATCTGGTGTTGTTTCCATTGATGCTCGATTTTTACAATGCTCATGATTTTGGCCGATTTTCATGGTTTGCGGCTGCCATCTTGAAAATTGTCAGGTTTTGGTAAGTTTTCTTTTCTGTCAATCAGTACACCTAGTACTGACAAGAACAGTTGACAGACCTGTTGTGGGAATTTTTCTAAGCTTTAAAATAACACAGTTACATGATTTCGGCCAATTTTCATGGTTTGCGGCTGCCATCTTGAAAATAACCCACTTCCGGTTGTCCAGTTTTGGTAAGTTTTTTTTCCTGTCAATCAGTACACCTAGTACTGACAAGAACAGTTGACAGACCTTTTATTAGACTTAGTCTCGGGTTATGGGTTTTTTCCCCCTAAATTGACTGGACTACACCTGATTCATAGGAGAAAGATTTTGCCATTTTTTATTAGTTCCGGAGTCTTGAGACCGCGGTTGGTAGCGATTGTCCAATTTCTAGAACAGTCTTCATTCCAACAATGATCCTTCAGCAGCGTGTTTTTGGGGTTTTCATGCCACCAGAGCTGGATTTGGCCTGGGATATGCCGCCACCAGCATCTCTACCGCAACAAGGGCACATTGGCATGCAGGTTGCTTGGGCCCCTTGGCCGCAACCATTGCTGGGGATGCAACAAGTGATGATTGATCCACTGTCACAGCCATTGTTATTGCAACAGCTACTATTGTTGCTACTAATGCCACAACTCATTCTTCCAGTGAGAATGCAACACCTGAAAGAGAAGCAAGAAAAGAAGCAAGAAGCATTTCTATGTTCCAGTTACACTGATGTTGACTCCAGAGGCAACCCAACTTCCCAGAACAGAGAGCGTCCATCTACTCTCAGACACATCAAATGCACTGTGCCCAAGCCGGCCACAGGTGCGTTGGCAACAATCCTGTGCACAGTCCATTTCCACAGATCAAAACCCACCCCAGAAATTCTCCTTACCTTCTTCAGCTGCAGGAAGGAACTGGAAGCGTGAATTAACACAGAGAAGAGTGAGCATAAGAGTTCTGGGCCCTTTTATACAGCTCTGGGCACCCTCCCCCCGGGAACTGAGGCACCACTGGAGGGTGACAAACAGCACCCAAAGCAGCACCCTCCTGGGTCACCCTGGCCAGGTGTGATTGGATTCACAGTTCTCATTACCAACAATTGGATTACAGTGTCTGATGGAGACACTGTTTGTCCCCATAAAAACATCATTCCCTGTCAATACCATATAAAGGAATTACAGTTTGATTTTCAGGGGTTCAGTCAACTTTAAGTGACAGTAAGCTGTCTCATTATCTCCCCAAATGGCCATAATCTCTCTGTGTTTAGCCCAAATGAGTGTTATATAGTTGATCAACCCAGTGATGGGATCTGGGAATGAGGAAGCGGAACGCTGGGCGGGACTTACGCGTGATTGGCTGCACGTCCGTTCCGCTCCGCGGCTGCCCTGGCCTTGGGGGAGCCTGCTCGCCAGGGGGGATGGGTGCGGGGCACGCCGGGTGCCTGCGCGAGCAGCAGTGGGGCATGCCAACCGGGGGCAGCCCCCCCCCCGAGGCCAGGGCAGCTGCAGAACGGAACGGACGGGCTGCCAATCACGCATAAGTCCCGCCCAGTGTTCCGCTTCCTTATTCCCAGATTCCACCGCTGGATCAACCGCATAAGGTTTAATATGGTTTAATTAACAAAACAACAACAACAACAACAACAACAACAACAACAACACCATCATCTGCTTCTTGAAACATCAGGAGCGAGCAAAATTCAATTCTGTGCTCTTCTTCTGCATCATTCTGTGCCAATTCCACTTCTCTGGCCTTTGTGGTTTATTCGGATAACTTCACTGGAGCTCTTCAAGCAGAGTCTAGACAGGCACCTGCTGGAGATGCTGTCAGAGAATTTCCAGCTATAGGCAGGGGGTTGGGCTAGATGTCCTTGTAGGTCCCTTCCAACTCCATGTTTCTATGATTCTCAGCCTCACTGCAGAATTAAAAACAGACAGAATGTACATCAGCAGTCATTTTAATTTAATTTATCTTCAATGTACACATCCCTCCTCGGGGCTCATCCTCAGTTTCTGTGCATCTCTTTCCTCCTCTATGTGAAGAAGAGGCTTGTGTGCATTGATCAAATGCTCTCTGTTATGCTTAGGGAGGTACAATTTAATCTAAATTGGGGTCTCCAAGCTGCGGCCCAGGGGCCAAATCTGGTCTGCCACTAGATTTTATCAGGCCCGCAGCAACTGCAAACATTTGACATTTTTACTCATTATACATCATTTCTCAATTTAAGCATGGTAGTGTTTCTTTGTAAATGTCACATTTCTATTTCATTCTAAATCATATCAAGCTGACTACCAAAAAAAAAGATCATAGTAAAACGTATTCATTCATTTACATCTCATTAATTCAGTTCCAAAACTCTCTTTTTTTCGGCCTGCAAAAATCTGCAGAATATACAATATGGCCCTCATATTGAAAAGAATGGAAATTCTTGATCTAAACAATTGAAAGTCTTCCTGAAAATGAAATAATTCTAGGCCGCTATGGAAAAAGAGAGTCAAACGAGAAGTGATTTGTCAAATAGCTTGTGCAGGAGGAGGACAGGAACCCCGAAAATAGCCCTTTCTGTCTCCCCCCAAAGGCTATATTCGCTCTGTATTTAGTCCAATTGACTGTTATAATTAACTGTGTATGGTTTAATATGGTTTAATTAGGAAAAAAACCAGTGGTGTCATCCAAATGATTTAGGAACAGGTACTCACTTTCGATTGGCACTTGTCGGGGTTCACCCACCGGAAGTGACGTCATAAGCCGGAAGTGATGTCGTGGCAGGAAGTGCCGGGCCGGCCGGCAAGGAACAGGAGGGGGAACGGGCGACCAAAAAAAGACCGTGTGGGAGCTGGGGCTGGGGGGAGGCTGCAGGAGGAACCAGGACGCTGGATCTGCGTGGCTGGAGGGAGCGGGAGCCCCAGGCAACCTACCTTCTCACTCTTGCTGCCTTATTCCCGGGCCTCCCTCGCTGCTGCTGCCGCTGCTGCTGCCACTGCTGCCACCTCTGGTCCTCTCGCTCTGCTGCTGCCGCCACCACCAAGCTGCCTGCCTGCCTGCCTGCCTCCTCACAGAAAGTGCAGGCAACGGCTGCGGGTGTGCAGTACGCATGCGCAGCTGCTGAGCCAACCAGCCGACAGGGCCAGCTTTGAGTGGGCAGGACCAGCTCAACTTCTAGGAACTGGTACTCACGTAGTGGTGCGTAGTGGGTGCATGACATCAGTGGAAAAAACCCATGTGCTTCTTGAAACATCAGGAGCGAGCACAGTTCCCAACGTTCCAAACTTTGCTCTTCTTCTGTATCAGTCTGCTCAGCATTCCACGTCTCCTGTATAATAATAATAATAATAAACCTTTATTGGCATAACAAACACATACAGACATACACAGAAGCACAATAAATAAACAGCTTATTAAATCGTATCCTAGGGCCTAGGGCTTTAGATTAGATTCTCAAACTGTGTTGGTCTTAATTATATCCAGCAAAAATTTGCCAAGAGCACTCAAAGCATCCTCGTCGGTCCACTGTAAAATAGAACTAAGACAAACTTCATCAGAAAGCCAGGACTTTTGTTGAGGGAAAGAGGCAAAAAATTTATCCCTCGAGGCCGAATGGAGTGGGCAGTGAAAGAAAATGTGGGGTAAGGTCTCTACGACATTCATCGGGCAGGGACATAATCTGTCCTTTAAAGGAATGTTGTTAAATCGACCCATTAACACCGCCGATGGGATTGAGTTGCAGCGGGCCAAAGATATCGCCCTTCTTACTTCAGAGTTGCACAGTAAGGAAATATAGGCAGGTGGCCTACCTGCCACCACAGGTAGATTCCAAAACAAAGGTGAACAAGATCTATTGGCAGCTCTTAATAGGTCTTGGGAGTTAACCCAACTTCTCCTGTATTTGTAATTAATTAGGAGAACTTCTTAGCTTCATTCCAGCAGTTGTTGTTGTTGTTCAGTCGCTAAGTCGTGTCCGACTCTTCGCGACCCCATGGACCACAGCACGCCAGGCCTCCCTGTCCTCCACTAGCTTCCTGAGTTCGCCCAATTTCATATTCATTGCTTCGGTGACACTATCTAACCATCTCATCCTCTGTCGCCCCCTTCTCCTTTTGCCTTCAATCTTTCCCAGCATGAGGGTCTTTTCTAAAGAGTCCTCTCTTCTCATCAGGTGGCCGAAGTATTGGAGCTTCAGCTTCAGCATTTGTCCTTCCAGGGAGCAATCAGGCTTGACTTCCTGGAGAATTGACCGATTGGATCTCTTTGCAGTCCAGGGGACTCTCAAGAGTCTTCTCCAACACCATAATTCAAAAGCATCGATTCTTCGACGCTCTGCCTTTCTTATGGTCCAGCTCTCACAGCCATACATGGCTACTGGGAAAACCATCGCTTTGACTATGCGAACCTTTGTTGGCAGGGTGATGTCTCGGCTTTTGATTAAGCTATCTAGGTTCACCATAGCTTTCTTCCCAAGAAGTAAACGTCTTTTAATTTCATGGCTGCAGTCACCATCTGCGGTGATCTTGGAGCCCAGGAAAATAAAGTCTGTCACTGCTTCCATTTCTTCCCCTCCTATTTGCCAGGAAGTGATGGGAGTGGTTGCCATGATCTTAGTCTTTTTAATGTTGAGCTTCAAACCAATTTTGGCACTTTCCTCTTTCACCCTCATCAAAAGGTTCTTTAGGTCTTCCTCACTTTCTGCCAGTAGAGTGGTATCGTCTGCATATCTGAGGTTGTTGATGTTTCTCCCAGCAATCTTGATTCCAGCTTGTGAGTCATCCAGCCCTGCCTTCCTCATGATGTACTCTGCGTATAAGTTAAATAAGCAGGGTGACAATATACAGCCTTGTCGTACTCCTTTCCCAATTTTAAACCAGTCGGTTGTTCCATGTCCAGTTCTAACTGTTGCTTCCTGACCCGCATAAAGGTTTCTCAGAAGGCAGATCAGGTGGTCTGGAACTCCCATCTCTTCAAGAACTTGCCACAGTTTGTTGTGATCCACACAATCAAAGGCTTTAGCATAATCAATGAAGCAGAGGTAGATGTTTTTCTGGAACTCTCTTGCTTTCTCCATGATCCAGCGAAGGTTGGCAATTTGATCTCTAGTTCCTCTGCCTCTTCGGAAACCAGCTTGTACATCTGGTAGTTCTCGATTCGCATACTGCTGAAGCCGAGCTTGTAGGATTTTGAGCATGACCTTGCTAGCATGTGAAATGAGTGCAATGGTGCGGTAATTCGAGCAATCTTTGGCATTGCCCTTCTTTGGGATTGGAATGTAAACTGATCTTTTCCAGTCTTGTGGCCACTGTTGGGTTTTCCAAATTTGCTGGCATATGGAGAGCAGCACTTGGACAGCATCATCTTTTAAGATTTTGAGTAATTCCGCTGGAATGCTGTCACCTCCACTAGCTTTGTTGTTAGTGAGGCTTTCTAAAGCCCACTTGACTTCACTCTCCAGGATGTCAGGTTCGAGCTCAGTGACTGTACCACTGTGGTTATCAGGAACATTTAGATCGGCCTTATAGAGTTCCTCTGTGTATTCTTGCCACCTCTTCTTAATCTCATCTGCTTCTGTTAGGTCCTTGCCATTTTTGTCCTTTATTGTGCCTACCTTAGCATGAAATTGTCCTTTGACATCTCCAATTTTCTTGAAAAGATCTCTAGTCCTCCCCATTCTGTTGTTTTCCTCTATTTCTTTGCATTGCTCATTTAGAAAGGCCTTCCTATCTCTCCTTGCTGTTCTCTGGAAATCTGCATTCAGTTGGGTATATCTTTTCCTTTCTCCCTTGCTTTTGGCTTCTCTCCTTTCCTCAGCTATTTGTAAAGCCTCGTCAGACAGCCACTTTGCCTTCTTGCATTTCTTCCTCTTTGGGATGGTTTTAGTTGCTGCCTCCTGTACAATGTTACAGACCTCCGTCCAAAGTTCTTCAGGCACTCTGTCTACCAAATCTAAGCCCCTAAATCTATTTGTCACCTCCACTGTATATTCGTAGGGGATCTGATTTAGGTCATACGTGGAGGGCCTAGCGGTTTTCCCTACTTTTTTCAGTTTAAGCCTGAATTTGGCAAGAAGAAGCTGATGATCTGAGCCACAGTCAGCTCCAGGTCTTGTTTTGACTGCCTGTATGGAACTTTTCCATCTTTGGCTGCAAAGAATGTAATCAATCTGATTTCGATGTAGACCATCTGGTGAAGTCCATGTGTACAGTCGCCGTTTGTGTTGCTGGAAAAGGGTGTTTGCTATGACTAATGTGTTCTCCTGACAGAACTCTATCAGTCTTTGCCCTGCTTCATTTTGTACTCCAAGACCAAACTTGCCTGTTATTCCTCTTACCTCTTGACTGCCTACTTTAGCATTCCAATCCCCTATGATGAGAAGGACATCTTTTTTGGGTGTTAATTCTAGAAGCTGTTCTAGGTCTTCATAGAAGCGGTCAACTTCTTCCTCATCAGCACCAGTGGTTGGGGCGTAGACTTGGATTACTGTGATGTTGAAAGGTTTGCCTTGGATCCGAATGGAAATCATTCTATCATTTTTGAGGTTATACCCCAGTACTGCTGTTCTCACTCTCTTGTTCACGATGAAGGCTACTCCATTTCTTCTAAGGGATTCCTTCCCACAGTAGCAAATATAATGGTCATCTGAATTAAATTCTCCCATTCCTGTCCACTTTAGTTCACTAACTCCCAGGATGTCGATGTTCAGCCTTGACATCTCACGTTTGACCACATCTAGCTTGCCTTGATTCATCGATCTGACGTTCCAGGTTCCTATGTAGTATTGTTCTTTGCAGCATCGCACTTTCCTTTCACTTCCAGACACATCCACAGCTGAGCTTCCTTTCAGTTTTGACCCAGCTACTTCACTCTTTCTGGAGCTACTAGTACTCGTGTTCTGCTCTTCCCCAGTAGCATAATGGACACCTTCCGACCTGAGGGTCTCATCTTCCAGTGTCATATCGTTTAGCCTTTTTGTTCTGTAATCCATGGGGTTTTCTTGGCAAGAGTACTGGAGTGGGTTGCCACTTCCTTCTCCAGCGGACCACGTTTAGTCAGAACTCTCTGCTGTGACCTGTCCATCTTGGGTAGCCCTACATGGCATAGCTCACAGCTTCATTGAGCTACTCAAGCCCCTTCGCCACGACAAGGCAGTGATCCATGAAAGGGATTCCAGCAGTAAAGGCAGGCAAAAAGGCAGACTCATTAAAGGCAGGCACAATTAACCTCAGGTGTTGGTTCAATGCATCCATCTTCAAGGTACCGCAACCTCCCTTGGGGTTCGTCATCTGTCCCTGCACCTCTCTTTCCCTCCTCTGTGTGAAAAGGAACCACAATGTGCATTGATGAAACCCTCTGTCTTATGCTCAAAGGACTATGGTCACAATCCTAACCAATTTTCCAGCACTGACCACTTTATTTGGCCTCATGAATGGGCCAGCCCTGCTCACGGATCATCAGGAGGGTAAAGGGAGGGAGAGGAACCACACAGGGCAGAAGGTGTGGACTGATGGTTGTGCTGCCGATACTGAAGTTAAGCAGGCGAATCTGCGGTCTTGCTTTTGCATGGGAGATGGAATGTCAGGCTGTGACAAGCTGCTGTACCCACTGTGGTAGGACGGAGGCGTAGATGAGCTGATCAGTCACCACAAGTGAGAGTTGCAGGGGAGTGGGTGAGAAGTCCAGCCAGCAAAAGAAAGGAGCATGACCTTGAGGACCTGTCCAGGCTGGGCTTACAATTGCCTGCTGAAGCTCGATGGCTGGTTTAGTGGTGGTTTAGACTAGTGGTGGTATAGACGAGGCTGCCCACGTAAGCTGCCCTCCCCATCAACCAGGGTACACTGCCCCTGTACATGGAGTTTCTACCCAGCTTTCACAGTCACCTGGGAGCCCAACTACTTTGGGTGTGGACCAGCCTTGTTCCTACTCCACCTTTCTACTTACTGTGGATCAAGACAGATCGGCAGGTCCCATATAAGGAGATCGGCAGGTCAGATCGGCAGGTCCCATATAAGGAGGGCCCCTAATTGTGCTGGTGTCATCACGTCACCGCAATTAATTCCAGGTCATGCATGCGCTGGGGGTGATGTGGCATAGCTTGTGCCAGAGGGCCCAATTAGGCCACTGCCAGGAGGTGACCCCCCCAAAACACCCCACTTTGCAGTTAAAATTAAAAAGTGCTGCTTAAACTTCGAACTTGGACTCCAAACTTGGGACTGATGCACACCAGAAAAGTCTTCCCTGTTCTGACTGGCGCTGACCATTATAAGAACATAAGAATATAAGAACATAAGAGTCCTGCTGGATCAGGCCAAAGGCCCATCTAGTCCCGCTTCCTGGATCTCACAGTGGCACCTGGCATTCTGAAGTAGCCTACTATTAACATAAGGAGGCCGCACAACCCATCATGGCCTATAGCCCACGATGGACATTTCCTCTAGAAATCATTCCAGTCCTTTTTTAAAGGCATCTAAGCCAGATGCCATTATCACCTCCTGTGGCAAGGAGTTCCACAGGTTAATTACCCACCGGGTAAAAAGGTATTTCCTTTTATCTGTTTTCACTCTCCCACCACTCAATTTCACTGGATGCCCCCTGGTTCTAGTATTGTAAGAGAGGGAAAAGAACATCCCTCTATCGACTCTATCCCTCCCGTGCATACTTCTGTATGTTTCAATCATGTCCCCCCTCAGGCGCCAGTTTTCCAGACTGAATTCCACCAGGCTGCCCCTCACCTTCCCACCTGATCTGTACAGAGGGGCTCTGGGCAGTCACGTCTGTAGCCCATTGCCCCAGCAGGGTTTGCGCCTGGATTTCTGGGCAGATGCCATTAGCTTCATTCTCTGTACAGACTCTCCTCCAACAGCAGCACTTACATCGCCAGCAACTAACCACAGGTATTTCTGGTCTTGATTAAATAGTCCCCGGCATCCAATCAGAGATCAGATGATCTCATCCCCAGTTGAAGCTGAGTCAGAATGACTCAGCAATTTACTTCTGGTCTCCTAGGCCTGAATGATTGGGTGCCAGGAGCAACAGCAGTGTGGCAGGATGCAGTGGCATTCCTACAAGAGGGGAACACTAAGTGTTGCAGGAGCCTGTGCTCCTGCGTAACGTGGCCTCTCCCCTAGCTTCCAGAGCCATTTGCGGCTTGGAGGGCTGGCTTGGAGGCTTTGTCCTCTGAGCTGTGAATGGCTCTGGAGGCGAGGGGAAGGAGCTGCATTACACTGGAGCTCAGGCTCCTGCAACACTTAGTGTTCCCCCATAGGAATGCCACTGGCAGAATGGGAAAGCCGCAGCAAGGAGGGCTTTCTCCAGATCCAGCCCACCGGCGGTAGTTTGGAGACTGCTTCTAAAAAGAACAGTGAGATCAGTAACTGCTGGCATTGTAGGATCTTTGCTGATTTCCAAGGAACGCTAGTGGAGTTCTGTAATTCCCTGGTATTTGGCCCTAAGACCCCTTTAACTCTACGACCCTAACCAAGATGCCATGTCAGCAGTCACAATCTCCTCACTATGCACGGACTCCACCCTCGTACGGAGTCGAATGAGAGCCCAGCCCAGGATCTAGATGTGTGTCACAAGCCTGCGTGAATTGCCCTGCTCCAGGAAGGCAGCTGGTGCCTCATTTGCTTATTGATCACTCCAGATATTTCCCTGCAAGGATGCAACAAAGGGAGGGGTGTTTGGATACCACAAACATTTGGAAGACAAAGCTCGGCACAATGTGGAGTCCCTTTCAGCAATTAATTTGAATATGGTTGGGTTGGCCTTGCTGTCTCTGAAACTTGGTGTTGAATCTTTCATCAGCTCTGTCGTGTGGAAAATATTCTGATTCAAAGAGCAGCTGGGCTGGCAGGACCATGAATTGCACTGGATGGGACCACGGAACCCCTTGCTGTGCGGAATCCTGCCCAAAGCACTGGCTCCCAACCAAGAACATCAGAAGAGTCCTGCAGGATCAGGTCACAGGGCCACCTAGTCCAGCTTCCTGCATCTCACAGTGGCCCACCAGATGCCTCAGGGAGCACACAAGACAACGAGATGTCTGCATCCCATTGCCACCCCCTGCACCTGGCAAGGTCTGGGGTGGCCTGCTTCTAAAATAAGGAGGTTGCACCACCCATCATGGCCTGTAGCCTGTGATGGACGTTTCCTCCAGAAATCTGTCCAAACCCTTTTTAAGGGCACCTAGGCCAGACGTCATCACTACATCTCATGGCAAGAAGTTCCACAGATTAATAAAACAACAACTTCCTTTTATCTGTTCTGACTCTCCCAACGCTCAATTTTAGTGGCTGTCCTCTGGTTCTGGTGTTGTGAGAGAGGGAAAAGACCAACCTTCTATCCATTCTATCAATCTCTTGCATAATTTTGCAAGTTTCAAGAGCGCAATCCTAACCTGGAGTTTTGCCAGCTCAAGGCACATGTAAAGCATATTTGGGCCACTCTCAGAGTCAGGGAGGATGGTGCATGTCTGTGTGCTGGACTCTCTGACTCCGAGAGTGGTCCAAATGTGCCAGCCAAACTTTGCTGGCCTGACTGTGCCGGTCTAACTCCAGATTAGGATTGCGCCACTCAGACACCTTTTTTATAGACTGAAGAGCCCCTAACACAGTAACTTTTCCTGTCTTTATCCATTTTGATGTCAAATATCCAATTTTTGACATCATGGCATTTGTTATTGGGTATCCGGCTTTTGATATCTGAACCCAGTAGATTCAAGGTAAGGAAGGAAGGAAATCTTCTCTCCTATCCAGAACCTGTCCTTGGGAAATACAGTTTCCTTAAGGCTACTAACTCTGAATATGGGAGAAAGGTGCTGTAGGGGCAGTACAGTGTCAAATTCCTCGATGCTCTGATCAAATTTGTTCTCAAAGAATGTTGCTTATCTCTCAACTCTCTCCATCTGCTACCATCTGCTCCCTCCACCCTCACCTCTTTTTCTCTGTTGTTGGCCCTTAAACCAAGAATTGCATACAAATGTTTTCCCTTTCACACAGCACCAGAACCAGGGGACATCTGCTAAAATTGAGTGGCAGGACAGTCAAAATGGAAAAAGGGAAATATTTCTAACCCAAAATGTAATTAGTCTGTGGAACTCCTTGCCATGGGATGTGGTGATGGTGCCTGGCCTAGGTGCCTTTTAAAGGGGAGTGGACAAATTTCTAGAAGAGTCCATCCCAGGTTACAAGCCTGTTGAGCAGATGCAATCTCCTGGTTTTAGAAGTAGGCAACCTTAGAATGCCAGGTGCAAGGAAGTGGCAAAAGGATGCCAGTGTCATATTCAGTGGCATTCCTACAAGGGGGGGAATGCTAAGTGTTGCAGGAGCTGGGACTCCTGTGTAAAAGGGTCCCTCCCTCCCCCTTGCCTCTGGAACCATTTGCAGTTCAGAGAGCTGGCTTTGTTCTCTGATCCTTGAATGGTTCTGGGGGCAAGAAGGAGGGATCACGTTACACAGGAGCTCAGGCTCCTGCAACACTTAGCAGGAACGCCACTGCTCATGTTGTCTTGCACACTCCTGGAGGGATCTAGTGGGCCCCTGTGAGATGCAGGAAGCTGGACTAGATGGGCCTTTGGTCTGATCCAGCGGGGCTCTTCTGATGCTCACTTTGCATTTGAGACCACCACTGACAGCACAATTCTATGCATGTCTACTCAGAAGTCTCATTGTGTTCAATGCAGCTTATTCCCGTGAAAGTGAGTATAGGGTTGCAGCCTGAGGCCCACCACCAAGACACTCAATCTCTGAGTCCAGAAGTGTGAGTGCCTCTGTAACATCCCTGTTGTGACACTGCTGCCATTATCAGAATGAACTGATCTTGCGGAGGGAGCATTGCAAGGAAGAAAGAGTTAATAAAAACGAGTAATCTCAGTTTCATCTTTGCAATAACGGAAAGTCTTCCGAAATGAGGTGGGACTTGGGTGGTTTTGTGTTTGAGCTGGCTGAGGTTCAGCTTGTTAGTAAGCAATATTCGCCGTCCAGGAAGTAATTAATCGCTGCTATTTTTGAGGCCTGGCAAATGAATTATTCAATTTTGGGTTGGCACCTGATGGGGATCTTCGAAGGAGTCAGCGCTGACAGGCTGTTGGGGAAAGTGCATAAAAGCTCCCGCTTCTGCTCCATCCCCATCCGTCTCGTCTTCCACCTGCTCCTTGCCTCCTTGGGGAACCAGGTGAGTCCAGCCTGCGTGTTTGCGAGCATCGCAACGCTCCCTTTGCTCTGCCCCAGGAGATGCTTTGCCATGGTGGGACCATGGATGGTGGCGGCTGTTTCTGCTTCCCCCCCTTTGCAGCCAAGTCTTTCTGTTTCTGCTTCAGCCCCCTGCATCTCTCTCCCACCCCTTTACGCCGTCCAGGGATTTGCCCCACCCAGTATTCCTCCGTAGTGTGGCCCTGCAGAGAACATTTGCTCCTCCCCCTCGGTGCTTTCTCACATAGCCTAATCTCTTAAATAGCCCCATCCTTTTCTCCCTTCCTGCTTCACATGCCTGGAACTTCCTCCCAGAATTCCTCTCAGGTGGAAACTCTCCCTCCAACCCCACCTATTCCATGGAGCCTTCTCAGCTTAATGTTTGTCCCAGTTGAAATGCTTTCCCCATTTTCTACCAATGATGTGTTTGTGCAACTGTTTTAATATAGAGGTTGTAAAAAATTGGCACCACCAAAATACCTGAAATTTGCACTATGAACAGTGTAAGGATAGACTTTTTCAAAGGTAAGGATAGATCCTTCCGTTATTTCGACGTCCACCCATGTCATCATGTAAGAAAAGGGGGCAGAAGGTTGTGTTTTGGGGTTGTTGTTTTTTGGCACTCTTGTTTATTCACAGCTCCCCCAACTGAAAGGAAAGTGGCAATTTTGGCTTCTTATGTTAGACCAGGGGCTAACTTTGTCAGGGAGTCAAATAAGCACCTGTAATTATAGTTGGATTAAATTGGTGCGCTAATGCATCTATGGCTGTTCCCACATCAATTTTAATTTTCCATATTGCATATTACAAACCTGCAAAAAACCTAATCTTACTTGTTACAACCAATGTAAAAAAAGTTTTTTCAATGAGGAACTTCTTACTCCAAGATGTCTACCCTGGAATCTTCCTCTACAAGCTCCTGCTTAGCTTAGCTTAGCTGTGCGATTAGTAAAACCCTGGGTTTTCCTTGAGATTTTCTGGGACAAATTCAGCTTTTTTGCATAACCCAGGACAGTGCCTGTAAAAAAAACTCGCCTGTATTCTACCATAGGTTACCAAACACATCAATAGTTTTCAGGTACATGGAAACACTTCAATTTTTTTTTTTCCAAAAACGTATTTCTCGGTTTGGAGGTTATCTGAAAATGTTGCAACAATACAACTTAAAAAGTGGTGCATAAAGCATCTACTGTAGAGAATAGGTTTCTAATGCAACCAGGGAAAATTCCAAATTCTGCTCATTCCTTGATTCTCAGCATCCCAAATCGTTTCTGAAGAGGAACCAGTTGCCCCGTTGTTTCCATGCCATTGTTCCTTAAAAAAAAAAAAAAAAAAGAATATTTGACAACATAAAATTGAATTATGAGTAGAGGTGGGAGAAAATGATTTTTATATGGATTGCAGAGTTTTCCAAGAGTTAGAAGTGCAGAAAGCAGTGTAATGTATTTTTATGCAAAATTGACATAATTATAATCAGTTTTTAAATGTACTAGATAGATGCTATGGGCGGTGTAGTCTCAGCAGATGTAACCACAGTATTTGTCCATGTACCTTTCCATTAAATAATTTTTTAAAAAACAGTGTTTTTTTAGTCCAGATGACTATACGCAATGTCTTGGTTCTGGAGGGAGCCTGTCTCTGAATGCCAGATGCAAGGGGCTAGCAACAGGATGCAAGTTCTCTCTTGTGCACACAGAGGCATCCTGTGGCACTGTGAGGTAGAGGAAACTGGATGAGAGGGGCCCTTGGCCTGAAGCAGCAGGGCTCTTTGGTATGATCCTATGACCACAGCTTCTGGTTGCATGCATGTCTCTCCTCCTCAAAATTGCTGACGTGCAGAGGCAGATCTAAGGGAGGGCAAATCTCTAAGTGTTGCAAGGAGCCTTACCCTGTCATGTAAATCCCTCCTCTCCCTTGCTGCTGTAGCCAGTAAGCAATGCCAAGATGCTGCTTTTCCCTGTGAGGATTGGCTAGAACAGTGCAGGAGAGGAGTGTTTTCCATTGCAAGGTGAGGCTTCTTGCAAAACTTTGCCCTCCCTTAGATCTGCCTCTGCTGACGTGCAAGTGTGCACTGATAAAACACTACAGTCTTTCTGGGACTGTACTTTTGTGCGGTGTTTTGCCAGTCTGCAGGAGAGCATGTGCCTCTCCACTGAAGAAGACCTTGATGCCAACCACCATCACATCAACATAGCTTTCTGTGGACAACATGCATGGATCAATTCCATGTCCCAGTGATCTGGGAAACACGGATGTTTATAGTGAAACCTGTATATTTTCCTTCTAGGTACATCTCTCCACCACCTAAGATGTCTCACCCAGCTCCTGAGTGCCAGGCCACCTGCCCCCCAACAACGGTGACAGTCCAGCCACCCCCCTTCATCCTGCACATCCCAGGCCCTGGCCTCTTTTGCCCTGACCAGCCGTTTCATATTGAGCAGCACAATCCTTGTGTCACCGGAGGAGGAGGACCAGCTCGGCCAGCTCTGTTTGCCGACAGAGCAGCAATTGCCCCCAGATATACCAGCTACTTTGAGAATCCAGGGCCTTTTTGGAATGCTAATGGCTGCAGGTACTAAAGCCCAAGTGATATCCAGGGAAGCGACCGAGCTGGATGCTGCACAGAAGCACTGTCCGTGAGCAGCCCTCCGACAGCAAGAAGAACCCCCTGGAAAACCGGCCAATCCAGCCCGACTCCTTCTCTGTATAATCAACCAGATGCACAACTTCTGCCGGAAGGAGGAATCCTGTGTGTCTCAGAAGCTGGCCTGCTTTGCAGCAACTCTCAACCTCGTGCATTCAAATATCTCGCTACATGGCGTCTTCTCCATATGAAACTGACCTCTTTCCACAAAAACCTCAAAGCCTTGAATTTAGAAGGGACTTAAAAGCCCCAAATCAAACTGACCCTGAAAGGTGCTTTTCCAAATGAGACCTGGCTGTCCTTGTAACAATTGATATTGAATTTCAGCCTGCATGGAAACAATAATCAATCAATCAATCAATCAATCAATCAACAGTATTTACATATCGCTTTTCAATCTCTTGTTGTTGTTTTTCTTTTTCAATGCCTTTGCAATAAAATTTTTCTTGCATCCTGTAATGCTGGTGTTTGCTTTTCGTATTCCTTCCTTCCTTCCTTCCTTCCTTCCTTCCTTCCTTCCTTCCTTCCTTCCTTCCTTCCTTCCTTCCTTCCTTCCTTCCTTCCTTCCTTTTTGGCTCACCATCTTGTGGGTGGGTTGTGGGTTAGACGCTGTCACAGAATACAACCTGTCCATGTGGAAAGTCTTCCACCCCTGAGATTTCCACCCCTGATGTATCCATTGCTGCTCCTCACATTTTCAGTTCCAAAGGATCTTGGGTAACAGTGTAGGAAAGACACAACAGCCAGAAATTATCTTGGGATGGAACTTTTTTTTTCCTGTTACTGAAAAAGGATGAAAGATGCCTGGCAGAGCACATTAATATGTGGAACTCCTTGCCACAGGATGTGGTGATGGTGTCTTGCCTAGGTCCCTTTAAAAGGAGATGGGATGATTCCTGGTGTCTCCAGCTAATGGATCTGAAAGAGGAGGATTGGAAACCAAGACCTTGACCTGGAAGTGGCCAAGTGGAAACTGAAGAGAGTGAAAGGAACAGCTTCATAACCTTTAGGGGAGAATCCATAGCTCAATGATAGAAAAGGTGCTGGTGGAGTTTCAATCTCCCCCTAAGTGGGAAGGTAGAATGCCTTTCTGTATATCCCAGATGCAACTGGGGACGCAATCAGTGGTGGCATCTAAATGATTTAAGAACAGGAACTCACTTTTGATTGGCACGTGTCAGGATCCGCCCACCAGAAGTGACATCATAAGCCAGAGCCTGGCTGAGCCCAGGTCTACCCACAGCTGGTTCCTATGGTTCCTATCCAGTGACGACGTCAGTGACGAGTGGGCGGAGCCAGCCGGTTCTGTACAGTGCCTGGCGCCTACAGAACAGAAAGCGAAGAATTCCCCCCCACCCCAATTGCAGCTCCAATAGCAATGGGGACAGTCTCCCAAAGAAGCCTCACACTCAGAGCGTCAGTGAAAAGCTCTGGACTGGAGAGACAGCGGCAAAAGCCTTTCCTTGGTCTTCGCGGCTAGGCAAGGTGGAGTTATTCAAAATTGCCAGGGAAGTTGAAAATTGGCAGGGGGGCAGCAGCCTCGAAGCTGAGGCTGGCTGAGCAGAATGAGGCAGGAACCTGTGGAAGGGGCTGAGGGGCGACACCACTCTGGACGGCACCCTTGGGCGCTTCCCCACACCAAAGCCCGCTTATGCCGGGCAGGTCAGGAGGGCAGCTTCAAAAAGTCCCGGCTCCCCTCCGTCCCCTCTGGGCCCCCCCCTCGATTCACCACCACACACCCCAGGACATCCCTTCTCCCCAGTGGGCCAGCGGTTGCTGACTCCACGTGTGTGGCTAGAGGGAGCGAGGAAGGGGGCTGTGCAGGACAGGACTTCCCCACTGCAGCCCTTCCCCCTTCGCCCCCCTAGGAATCCAGAGTCGCTCCCTTTAACCTTCTGAGTGCCGGCCGACCAAGAAGAAAAGCTCTTTGCAGAGGAATCGGGAGGGGGAGGAGGGGGGAAGCGCCGTGGAGTGAAGTGAGCGGAGTCAGCCCTAATTTTAACAAGTGGAACTGAGTTCCCCCATGTTCCCCCTACATGACATCACTGGACGCACTCCTAAACAACTTTCCATAGCTGTGCAAATAGGGCATGTGCTGCATCCTGCAGTGGAGCAGTAGTCACAGAGGCCTCCACAAGGTAAGGGAATATTGTTCCCTTACCTCGGAGCTGCATTGCCTTTACCCCAGTCCTGGAAAGTTGGTTAAGATTGTGCCCTATGTTGTTTTAATTTAAACAATTGAAATGAGTTCTGGAAATGACATAACTCTGGCCTGGTATGGAAAAGGAGTATCAAACTAGATATGCCTCAGAACACGTAAGCTGGGTGGTGAAATTGCTCTTGAAAAAATGAAATTCAGGACACAATTCCTAACCTGGAGTTAGGCCAGCACAGTTAGGCCAGCGAAGTTTGGCCGGCACAAGGGACACCGTAAAGCAGGTTTGGACCACCCTGAGTCTGTGTCCTGCCTCTCTGACTCCGAGAGTGGTCCAAACATACTTTACGGTGTCCCCTGTGCCAGCCAAATTTTGCCGGCCTAACTCCAGGTTCAGACTGCGCTCATGGTGGCATAGACAATCTAAAAGACCCACTATCTCGAGCAGGATGAAGTCAACCTTTGTTTGTTACTGTCATACAACGTTTGGCTATCATTTAGTATCAAGCGAGGTTTGAACAGACTCCTGTTGTTACTTGCTGTGCCTTCCAGCAGTAGTCCTCAGAGGACTTGGGCAAAATGAGATCCTTCCCATTCCTGCAATCAGCAGTGTTTGCTTTGGAGGTCCTGACAATTCAGCAGGATATGCAGAAGGGACTTTCTCAATTTTGCTTCCCCAGATACATTTTGCTAGGTATTGTTTGTGTTATGTGGTGCAAGGAGAGCAAGACCCCTACAGCTGGGTTGGCCAACATTTGGCCCGTCCTTGGGTGATGCAGGTGAAGGATTGATCGTCATCCCCACCAGCACTGGCTATGAAGGGAACGGCCCTTTCATGGTCGTGGTACACAAGATCCTTTCAGCCACCGATGCCAGAATGTGGAAGTGGAATCTTAGCCATCTGTGGACATCCTGTCCTCTGAGAATGTCCTTGAGTAATGGCAGGTCATCACAACACAACAAAAAATAACTTCTGTGAGACAGTTTACCGTGCTTTGAAATTTTATTATCTTACACGTACACACGGATTGAACAGCAGGAAAGCAAGCGTTGTTCAAGGAGCTGAAGCAGTGGAGAGAGAACACCGTTCACCAAGACGACAATGAGGAAAACAACTCATACACATACCAGACATGCCCCCTTTGCAGTCACCCAAGGGAGGTAAAGAGAGATAAGAACACCCAAATAATTAAAGGAGGCAGGTTCAGCTTCACACTTGGATTTTAACTTGACAATATGTGCAACATGTTCACTGGATTTTAGCTCCACAATGTGAGCAACAGGAGTCAACTGGCATATCAGTCAACAGTAGTGTCGATGAGAGTAGATCCATTTCTGTGGGGTCACCATGTTGCAGATGCTGTTTTGCAGTCTAAGCTTGCCATGGTTTTTTTTTTAGCACTTTGTTTGATAGCAGCAACCAGAACCGCAGCCACTGCAGCCACAAGATTGACCGCAGCCACCACAGCCACCACAGCCACAGGTCTGACAGCAGCCTCCGCAGCCACAAGATTGACCGCAGCCACCACAGCCACCACAGCCACCACAGCCTCCACAGCCACAGGTCTGACAGCAGCCTCCACAGCCACCACAGCCACAAGACTGCCCACAGCCACCAGAGCTACCACAGCCTCCGCAGCCACAGGTCTGACAGCAGCCTCCGCAGCCACAAGATTGCCCGCAGCCACCACAGCTACCACAGCCACCACAGCAACAAGACTGCCCACAGCCACCACAGCCTCCGCAGCCACAGGTCTGACAGCAGCCTCCACAGCCGCCACAGCCACAAGATTGCCCGCATCCACCACGGCCTCCGCAGCCACAGGTCTGACAGCAGCCTCCACAGCCACAAGACTTTCCGCAGCCTCCACAGCCACCAGATTTTCCACAGCCTCCGCAGCCATGAGTCTGACAGCAGCTTCCACAACCTCCACAACCGCAAGTTTGACAGCAGCCGCCACACCCTCCACAGCCACCTCAGGACTGACCACATCCTCCACCACAAGACTGAGCACAGCAGCAGGGTGAGCACCCACAAGTCGTGCAGCAGGTCATCTTCGCCAGGTAGAGCGAAGCTGAAGCTGAAATAGAGGAATGGAAGGTATGAGTCTTAAGAGATTGCCCAGGACCTGTTCTCATCCCACAGTGCCCATCTTCTCCTGCCCTACTGAGTGTTGCCAGAGAAAGGGAGGTGAGCTTCTGAAGTTCTCTCATCTGGCTGGGACTATTATCAAGCTTCTCCTCTAAACATGGAAATGTTCCTCCTCCTTTTCATCTTCCGTTTTCCTCTGCTTGTGGGCAGTGGAGGACCTGGAGGGGGGCAAAGGGTGAAAATCCCCTGGGCGCTGTGGCTTGGATGGCGCTTGGTAGCAACACGAAATTGCTCCTCACTTGAAGCTGAGGGGCGCACCCCAGGATTGCCCCTGCATATGGTGTCTACTAAATTGGAAACCTTTTGAATTATGGTGCTGGAGAAGACTCTTAAGAGTCCCCTGGACTGCAAGGAGGTCCAATCGGTCAATCCTCCAGGAAGTCAAGCCTGATTGCTCCCTAGAAGGTCAAATCCTGAAACTGAAGCTCCAATACTTTGGCCACCTCCTGAGAAGAGAGGACTCCTTAGAAAAGACCCTCATGCTGGGAAAGATTGAAGGCAAAAGGAGAAGGGGGCGGCAGAGGAGGAGATGGTGAGATAGTATCACCACAGCAATGAACATGAAATTGGGTGAACTCTGGAAGCTAGTGGAGGACAGGGAGGCCTGGCGTGCTGTGGTCCATGGGGTTGTGAAGAGTCAGACACGACTTAGCGACTGAACAACAACAAATTGGAAGCCACTCATTCGATCTGTCAATCCTTTGGGAATGGGCCCACCAAAAGGGAGCACATCACTCCACCGGGGTTGTGGGGCCACCAGCAATAGAGAGGGGCACACTTCTCCAACCACAGCTCAACCAGCCAGTCTCCTATTGCCACAACAAGCAACTGTGGAGGCAGGTTTTGAGGCTAGATCAAACAGCAAGACCTGAAGTTCTTGAGATGCAAGAAGGAAAAGGAGTTTGCTCTGGTGTGTTGTGGGGGGTGGGGAGATCAGAATCTTGTTTGCCTTTGAAATTACAAGCAATGGTGATTACAAAGGACAAGAAGATTTTCTGAGCAGGGGATCCCAGCTCAGCTGAAGAACCCTCAGGATATGGGATTCCACATGACCACCAGACCTTTGACTGACACTTCTGAGGAAGAGAGAGACAGGCATCTACCAGAGAGACAAGCATCTACCAGAGGTTTTTTGTACCAAGGGTCTACCCAGCCTGGGCTGTTTATCTGGAAAGGCTCTCCATGACCTCAGGAGGAGAAAGGCATCCTATCCTGCCTTAGGTGCGTCTGCAAATGAAGATACCAGACACTGATAGTGGAATTTCTATCCATCAAAACATGAGAGCTCTGTTATTGTGTTTTGGCTGCTCCCATGGGGAAAAAAATGACATTGACCTTCTCAGGAACCATGCCTAGGGCAAAGAAGTCACATGCTGCATCTTATTGTCAGGCCTTAGCATGAGACTCCATCAAATCTCAATCTCGCATCAAATATCCAGCATAGTGGTTGTGGTCCAGGATCACCTGTGGGTCGTAGCCCAATTTGTGGTGCCTTGCGAAACTGATTGGACTATATACACCAAGAGTTAAGCAAACTGCTACTTGGGGGGGGGGCTGCTCCCCAATCACCATTATAGCCACATCCCATGACATTTAAAAATCCTTTAGGGTTGCTACAGGTGTGCCCTGGTATCCCCTGATTCGGTATCCACGGTTTCAGTTATCCACGGATACCACGGATACTGGGACACCTATTAAAAAGACAGAGGAACATTAAACAAATCTCTATTTTGCCTTGATGCTCCTCTATCTCTAAAAAGGTTTCCCCAGTATCCACATTTTCAGGTATCCACCAGAGGGTCTGGAACGGAACCCCAGCGGATACCGGGGCATGCCTGTAAAAAGTTTGAGCCTGGCAAATTTAATTTTTATACAGATCCAGGGTATACAAGGTTGAACGGAGCCACCCTTCAGTAGTATTGATAAGGTCCACTTATTAAAACTGGGCAATCTTATTAAAACTGGGCAATCTCTCTCCCTCTCCACTCTCTCAGCATTTGCTGGTGGATTTGAGGACAAACAAGAAGCCTGCCAAAATTCACTTGTACCCACACACCTCGTACCCAAGATCGGCAGAATCAACCTTACCTTATGAGGCAGTGAAATACAGGGTGAGGATTGATTCCCAGTGAGCGAATGAGGACGGGTCCCTTTTATACAGCTCCGTGCACTCTCCTCCTAGGAAGTGAGGCAGCCCCATGCAGCCATGAAGTCTTCATTAGCCATCCACACACATGCCCATGCGCAGTGCAGTCTTCTGGCTCATGCGCCTTGACTCAATGCACATCTATCATTATTTTTTTAATTCATTTTTGGAGATAATTAAAGCTACCTCTGGCTAATAGCACTCTAATTCTGAGACTTCACTTGAGGAGGATTGTATCTTTTGATTTAAATGTATTTTGGAGCGCCTAGATGTTGATGCATCTGCTCACTGACATTGCATTGTGGAAGGCCATGAGGTTTTGTATCATGAGTTGTGGAATAGGGTTGGGTTCCAATGGCTTCCCACCATTCAGTCTCCTGTTGCAGAGGGAGGAGGTGAATGATGTGTGAATTTTCAGGGGTAATGAGGCACCCTTGTGGAAGGATGAAGTCTTCATTACCTGTCAGCACATACACCTGTGCGCCACTGAGTCAAAAAAACAACAACATGAGGTACCCACACTCATTAATAAAGAAAAGTCTGTTCTGGTGTAGATATGATTAAAGCTCCCTTTGTTTAATAACAGTGTAATTCTCAGACCTCTCCAAAGGCCTAGAGTAGCATAATGGTTTTACTAAATGCATGCATGCACGCTGCAACTGTGACACTAAACACCTTCACTGTTTTTCAAGGCAGATCATATTCAGTGCCTACTGATGTTCCATGTCCCCCTTAGTCAGAAGTCACCTGTGGAACCCCAGTTTCATCCTTACCTGGTCACGCCAGGGCACCCAGAGGTGTGAGAGTGAGCCAGTGCGCCTGGGGATATTTCACACCACTCCAAGAGCCTACAAAGAACAGCAAATGCCTCATAAGCCACGTGATGTGCTGCCATTTGCTTTGATTCCATGCACAGTTCTCATTACAACCTCATTTCCTCGGGTGCTTAATTAAAGGAATCATCTATCTCCAGAAGAATGCAATGCCTCGACAGTGAGGGTTCATTTAGAATGTGAATCTTGGTGCTCATTCCTAAGTGCTTTATCATGTGGCTCCCCTGTTCTTAAGACCATAATGATCAGCCATGCCAGTTAAGCCCATAACAGTCACTCAGGCATGGAGAATTTCTATGATTAACCCTTGAATGAAAGATTGCGGCTATGTGTGGTTTAAGCCTGTCAACCTTATTTGCACAAGCTGAGCACCCTTTATCCAGAATTCCAAAATACAGAATATTCTGAAAAATGGTACATTTTTAGCAACGGTTTTGCTTACATAAATAAAATCACAAAGCTTGTTTTAGGCACAACATTATTTAAAATATTATATAAAATTGCCTTCAGGCTATGTGGATAAGGCAGTGCTCACACTTTTTAGCACTGGGGCCAGCGGTGTCATCCTGGTGGAACAGCCCGGTACGCCGTTCTGTTTGTTCTGCAGACGGGCCCGGGCCGCACTGCCTCTCCTGAGGACAGGCGCACTGTTTCTGGGCCCTCCCACCCTCCCACACGTCCGAATCACTCTGAAATGGAGCGATTCCAGGCACAGGGAGGCGTGGCTGGCCTCCGCCATAGGGGCAGAGGGCTGCCAATCATCCGGGCGTTCCGGTTCCTAGCATGCCCAGATGACATCACTGACTGGGGCCCCACTTTTTAGAATGACAATCAGTTCGGGACCCACCAGAAGTGATGTCATGGCCGGAACTGCCGTCATTGTAATGTTAAAGCCTGCTGCTGTCCTGGGAATGCAGCAGTAAGTTGGGTTATTTCTCAGCCTTTTTCTAAGCGCAGAATTGGAAAGAAAAAAGCCTATTCACAACCTTGACCCATGCAAAGCAACCACACAGCCTTCCTCCTCTCCAGCATCCCATCTTCCCACATTTTCAATATGGCTGCCCTAGTTGCTTCATTTCCCACCTGAAATTGACTTGCGACCTGCTGGTGGGTCCCAACCCACAGTTTGGGAACCACTGGTATAAGGCGTCTATGAAACATACATGAAAGATGCAGTTTGTGCTTAGAGTTGGGCCCCCTCCACAAGACCTCTCATTGTGCATATGCACATTTCCTGAAATATAGGAAAAAAGATCAGTATCCAAAACACTTTCGGTCCTAAGCCTTTCGGATAAAGGATGCCCAACCTTTACTTAAGATATCTGAATTCCCATGACATCTAAACCCTCCTCTGCTGAACCACCTTGTTTAACCTTATCAAGTCATCAAAATGGCAGACATAATCCCACTCCTGCAAGGCTAAATAGATCCTGTCCCCCAAAAAATGTTCCACACACCTCCTACCTAGTGGGGGATGAGAGACTGTGCAAGAAGCCCCTCCCCCTCCTCTTTAGAGCCACTCCCAGGGGCTAGAGCAAAACGGAGGCTACATTGGCTCCAAATGGCTCTGAAGAGGAGGGCGAGCAGTTGCTTGCAAAACCTAGTGCTGTGACCCCCGCTAGGTACGCCATTGCATCTCCTCCCTCTGCAACGGGAGACTGAATGGTGGGAAGCCGTTGGAACCCGACCCCATTCCAAAACCTCATGGCCTTCCACAACGCAATGGCAGTGAGCAGATGCATCAACATCTAGGTGCTCCAAAATACATTTAAATCAAAAGATATAATCCTCCTCTAGTGAAGTCTCAGAATTAGAGTGCTATTAGCCAGAAGTAGCTTTAATTATCTCCAAAAATGAATTTAAAAAATAATGATAGATGTGCATTGAGTCAAGGTGCATGAGCCAGAAGACTGCACGGCGCATGGGCATGGGCATGTGTGTGGATGGCTAATGAATCAATCAATCAATCAACAGGTACTTATATACCGCTTTTCAACACGAAGTTCACAAAGCGGTTTACAGGCAAATAGTAATAATAAAGTTAAATGGCTCCCTGTCCCAAAAGGGCTCACAATCTAAAAAAAGGCAGACCACCAGCAACAGCCACTAGAAAGACTGCGCAGGGGTGAAGAGGGACAGTTACATGAAGACTTCATGGCTGCATGGGGCTGCCTCACTTCCTAGGAGGAGAGTGCACGGAGCTGTATAAAAGGGACCCATCCCAAGAGCTTCTCATTCGCTCACTGGGAATCAATCCTCACCCTGTATTTCGCTGCTTCATAAGGTAAGGTTGATTCTGCTGATCTTGGGTACAAGGTGTGTGGGTACAAGTGAATTTGGCAGGGGTTTTGTTTGTCCTCAACAAACAAGTCCTTAAATAAGAAAAGAGGGCGTAGTAAGATGATCAGTCGGCCTTATGGATTCTACCAAAGAGTGAACCTACTCACCCTTGTTACCTTGTAACTGTATAAAAAATTAAACCAAATAGATCAGTGTTTCACAAACTATGGGTTGTAATCCAATGCCTGGTGGGTCTTGAGTTGGGTCTTCCACTAGCCCTTGTGTCCAGTTGGGTCCTCCCGCCCTACCTTGTGTCTGGTTGGCTCCAAATTTGAGCTCTCTAGATGCAATTGGAGACCGTAAAGGGCATCCACAAGCCTCAGAGGTCTTCCACAGGCTTCCAGAAGCAGCTGGGAAGTCATTTTCGGGCTTGTGAAGGTGACTTCCGGTTGCTTCCAGAGGCCTTTTGAGGCCTGCGGAAGCTCAGAGCCAGAGTAGGAAGTGGGTTTTGTCACCTTCTGTCACAGAAGACGTGGCTTGCTGTAGGACAAAGTTTGGGAACCCCTGTCCAAGATATTTGATGTCTCCATTATTCAAGTCTCAAAGGCCTGAGAATGAAGGTGAAATATGAGTATTCTTTGTCCTAGCCATGCTTACTGAAAAGGTGAATGTCATTTAAGGCACAATCCTAACCTGGAGTTAGGCCAGCACAGTTAGGCCAGCAAAGTTTGGCCAACACAAGGGACACCATAAAGTATGTTTGGACCATTCTCGAAGTCAGGGAGGATGGCGCATGTCTCTGTGCTGGCCTCTCTGGCTCTGAGAACAGTCCAAACATACTTCACGGTGTCCCTTGTGCTGGCCAAACTTTGCTGGCCTAACTGTGCCAGCCTAACTCCAGGTTGAGATTGCGCCTTATTCCCATGGGAGAACCAAAAACACAGTGACAAAGCTCTCATTTTTAATGTGTAGAAGGACCACTTTCATTTTGTGGCATCTCCATTTGCAGAAGTCTCTCAGGCCTTTATCTTCCTGAGATCCTGGAGAGCCTGTGTGGATGAAACAGTCTAGGCTGGGTGGACCCTTGGTACAAAACAAGATATATACGGAAGCTCTGGAAGCTCTGTCTCTTCCTTCTTCAGGGGTATCACTCAAAGATCTGGGTGACCACGTGGAATCCCATATCTTGAGGGTTCTCCAGCTGATCCCCGTGAGCTGGGATCGCCTGCTCAGAAAGTCTTCCTGTCCTTTGTAATTACCATTGCTTGTAAATTAGAAGGCAGAGAAGATTTGGAGCTCCACCCAAGCAGACTCCTTCTTTTTCTTCTTGGACCTTGAGAACCTCAGATCTTCCCCTTTGATCTAACCTTGAAACCTGCCTCCACTGTTGCTTGCTATGGCTATAGGAGAGTGACTGGTCAGGCTGTGGTTGAAGGTCTATACTTTGCTCTACTGCTGGTGGCTCCCACGACCAATGTTGAGTGATCTGCTCCCTTTTGGTGGGCACGCTCCAAGAGGTTGACAAGTGGATCCAGTGGCTTCCCATGTAGTAGACACCATATGCAAAGGGACGGAAGACAAAATGTAGGAGGAACATTGGATACTGCATGAAACATTTCTGGGAAGGAGATGAGTCCATTGATAGTCCCATCCCGGTGAATGGAAGGAGCCTCAAACACTCACAACCCTTTTCCGCAAAAAGCTCAAAGGGACAGGAGATGAGGAACACTGCCGGATGAGAGCAGGTTTGGGACGGTCTTTGAGGTTCATCACTTTTTTTCTCCCTTTATTTCAGCTTCAGCTTCACTCTACCTGGCAAAGATGACCTGCTGCACGACTTGTGGGTGCTCACCCTGCTGCTGTGCCCAGTCTTGTGGTGGAGGCTGCGGTCAGTCCTGCGGTGGCTGTGGTCAGTCTTGTGGCTGTGGAAGCTGCAGTGGCTGCTGCCGGACCTGTGGCTGCCACAGCTGCAAAGGCTGTGGAGGCTGCTGTCAGACATGTGGCTGTGGCAGCTGTGGTGGCTGTGGTCAATCTTGTGGCTGTGGTGGCTGCGGAGGCTGCTGTCAGACCTG